>JAWQUT010000301.1:837559-849425 GCA_033807755.1 Ellobium chinense | reverse complement strand
CTGTAGAAATTGTGAAAAGGAGTGAACTTTCAAACAAGTATGCTTGTTTACAGCTGTTATTCTTGGTTTTATTTAAAACCAAACACACATCCTTGTGTCAAGAAACGAAATGTATATAGAAGCACTGTCTTGACTGTTACGCTAGTGCATTACTTTACTTTGTTGTGCCGCGAAACTGTTTCTCTCGACGGGAAGTAAGATGTTACGTTTATTGCTGTGAAACAAAGGAAGACCGATGATGGATTGAGAACCTGGCTGTTATTGTGCCAGCCTATAAATGGGAGCGTTATCGCCTTTGTATATAATTCACAGTTCATCACATAGTCCGAATAGATGGCTAACACAGTACTACGCACATCTCCTTCCTGTCTCCTCCTATCCCACTCCCCGTTCACCAGAATCGAAATGGAAAGGGTAGTGTGACAGCTGAGTGTTTCCCTGCATGTGAGTGAAGTTGCCTCTCCTCCCTCACCTCTCCTCCGCGTGGACTTTTGTAAGTTACATCAACCGTATTGTGTGTGTGCTTCCATCTACAGGGTTGCATTATCCATTTAAGCCTTTGCTAACACACTTATAAACACCTGCATAAAATAATAATTAAAAAAAACAACACCCTCCCATACGCTTTGTCCAATTCCCCATACTATACAAAACATTAAGTTCTTTTAGTACATGCAGTCGTTTTTCGAACGAAAACATGGATTTTTGCATGCCAGTCCAATACAAAGGCATTGTTTACAACAATCAGATGACGGGACAGCATTATGCACTGCAGGCTATAACATTGGTAATTTTATTTTTCCGTAGAACAGGCTTTTTATCCGTAGAACAGGCTATTTTTCCGTAGAACAGGCTACACCCAGCTTAATAGCTCTCTACACTCCGGCGCGGCGCATTTAATAGAGCAGCTTGAGAGATGCAATGAGCTACGACACACATTATGGCACAGAGGTACGGGATATTTTTATGTACATATTATATAACGATGATTAATATGGAAACCTTTTATTGTAGCACTTTTTGACAGGAATATATTGTCAGAGTTTTGTTAATGTTTTATTTCACCATTTGGACAAAAACCAGGGATTCTCGTACTCTAGTTTCGGGTTGTGGACAGAGTTTAACGGTTTCTGACACTTTTAGAGGGGCAAATCACTCATATTGTACAACCCAATTAATCCGCTGATACATAAAATCCCTCTTTTTGGGGGTCCTGCCTGCCAGAGTCAGGGTGTAGAAATATGTAAAGTGACCTGTGATCTAAATAAAGCATGACATTTTAAAGTTTCAGGTACAATTTGAGCATTCTAGATTTAAAAAAAAAAGTGTGTAGGCCTCTGTATTTAGCACGCGGTATTAGCACAATGACCAGCCAAGAGGGAATCACTTTTCACCTTCCCTCCCAGTCACTCCCAGGTCACTTTCCTCTGACCATTCCCTACTAGTTCCCCNGCAAAATTTTAGGGTTGAACTGTAGGTTCATGGGAGCTTTCAAAGCAACACAGGGTACGTCATCAAGAGAATTGGTTACTTTGAGAGGTATCAAACTCTAAATTGGGCGATAAGAATGATTTAAGACACATATGTCAGCAACACTGGCACCATTTTGCAGGGAAATGAATGTGCTTGACAGCTGACAGTTGCATATTTCTCCAGGGAACTAACAAAGCTATCAACACCTCATCCAATTCATCAGTGAGTCAGACCACTGAAAATTTTCTGTGTCCCCCCCTGCAAATATACCTCACCACAGGAATATAATCCTGTGTCATTATAGAAGCAAAAAAGAGACACTTCAAAAGCAGAGAATGCATCACTACTGACTACTCAAAACATATGAAGGAAATAATTAAATGTGGGTAGGGGGTAAGGTTTTTGGCATCTATTAGAGGGGCAAATTACTCGTTTTGTACAGGCCAATTAATCCGCGAATATAAAAAATCTCCCTTTTTTTTAGGGGACCCTGCCAGCTAGTGTCGGGGTGTAGATAAATGTAACAGGACATGTGATCTAAATAAAACATCCAACTTTGAAGTTTTAGGTACATTTTAAGCCTTCTAGATGAAAAAAAAAAAAAAAAAGATGGGTGTAGGCCTATATATTAGCACGCTGTCAAAACCAGCCTAATGAAAAATTTTTCGAAAGAGACTTGTGAAACATTTTGGGCGTTGGCCCCCTATCTCTTCCCGTTAAAAGATCAGGCAAAAAAAGGCACTTTAACCGAAATCACAGTGGCATTTGTGGAATAACACAAAATGTTAATAGACCAAAGAAGAAAAAAACAATAGGTTCCAAAAACTTATAACATTGGGAAAACTGGGTCACACAGCCAGCGAGCTGCATAGTTATCTGTTATATCGTAGCTATCGCCACCAGTGTTAATGTCATGACAGTTAACGGTATAATTTCTCAGCATTCGATACTGTATATATAACAAATTCACATTGCATAACTGGGTACACCACTTCTGATTTGTGCAAAAGACCTCTGTTAAATGTATAATATATGTCATCTAAAACGCTTCATATTTGGGGTGGTCCAGCACCACTCATCCTGGGTCACCACAAATTATATACATTTTCCCATACTATAAAGATAAAAGAAAATAATATAACCTCAGTTTTTATTTTTACCCTGCAGGGAATATGTTCTACAGTGCCATACAAAAGTATATATTACATTAATAATAACGAATAACACATGGATACAAAACATTGCACATAAAAAGCATAATACTACTACATTATCACACGGCAAATTAATATATACATAATTTGCCACAGAGCATCGTCCTGCCAGCGTCACTATGTTATGTAACCATCTTTCAGTGCTCAAATTATGTCTTTGTAACATGAGTTAATAACATTTCTTTGGTGGCCTTGATCCTTGGATCATCAACTTTATACAGTCGACTTCGCTTAATCGCCATCCTCTTGATCGCCAAACCCGCTTAATCGCAACTTTTCCCAGGGAACCCAATTTTTTTCTGCGTTTAGATTACTGGATAATCGCAACTTACTCCGGATAATTGCAACTCCTCAGCGATTAAAGATCAGCGGTAGAAGGATTATAACTGATAAATAAATTTTAATACTTACACTGATACCTGAATCTGTGCGACGGAGGGTGGACCGACTGACTAAGTGACAGATGCCACGCCGTGACAGGTGTGATAAGCCCCTCCTCTCCACCTCCCCCTCTGCTTGGCCTCGGCTATCCCCGATCATGCTTCTGAGCCGCGCGAGGTAGAGCCCACTCCGCCCCCCCCCCCTTGCAATAAATTACCGAAAATACCAGCTCTGCATAATCGCAACTCCGCTTAACCGCAACGTTTGCCGTGATCCCGAGGAGTTGCGATTAAGCGGAATCGACTGGATTTCTTGTTTATATTTATACAAAAGGATGGCGGTTAGGGTAATGATGAGGACGATAAAGTGACGGCAGAGATAACAATACTTTAAATGTTTTGATGATGATGGTAATGACAATGACAAGATGAACAAAGAATTTTCATTTCACAGGTCAAATCTCTTACAAGAAGTGGGGAAGTGACCGGACACAAATAGATGCTCGCCCAAGGTAGAATAAAGGGAGGAGTGCTCAAAAAGACAAATGAAGACAGAAAATGGAAGAGGGGAAGAAAATGATGTGACGGGAATCGAACCTACGACCTCTGGTTGTAGCCCTTCTCGTATTCCACTTAGAGATCACTCACGGACTGATAATGTTTATGACATTTCCTGATGATAAAATACTGCATAATATGAACTAGATATGAAATTCATACTTCATTCTAAGTTTGTGCTATGCAATATGATCGTAATACTAGGAAATGTGATATAATGTGCATTCATAACTCCGCATATGAATACGTAGGAGATTCGAACTGTACACTTAAAAGCTTGCGAAATTGATATGTGTTCCTCTTCTTCCTCTAACATAGAAATATATAATATACAATATTTTCCCATCTTCTGGGATACATTTTTGATTGGTGTAGGCCAGTCACGAAGAGGAAGGGGTACGTATCTATCAGAAGTGTGTTAAAAATATGACGCCTTGTTTTGAAGACCGGAAGACAGAACTCGGCAACATGACGTTTACCATCCATGGTTTCACATTTGTTAAAGGGAGACTTATCAACTACCTTATGTCGGAGACGAGGATGTGGGAAGAAACAACACTGGTGTGTATGCGAATGAAAGAGGTAGAGATGTAAAAACAGGAAAATAATGCACTGACTCGCAAACCGCAACTTGCAAGTCAGTGCATTATTTTTCTTGCACTTCTTTATAAGTCGCAGCCGTTTTAGCTTGCCTGGAGATTGACAGTTTCTTTGCTAAGGTTCGCCCGCAGGGTAAACTGACAGTTTCTTTGTATAAAGTTCGCCCACAGGGTAGACTGACAGTTTCTTTGCCAAGATTCGCCCGCAGGATAAACTGACAGTTTCTTTGCCAAGATTCGCCCGCAGGGTAAACTGACAGCTTCTTTGTCAAGGTTCACCCACAGGGTAGACTGACAGTTTCTTTGTCAAGGTTCGCCCGCAGGGTAAACTGACAGTTTCTTTGCCAAGGTTCACCCGCAGAGTAAACTGACAGTTTCTTTGCCAAGATTCGCCCGCAGGGTAAGCTGGCAGTTTGGGTTTTTTTTTGCTAAGGTTGGCCTGCAGGGTAAACTGACAGGGTAAATTGACAGTTTTTTTGCCAAGTTTCGCCCGCAGGGTAAACTGACAGTTTCTTTGCCAAGGTTGGCCTGCAGGGTAAACTGACAGTTTCTTTGCCAAGGTTCACCTGCATGGCAAATTGACAGTTTTTTTGCTAAGGTTCGCCCGCAGGGTAAACTGACAGTTTCTTTGCCAAGGTTCGCACACAGGTTAAAAGGACGGCCTCTTTCGCGAAGCAGAAGGGACCAAACAAACACAGCCCAGAAAGAACATGCGATCAATCATAGCACACCACAGTAAATTAATCACACAATCCTAAACGTCAAGACCAGGAAACGTGAAAAATTCGTAATGAAACATTTGTTTTAGGTCTGTTTGTTCTTTATTAAATTTTCCTCAGTAATAATAATAATAATAATTATTATAATCGTAATAATAATAATCATCATCCACATAATAATAATAACAATATTCAGCTCAGCTGCTGGTTCCTGGTTGGTACAAACCTGATGATGCAAACAAACTGCATAATATGAACTAGATATGAAATTCATACTTCATTCTAAGTTTGTGCAATGCTATATGATCGTGACGCCAGGAAATGTCATATTATTATTATGTGCATTCATGACTCTGCATAAGAATACGTAAGAAGTTACTGGAAGTACAAATGAGCATACATAAAACAGAAGGATAGATGGTCTATATACTGATGACAATAATAATTAATCCACTCATCTACATTATGGCATGGGCACTCTCTCTCTCTCTTTCTCTCTTTCTCTTCCTCTTTCCCTCTCTCTCTCTCTCTTTCCTCTCTCTCTGTTTCTCTCTCTCTTTCTCTTTCTCTCTCTCTTTCTCTTTCTCTCTCTCTTTCTCTCTCTCTTTCTCATTCTCTCCCCCCTCTCTCTCTTTCTCCCTCTCTTTCTCTCCCTCTCTCTTTCTCTCTCTCTCTCTCTCTCTCTCTCTCTCTCTCTCTCTCTCTCTCTCTCCCTCCCTCCTCTCGCGAACATAAAAACTTAACCCAAAGTAACACTGATACATTGTGGGAAATGTAATCATACAATAGGGTCGGCACAATATAACAGTATCGGATCTCTGTCTTTTTAATGCCAATCATGCGAGACAATTTCACCATAAGACCTTGCATAACTTCTGACAAATAGAGGATTACTTCCCCTACCTCAACTTTCAGGGTAAGACTTCACTAGATATAATGAGATGGTGATCTTTGCAATGATCCTTCGAGAGGTTAAAACCCCGAAATCATTTTTTTTTTTGGTTCAGTTATTATGTCATCTCACCATCTAAATTGAGGTCAGTGAGCATGAAAAAGGCTCATTACGTACATTTTAATTAAGATCAAGAATTGAAAAAAAAAAAAGTAACAAGCAAGGGAGATAAAAGTTAAAAATGCAAGCTTTCGTACAGGGACACAAGATGCATTATTTCTTTTTGTCTTTTAGAGCAAAATTTAACCAAATTGGTACACCTATTGCACCACATACATAGAACAACTTGTACTGGTAAAGAAGAAAAAAAAATTGCAAATGTGATTTTTAACCTCGTTTAATATCGACTCCTGGAATTGCTAAAATATTAGTAGGATGAGTTAGCACATTAACTTCAACATCAATATATGTCAGTCGACAACAAAGAGTTTAGTAAAAAGACAAAAGAAATTAGATTACCTACAAGTATGCAATATTTTATTTAAGGTTACATTTGTAGTTTTCGAAATATCTTGATATGATCGCTTCAGATGATATCAAAATTGTTATTGAAGTATGCACAAAATTTGCAGTTTTTTTTTTTTTTTTGTATGAAGCAAATTACCCAACCATAGTTTCACACATTTACTCTGGCTTTTTGTGTACTACTGACTGTGTTAAAATGCATTTAATGTAAATAAACATAACGGTCAAGCCACGAAAAAAATATCTCTTGTTTCTTAAACCATACATTCAAGCAAAATTTACCCCTTTTATGAGTTCATCCTCCCTTTAACACTCATAGAGGGTCAATAGTCATTTTAAAAGATGACGGTGCAAAAGAATCACTAAATCACATCACATAAATCTCTAGTCATTTGGACCATCCAGAGTATGGACCACATCGGGCTTTTGTTCCGGTAGTTTTCCTGGTTTTACTTTTAAGTAAAATGAGTCATGTCTGCTTGCCCTTCACAGAAGGAAAAGTATGTGTTAACCCTCGTGATAGGATCATAAAATTTATGCTACGGTCTGCTCGCTTCACTTGAGTGCGGCAATAGAATTATACACATCTCCTTGCAGACCCCTTAGAGCGGTGATAGAATTTTCCACCTCCGTTTCACGTGACCAGCCAGCAGACAAACCTGTAGTGGTCATTATCAGGAACAGTAGCCACGCAGCCAGTAGGATGCTGGACCCAGGGAGTCTCGTGCTAAGAGAATTTAAGCACTCAAAACCTTGAACAAATAAGATCTAGACATATGGACTAAATTAAGGGTGTTGGTTGTTTTTTATTTTTTTGTATCGCCCATTTCTGAGCCGAGCACCATGACGACATTGGATATTTTGCTCGAAGCAATGCAGCATTTCACCCTACCTTACCAATTTTTATTCAAAATTTGGAAATTCTGTGACCTTTGCCCTTATCTCGAAGTGATTCATAACTGGCAGAAATAATAGTCTTAGAACAGGTTAATAGTTTACACAGAACATTTAACTTTAGCATAACGCGAACTCATTCCGTTTCTGACATACATGGTGCAAAATAAAGATTTACAATTTCAATAACACAATACAGACTATAACATAACTCCAGTATAGGCAACAGGTACCACAAAACAGACAAAAAGTGATTAGTCCACTCCGGCCAAACACATTGTTTGATTCACATTATCTAATACATAAAATTATATGTCTATGCATTTCAAATTAAACCAACTATTTTTTCTCTTGACTTGCTTTAGCCTAATTTGTTCACAATCCAGAACTATCAAAGTCAATAATAGCAAGGTATAAAAACTATTCTTTAGACGGTTTGTGTAGAAATAATTAATGAAGCCGGAAGCACACCGCAAAAGACGTGGTAAAATGCAGTCCTGATTTCGTTACAAGAAAAAACAAGTTGCAGACAGCGTTTTCTAATAGCTTCAGCGCATTTCATTTGTGTGCGTCTGTGGTCTGCAAATGAAGGCCAAATTTTTAGCTCCTTTTTATCTAAATTGAGACTGTGAACATTTCTTAATGATCGATCCCCACTGTCAGTAGCACATAATAACTTCACAGTGGTGGCTCCAGACCTACGGGGTAGTCTTGGCCAACACGGAACGTTCATGAGGTTCGAGGATAACATTCTATCAAATGGTTAAAGAGGCGTTTACACTTGAGCTCCTGCAACCTTTTAAACTCATGTAATGGAAGGTTAAGCTTTAGTACATTCATACCCTATAGCACTCCTATCCCAGCCAGGCCCATTTCAGTTCTATCTGTGATAGACTTTAAGGCTATGATGGCTCGTTTCGCACTCCACATTTAACAGATATTAAATGAGGCGCACTGCCAGAAAATTACATTGCGTGTAGTTTGCCAGAGATTTTCTTTTTTTTTTCCCGCTTACACCGACCTTTATTATCAGTTCGTCCAAGGTGTATATATATACTTATGCATAGGCGTATTTTTTAATTTGTTTATGATAGTTGGCGAAACAAGTGATCAATTATTGACAGAGATGGAAAGAGAGGATGTGAGACTTTAGGGTACGCGATGTAGTTAGACACGCCTTGGATCTAAGTCTGTAAGATACTTGGACTTTCTTTTATTTGCCACTTTCCGGTGCAGAGAACCTCAAAACTGTGTAAAGGCACACTGAATACCAGATGCCGCTGTGAAAATTCATGAGAAACTTCATACAGTCTGAGATCCACAAACGTGCACCTATATTCCCATTTTCCTATAACATTTTCAATTTAAATACGTGCAGTTGCTAACTCAGTAGCTCACAATACAAAACCAGTACAAAAAAAACAAAAAAAACTAACATGCAGTTAGAGTCCCAGTACCGCTCTTATTCACATGTCTACCAACATGACGGCTATGAGGAGCCAGCACAGTCTTAACACCTCCATCAACTATTTGTATTGCAATCACAGGCGCACCAGAACTGCCAGGACAAGTTGGAATATCATACTTGACCATAGCGTCATACTCTTTTTGGATGGTTGGCATGAAGCGAGTATCACCAGTTATCCCCAGTCTCTCCTCTACTTCTTTCGCGCTTCTCTCTTTCAGTGTTTGAATGTCTTTCAACTCGCCAAAGGTTATCGTCTTACAGCAGCCGTGAGGGTGAGCTATTACGAACCCTAGTGGGGTGTTTGCAGCACTGAGCCAAGCGCTGTCAGTGGTAGACAAATCTATCACCGACTGCGTGAGTTTGTAATGTAATTTTTCAAACTCGTGCGTGACACAAAAAAAGACACACTTATCTCCCGCTAGATTCATATAATGGATCTTCATACCCTGGGCTTTTATTATTGATGATTTGTCTTTATCGTCGTCATAAAAGAACGACACAGTTGCTTTTTCAGCCTCAGAGTCGTCGTAAATGACATGCGCAGCGGTTTCAATGAGAAAGTACCCACTCGCTCTATGGGGACGGCTCGAGAAAGAACAGTTCTTCACTGGGCATGGCTGGGTCTGCATTATATTCTTAATGCCAATCTCATGCACCCATCCCGATCCAACCCTACTTACATTTTTACCATTTAGTTTCGTGAATCCCAAACACTTTGGCCGGTGTAAACTGGTGAAATTTACCACAATTTTGACAGTCTGTTTTATATGCTCTTTGAGATCGTCAATTATGCCAGGTATCCTCCAGGGAGGTGGTAGATGTTCTATGCTCAGTTCCGTGACTGAGATAAACTGTAGGTGTCCCGGGTGTTTGTTACACCTCTTCATGAGAAGCCGTTGACATGCCTCAGCGTCTTGTGTGTCATCAGTTAAGAGAAGCTCCATTTCACGCTCGCCTTATGAAGGAGAAAAAAACATTCATTAAAGGATATAAATATTTCCTATTCCGCATAAAAGTTACTTTTTTTTTTTGGCTCAGACAAATTCACGAAGACACACTCCAGTTACTGTTCAGTGATGATATGATATGATATGATATGATATGATATGATATGATATGATATGATATGATATGATATGATATGATATGATATGATATGATATGATATGATATGATATGATATNATACTATACTATACTATACTATACTATACTATACTATACTATACTATACTATACTATACTATACTATACTATGTAGAGATCACTATGTATCGGACCTCAGCACTTTCGGCTTCATTTTCTTCTTTGGGAAGGGAAAGAAGGCACACTGAGAATATCCAGCTAATACTGAGAATGATGGACGACGGCAATATTTTCTGAATCTAAAAACTTTCAAAATTTGGCAGCAGAGTACTCCAGAGCTTTATTATGCTGCAACAGCTGAGCTAGTTTGTCGATCACTTCCGTTTTACAAGCTCAGGCAGCCGTCATAGGGCCCTAGAGCAAAATTCAATACTGACCACCTGGCATGGAAACAGCTTAGTGCTACTTCTTCCTCCTCCCAAGGAAAAAAAACTAAAGGGACAGAGGTTGATATTTGCTTCACAGCCTACACTAAAGAACATCATTTTTTTTTTTTTAAATATGAATCATGTATGTAACACAAGGTTGAAACGGAGCACTAAGTAATAGAAATCAAGTATGACCGGGGTCTTTCCCGAAGCCGAACAGAAGACTAGCAGTCATAGCGCTAGGCACGAGACTCACACACACCACAAGCTTCCCCGCCCCCCTCTTCAACCAAAGGCTGTTAGGCCTCATGTGGTAACTCAGCAAGACAAACACACAGACGTACACACAACATTAAACATAGTGAACGAGACAGGGTCGTTTCATTTAGTGGTGACATCGGTGTAATACAAGGTTGAAACGGAGCACTAAGTAATAGAAATCAAGTAGGATAAAGTGGAAAGTGCTCAAGAAAACAAATGCAGAGAGAAAATGAAAGAAGGAAAGAAAGTGATGTGGTGGGAATCGAACCCGCGACCTCTGCGTCGGCACCCATTGCCTTGCCGTCAGTTCGGAATCAGGTCCTTTTTCTTCCTTATGCCCAATTCTGAGAACGCACCTCTGGAAAGTTGAGATTTTACCCTCAGTACTCTAATTTTACTAGTGCCGCGTGACGTCATAAAGTGAGAAAAGCTAGCAGACGATTGGTACAGACGCATGCGCAAACTATCTGGACCAGTCGTCTTTTAGCCTGTCTCGCTTTTTGACATCACGCAGCGCGAGTATAGGCGACACTCGCAGGGTGAAAATCAGCGGGTGTATTTGCAGAGCCGCATTTATATGACCTGTTAAGATTATGAAGGCGAATAGCAGTATTCGGGGAACAGCGAATGCTCCCTCAATAGTTTTCTTTTTGTTTCTGTTCTGTGCCAAACTACCACCAACACCATGCCCACCACCACTTGCACCATCACCAGCACCTCCACATACCGCTTATCACATAGAATCAAGAATTATCTTCCAAAGAAACGTCCGTCTTACGTTCTTTCTCACTTTCTTTCTTTTTCTTTCTTTCGTTCCTTCTCTCTTTCTTTCGTTCTTTCTCTCTCTGTCTTTCTTTCTTTCTTTCTTTCTTTCTTTCGTTCCTTCTCTCTTTTTTCTTTCTTTCGTTCTTTCTCTCTCTCTGTCTTTCTTTCTTTCTGTCTCATTCCTTTTGTCTTTCTTTCTCTCCTTGTCTAATTTCCTTCCTTCCATCCTCACGTCCTTTGATTTTCTGTATTTTATGTACTGAATTTTATGTTACAGGCCTGGAGCCTAATAAAGACCTTCATCTGAATTGAAAGAAATTCTTCTTTTCTCTTTAATTGATGAACGAAAGGTGGTAAGGGAAGAAAGACAGTTAAAATGCAAAAATAATAAGAACAGAAAAGGAAAAGAGTGAAAAAGAAGATGGACGGCATACCCTGATCCTTCCTGGCAAATTCTGACCAAAGAACAGAAAGCAGTAAGTGGGGCATCTGCAAATCTGCAAAGGGAAATATAATAAACAAATAGCAACAATATAATTCACCTTTAAATTTCAGATTACCTAGCTCATAATATTAACCCTCTGCCTGGACACAAAAAAAAAAAA
>JAWQUT010000301.1:801201-817595 GCA_033807755.1 Ellobium chinense | reverse complement strand
AGGGGGGATACTCTGTGATGTCACAGAATGACCGGGGGGACACTTTGTGATGGGGGGGACACTTTATGATCTCACACTGGCGAAGATAAATGAGTCGGATAAGCTGCACTAGATCTATATTTTCCATCCCTCTATGTGTTAAAACATTTCTATAAGGCATTAGGATGATGTAATCTAGCTTGATCTAAGCCAGATGATGCGTTCCTTTTTTTCTCGCTACACGGATGAGTTCCAACTAGATTAGCACTATTTTAAAGATCTAGACTAATTTACTCGAATCTAGATCTAGACTAGATCTAGAGATGTAGACTAGACAAACGTACTGATCAAGTATGTGGCTCTCTCTTCAACCCCTGTTATGAAATTTCTACAGTCCTCATTTGAAATTTATAAATCCATTTAAATGGCACTAGTGGCACTATCTCTGATTACTCCTATGCTGTTTTATATCATTTATTTTATATAAGATACTGGCAAACAGGCACACACCCTGACAATTTAAGTATATTGATCAATGTCCACGGTAACACCATATAATACAAACCCGCTGAAATTTACAGTTGCAACAGTTTAAAAACTCTGTGATGCTGTGGTATCACATCAAAAGTAAAAAGAAAATTAGATAGTAATAGCTGACACTTGATCGTAAATAGTAATCAATCATAGTCCATGGCAACATCAAAGAAGTACCAGTGAGAGCAACCAACATAATTTAGTGGCTCTAATTCAGACTCTCTGAAAATTGCAAGAGCAACTGGAAATTTCTGTACCTTTAAGTTATGCCATTAATTCAAGGATTTTTAAGGGAAGACTAAATGCTGTAATATCAGGCATAAACTATAAATATGAACAAATTCAACAAAAGGAAACGATTTCACATCCCAAAAAAGCGACAATAGACAATACCCTATACGCATCTGAAACTAAGAGGACATTTCCAACTGCCATTTAATCAAGTACAAGATGCATTTTACATGTGGTGCCTTCATTCCAAGGTCGGGGTCAAACAAAAGAGTCACATGCTGTTGATGATCTTTATGTGTCCTACCTGTCTTCCTGCTACCACAAATTTTTATTTCTCTCTTAGTCTCTGTGATTATTTCTGCAAAATAGCCTATGTATAGTTGTCTGTACCTTTTTTTTTTTTTGTCTGTGTGGTTTAATGTGTTCATATTAATCTAAGCTCCGTGATTATGACAATATAAAATTATCATTTGCTTGAGGAGCACTTCCAGATAATTTACGCCGTTCAGCAGGACGGGATTTGATTGGCAGTTAACCGTTGTCTCAGGCAATGTTCTCTGCGCTTAAAGGCGGTGCTAGTTGCCACAGTAGTCATAAACCTATCAAAATGCTTTCAGGAAGTGATCAAAGAGCGGCAAATCGAGGTGAAATATATTTTAGCCACGTTATGTTGGTCACAGATGACTAAGGAAGCATTCTGTAAAACACCCGTGAAGGCTTTTGTAGGTTTTGAAAGGAGGAACCGATCTTCACGATCAAAGTGTGAAATGAGATTACTCCTAGTATGAGTTAGGTGAATTCCAGGGATAAAGGGGAGTGTNGGGGGGGGGGGGGGGGGGGGGGAGGCAAGGAGCAACAGGGGAAAGAAAGGGTAGGAGTCTAGGAGAAAACAGGGGGGAAGAAAGACAATAAAAGTAAAGAGGGAGGGAGAGCGTGAGAGAGAGGAGAGTGAGAGAGAGAAAGAGGCCAACCAAGATGCCTTGTCCCCTGAGTCACTGTTCGTTGCCTGCCATCACGCTTTTTTTTATCTTCTATTACCTCAGGCCCTCGCTTTTACCTACTTGCTTCTATCCTCTCTCTCTTTCTCACTCCTTTTTTTCTCTCTCTCTTTCTCTCTCTCTCTCTCTCTCTTCACCCCAAAGACATTATGCATGTATTGTATACATACAGTGTTGTCACTCATTCACCCTTCCCCATCTCGTTCCTGCTGCTGTGCTCAACGTGGCATGTCCATGCTATGGTCAATTTCATTCTTCTCTTTGATCCTGAAGACCGGTTCTTTCTTTCCAAACCACAAAACGTCTCACAAGTATTTTTCAAAATAGTCTCGTGGTCATCTCTGACCAATACAAGGGTGTCAAAACAAAATTCACGTCGATGTGACAGCTTTTTGACCGGCTCTTCATAGCATGTTGACTGATTTATGGTTAGTTTTCAGATAATGTCTATTACTAGAATACGGCACTGAAGATAAACAAGATAAGAATAATGACGATAAAGATCATTTACAGCGGTGACAATGATAGTGATCGTCATACCTTTCTTCTTTCTCTACCTCTGTTTGCCTCTGCTGCTTGTCTGCTGATTTGTCGGGTTCTTCGTTCAAACCGTAATGGCTGTTGATTCCACTTCGCCGCGTTTATATCTTACACGAGTATATTCACCATGGATCGTGAACCAATGAAAATCATGTGGCTGTTTACATGGCTGCATGTGATATCCAGCCAGCGTGTACAGTGAACATATTGATTTACGTAATCAATTGTCTTTAGTCGTTGTTTTTTTTTTTTTGTTGTTGTTGTTGTTATCGAGACATCACGCTCAGAAAGTGTCCTGGTCCTTCTGACACCGAAGTTTTGTTTGTGACAGAATACAAAAGTTTAACCACTTCTGTGTTAAAGGGGGGAAAAAAGCCAGTGGCAAGTGCCAAGTAATTGTGCATTCCATCTCATTTTGTGTGAGGGAGATTAGATCAACAGTTATAGCGTCAAATTCATCTTCAACTGCATATGGGTTTTTTTATCTGAATTTTGACCACTTCAAGAGGGTGACCCGCACCATATCAAATGACCGAATCTCAGGCCAGAATAAAGTAAGGTCACAAACTTGGCTCCTGATGGGAGTGCAAACAGTAAGTATGATATCAATAATTTGATATCGTTAAAAAAAAAACAACCCTCAATTGTCTATCTGACTGGCTTCAAAACAATCGGAAGACATTCGACTGCCCTGTTGCCCGTCTGTCTTTCTGTCTGTGTGTGTCTGTCTGTCTGTCTGTGTCTGTCTGTCTGTCTGTACAAGGGTGTATGAGTGTGGGTGTATATATGTGTGTGTGTGTGTATGTGTGTGTGTGTGTGTGTGTGTGTGTGTGTGTGTGTGTGTGTGTGTGTGTTTCTATGTGGTTGAGAAGGGAGAGGGTAAGGGCAGAAAAGTGAGCAAAGAGAAAGGGACAGGGGTTCGGCAGATCTGAGATCATATGAGTTCAAATCGTGAACTTTAGACCCGTTCACGTGAACTTGATCTGAGCTAATGTGCTATTTTAGGTGAACTGATCTTGATCTGAACTTTATTGATTTTGGCTGTTTGATATGAACTTGATCTGATCTGTATTTTTCTACCTACCTTTCAGCTCAGTTCACAACTTCAAGTCAACCTCAAAAGTCAAAATCGAGGTTTTTTTGTTTTTCATCGGAGCGAGTGAAAACAGAGCGGAGTCAAAGTCTTCGTCGGTCAAACTCCGACATTACAATATTTTGCTTTAGTGTGTAAAGCTGTAATCACTCCCTGTCTCAGTCCCATTGCCTATTACAGCTGTTACTCATATCGGCGTAACTTTGCGTGAGGCTACTTGTCCACCGCAGTCTCTCAATCAATCTGAAAACAATTTCTGACATACGAAAGCCAATAAACAGCGAAAGCAAATTTTAATAATGCACGGAAATACCTATCTTGATTGATTTTCAATAGGATGTCTGTATGATTGTTTGTTTATTTGTTTATCAATAGTGGTTGAAAATTACTACGTCTTGCTCTACGAAGATTGTAGTCTTGACACTTGTAATCAACGTCTTCTTTTCACTAACTGGTCAGTTTTAAATGGTCATTATTATTACTGTGATTCATAGCTTTGAGGCGTTCCTTGAAATGAGGTATTTTCAGACGGGTCAGTTACACCACTTCGTGATCTAGGGATTGCCAGGATATTTTGATAAATGACGAGTAATCATACATGAGCAGAGCATGTAAACAAACCACCGTGTGAGCAAGATTTCCTAGGTCACGTGATGGAGCTGAAAATACCTAATTAAATGTTCACGCGGTCATATTGGTACACGTTTGTTAACTGCTGTGAAATAAGTTGGTAATGTGCTTTCAAATGCATATGTTTTATATATATATATGTGTGTGTGTGTGTGTGTTTTTCTAAAGCTGGTGCACCTGAAGTGTTATTTGATATCAGCATGTCTGTAATGATTATTTAAATGCCTACATACATGAAATTTTCTATGACCACTAGCCGAGGTTTCACGGCGCCGCCCGGGAATGGCGAAAGGGAGGGGGCAAACAAATTCATAGTTTTATCTACGCACTTACATACTCCTATTCCTACAGCAAAATCATTGTGATCAGATGGATAGGACAAAAACAGCACAACAATATCAACAATATCAACAACAACAACAACAACAATAAATAACGCTGGCTGAGCTACCTGTCATTTCGATGACGCATATTTCAGACATAACAAAACAGTGAGAACAACTGTGACCGCTTATCGTTAACCGAGGCGCTAAAGAAAATTTCATGCCTCCTGTACGGAATCAAATGCAAGGAGAACAAACGGATACGGTATTCGTGATTTGTTAAATCGTCCATGCCAACTAGCCTTAGAAACCATGGATCCCCAACTTGCTCCCTCAGCTGTCCACGTCAGCACTGCTTCAGAGGGCAAAGTTGGGCAGATATGAGATCACATGAGCCAAGATCGTGAACTTTAGATCAGTTCACGTGAACTTGATCTGAGCTCAGTTGCTACTTTTAGATGAGCTGATCTTGCTCTGAACTTTACTTATTTTGGCTGTTTCATCTGGACATGATCTGATCTGTAATTTTCATAATACATCACAAAGTCGGTTTTTTACGATGATCGTTTTTGCGTAATAATTTAATGCTCACCATCACAAAATATTAGATCTATATTTTATTTAGAGTGAAACAAATTCATTGAAACAGTTCGAGCCACTAACCTCTTGGTGAGTAACGAACGCCATTGGAACATGCATGATCAGACATCGTAATGCTAGGTTCCCATTGGCTGCGTGGTCATTGTTGTGGATTGTGATCATTGCACGTGTTGGCTGCCTGTCGGTCAGCTGACACTGGGGTCCAAAGTTCTACCGCTGTGATCGAAGATCGGCAAAGAGATACATACTATATTCTCTTGCCACACTCAGGCGAAGCGAGGGGACGCTAGAATAAATTCTGTCACTGCGACATCTTTAAGTATGTTTTTTATCAAATTATCATGCATAAAAAGCAATCGCTCTGGCAGGTTTAGGTTGTTTTACAGAGAAGGAGAGCTAATGTATATCCAAGCCATAGATTCATTGATACTCGTAAATCACTCACAAGTATTAGTTGTTGGGTTTTTTTTTCTTTGATTTTAGACATACGCTGAAGAATATTTCTGTTGGGTGTTTTGGTTAGAATTATGGATGATTAACGCGTTTGTTGACCCAAAATTCGTAAGACAAAAACCTGTTTATCTTTCAAACAATTTACCGTGTGCATTATTTTGTATTTTATCACTAGCAAGCAAATCTCCTAATCCAGGTTTGGAAATGGGTCGGACCTCCTCCTCCCCCTCCCTACCCCCACCCCTTCGTCTGTAAAAATCGCCATAATCGGTTTTGTGAGGTTTTTTTCATTCGGGGAACAGTATGTGGCAGTAACTGGATTTTCAGTTTTGATGCAGAGGTAGAAGGAACCAAAGGACACACTGATGTAAAATTAAGTAACTCTATGCCTTAGCAGAAAATCCAGAAAATCCCACATAGGAACTTGAATAATGGTATCTAGGAGACTTGGATGTAATAATAATAATATGGCGTTGAACATCCTATTCTGCCATCTTCTGACCAAAAGACACATGAGCACAATGATTTATATTGCAAATATGCCTTTTTATCATAAAACGGCGATATTTCAAGTGATATAATAATAATAATATGTGACGTCTGAGATCATCGCCCTTAAGGAGAAAAAATGTGTCATTCGTCACTTCGGTGTGCTGTTTTAATAAACTCTCATAATGTACCTACTATGTCTGTTACTTGCCCGTTTTGCCATGTACATTACAATCTCTGAGAACGGATGGCGCCTCCTTCCATCATTTCTCCTTCGCTCTTTCTTTGATCTCCGCGGGTGACCGGAAAGGGCAGTCATTTTATTCTGTGGACGGTCCTTTGAAGATTCTAAGTAGTGAAAGTATCAATCGCTAGGCAAGTCAAGATAGCTGCGACTGATGCGGAAGAGATAGGAAAGAGTGCGCAGACATGCGATTGCTATCAGCCGGACTTCTTTGCTTTGTTATTAGCATACATATCACTATCAATTCTTGCCTGATCCACATCTGATACAAGCTGTTGATGAAAAGTTCCACCAACTAACTTAGAAACGGTAGATGGTGGCCGCCATTGTTGTCGATCTTCCACATCCGGTGTAGCTTAAAAAAAAAATTTCCTTCTTTGTCTAAGCTCCAATTTCTTCTGCGTAGATTCACACACACACACACACANACACACACACACACACACACACACACACACACACACACACACACACACACACACACACACACACACACACGTACACATACACACACACACACATCTGAAGAGATGCCAATCAGACTTTATCACTCATTGTGACCAGTGAGTCGTGCAGGCGAGGGGATATCAGCTTTTTAAAATTTTGTGGAGCACCGTGGCCAGATAGTTACAGCGTTGGACCCACCATGTAAAGGTCGAGGGTTCGAATACAGACCATGGTCATGTTGTAAATGCCTTGGGAAAGCATTTTATTCACATTTTCCTCAGTCCGCTCGTCTGTATAATGGGTACCTGGCTATAGGCAGTGGAAGATGTTGTTAGGGATGCTAGTGATCAGCGCCTGTAAATGGTAGCAAGACTGCTCCCCAGATAGTTGGGAAAGTTCCACAGTGATCATGCCTGCTTGGGTAATAATAGTGTGAAGTTGCGTGAGCGGGCATAGCCTGGATACGGACGTTATAAACAGCATTATTATTATTAGTAGTAGTAGTAGTAGTATTTACCAGATATCAAGGGTTCGATCCCTGCCGCTAACCATCAGCACGGGCCCCTGGGAGAATCCCATGACATTGCTTAAGGGGAGGCACTACCTTTTACTAGAAACTGTTTTGAACATTACAAGGTGTGAAACCTATTTCCATGAGTATATTGGACTTTTATTCAGTATTACACACCAAAGTGCTGAATGGTGCAACGTTCTCCCTCAGAGGTGATGATTTTAGAACAGGTGTCATTAGCGATGGCACTGGTTCTTTGACACCAACTTTCACGCACGTCTCCTAGATATCTTTATGCATGATCCTAGGGAGGCGTTTTTGGAAGTTTTGTTTTGATGCAGAGTTATCAGAAACAGGCGAAACTCTTTGGTATTGAAAATAATAACTTTATATCTAGACAGAAAATCAGCAAACGCCTCCATACAGTCATGAATAAAGCTGTCTAAGAGACGTCGGTAAAATCGGGTGCCGATCAGCTGGGGCCTTCGCAAATGAAAGTTGTTCTAAGATCATCACCCTTGAGGAAGACAATTGCACCATTCAGCACTTTGGTGTGCAAGTTTACATAGGAATCCACTGCATACATGGTGATAAGTTCCATGCCATGTTATGTGCGTTACAGCCTCTGGAAAAGGGTAGTATTTCCCTTTAAATTTATGCATTAACTTCATTCTTAACATTAAGCATACAAGGGCTGAAGGACACCGAGACCATGTACATTAAATTTTGACTGTATGACTGCCCTCATGATCAATAACATTGAACATTCCCACAAGACGCTTGATTTGGGGTTGGAGACAGGATTAGAAAAGAGCAAATCTCACATGAGACAGTTCTTAGATTATTATGATTATAATGTCTAGGGACTACTTCAAATTTTCGGGGCCTCAGAGTGAGTACTCCGGTCTCAACCTCTGCCGTCAATAGTCCACCCAACAGAGACACTGCCGAGGATTTCCCATTTTGCTTACAATCATTTGAGCAACCGAACGTAATGGTAGTAATATTAATAAAAATAATAATAATAATAATAACAATATTAAGGTGGTTTATAAGTCTAGTAGTTATGCTACTGCCCACTCACAGGACTTCACAATATCATTACCCCGGCACGCCAGATCACTATAGGACATTCTCAACTCCGTGGGGAGTATACAGTACCGCTGCCCATTTTTATGGCACTGATTACTGGCTTTCTGACAATATTTTTCACTGTCTAAAGCCAGGTACTTATTTTACAGACGGGTGTACTGAGGAAAATGTGGATAAAATGCTTTTCCAAGGCACTTGCAACATGATCCTAATCAGGAATCGAACCACAATCTTTAGATCTTGATTCCAACGCGCAATCATTCGGCCATGCTGCTCCATTAGTATAATAATGGCTCCATGAATAACAGGTGAAAGAGATCCCAAACCACAATGAAAATGACAAACAGAAAAACAAGACCATTTTGTTTTTTAAAAAGTACTTCCAAAAAATGTTAATATGTATTTTATCTTAAATTAGCTATCAGTCAAAATAATACTCTTGTCTGTTATACGATACAGGAAATTCACGTAATTTACCATGCAATGTTTTCTATAAACCATTCAAGGTAAGTTACTTTGATCATCATTTTTACAAAGCAAGCAATCCAGTTTGGGAATGTATTATTCTTTGATCGTCATTTTAACATTTCGAGCAGTCTATTTTAAGATATTATTCTTTAATGGTCGTTCTTATAGAGCGAACAGTCCATTCTCAGATAATACTTCTTTTAATCATTCTAACAAGATCAGCAATCCACTAAGGACAGTATTACTCATCATTCTATTAAGGTCAGCAATCCACAGCACCATTCTAACAAGGTCAGCAATCCATTGAGGGGCAATATTAATCTTTAATCATCACTCTAACAAGGCCAGCAATCCACTGAGGGGCAATATTATTCTTTAATCATCATTCTATCAAGGTCAGCAATCCACAGCATCATTCTAACAAGGTCAGCAATCCACTGAGGGACAATATTATTCTTTAATCATCATTCTATCAAGATCAGCAATCCACAGCGTCATTCTAACAAGGTCAGCAATCCACTGAGGGACAATATTATTCTTTAATCATCATTCTAAAAAAAACAACAAAAACAGAATAGCAAGCTGTCTTAAGATAATAGTATCTTGAGCACGATGATTTTGTATTTTTTTTAGGGCAACCGCCTGAGCTGGGGCGATGCCATTTCACTAAACACCAAAAGAAACAGCACACATGTTTGTAGACAATAAAGAAAGATTCACTATACAACACGTTTAGCAGGTTTGACAAGTTTATAGGGATACGCCCAAGTCACAGCTGGGGTACATCGGCAAAAATACAATAAACGACGGGACATGACATGAAAGTTCAAAGCGCTATGACTACTAAATTCACACATGTTCACAATGTGCTGGTACAGTTACATTTGTTCACAACATACTCATACATATTATATTCATCAAAGACAATTATAGACCACTCACTTACATTAATAATCACTCAATCCTTTCACTTATTCCATTTTCCTCTAATTACTTAATTGCTTTAAATCTTTCCTGAAATTTTTGTAAGACAATTTTAATTTTATCTAAACATTCTCAAAAAACTCCTTTGCCTTAAAACATTAGGTCGTACGTAAAATCTTCTATCCATAAATCAGATTCATAAAATGAGCCTATCATTGCAGTGTTGAGATAACCAAAATTGTTCCATGCAAAGTGTAGTGAGGAAGGACGTAATAGGAAGACTCCTGGCATCAAATTTCAGGACTGAAGTTAGATGCTGCAAAAAGTCAATGTCAACTGTATGTAAACACATCTATGTAAAGTCTGTATAACATTATGAATATATTTAAACAGATAATAACCAAAACTGAAGTTATTTTCAGTAGGAGGAGTAGAAGTAAGATGAATGCCTGCGCGTGCTCTCAGTTCAATACAAATCATTTACAGGAGTTTTGCTAATGTAGCAAATACAAGGAATACCGGAAAAAAAGAGAGTGAAAGATACCGTTTGGTTGGGTGTTGCAATGAGCATGATATTATTTCTTTGTTTGTGAATTCTCGTAGTAACAGAACTGAAGTTGAACATTTGGTCCGAAGGTTCCATCGGGATGAAAGTTGTTTTCCACTCTGCTTTGACCGCCGTCGTCTGTGTGAAAGAAAATGTATTCTTCCTTAACGTCCATGCCCACCACACGCTGGCAGGTTCCATTGTACCTATACAGATAGAAAGGCTTGCTTTTGGGAAGGTAGATGGGTGTGCTTGCAGAACCATCTGATCGGCAGCAAAAATAGATTTGTGTAAATGCATTACTGTAACTCCCTACGGGAAGTTTACCATTGGCTTCACATTTTGAATTCTCGTCTTCCCAGTGCACATAACCATAAGAAAACCCTTCAGGGCAATCCGAATACCGAGCAATACAGTAAGATCCTTTTGGCCACAAAGGACCAACAGATCGAGTGGTCACCATGCAAAATTGTTGATAAATGAAATTGTCTGTTCCGCTTCGATACAGATTGGGTGTTTGAAAATGATTATTTTCTGAGAGTTCATCGTAATTTCTGTTATTTGACTCTGTGTGGTGTTTACGCCAACTTGTCTCCCATGTGACGCCAATGTTGGCGGGGCAATTAGAAAGTGGCCTCGGAAGACCGTAGGTTCCCTCAGGCCAGTATTCAAGAAACCCTGTCAACAGGAGAAGCTGAATTTCTGTCATGACCGATAGTTTTTGTTCCATTTTCCTCTCCAGCTCCTTCGTTTCATTGTATTGGGTGTCAACAGCTTCTTGCAATTTACTCATAAAACCTGACTCGATCTTGTTTTGTTGTTCGTCAATCTTGCTCTCCATTTCCCCCTTTTGTTTCATCATGATCTCATAAACATCTCGAGCCGTCATTTTTGGAGGGATGATGAAGTCAGCAATCGAGGACTGCTCCCATACAACACTGTAGTCTTCCTTGAAACCAATGACATCGCAGCGATATCTTCCCAAAGTATCCTTGTTGGCCAAGGCCCATGTGATCTTGAGGAAGTCATCACTCACGGTGCTATTCTCAGGTACAGACTCGTCTGTTTCAACGATGTTTCCAATGGTAGAAAAACCAAGGTCGCGAAGAACTCGAGGGGAGGATTCTCTATCGAGAATTTCTACAACAGGCTGCCATGGCTTCGGTCCGTTTTGAAACTTAAAAATACGAATAGATGAAACAAGAAACAGGTCCGAAGACTTCAGATCTGAAAGACTGCATTCAAGTGAAACATTATGGGTCTGTAATGGTTCCACTTCTGTATGGGTAGAATGCAAAATGACTCCTTGGCTTGATGAAACCAACAATGAAATGGTCAAGAGGATGTCAGTGAAGAACTTCATCTGCAAAATTATGTAATTAATCTGGCATAATAATACAGTGGGTTGGACTACAAAAGAAAACAAAATAAAAATAAAGTATCTTTAAACGAAGGTGGTATTAGGAAGCTGCCTTGCTTTATCCCTCCGTTACTGTGGGTTGTGGAAGGGGTGGGTTAAGAACATCTGCATCTGAGTTGATAGAATAAAAAAACAAAACTTTTTTTTTTCACGTTTTTAACTATTTCAAAGATAAGGTTTTTGCAGTGTTTTGGCATGGCTTAGTGGGCTATCATCTGTAGTGCGTTTCAGTGTGTGAGATATCTTATCCCCCTTAAAGCGTTGCTCTCTGCTTCTCTTGCCCCTGTCTGATAATGAAAGATTACTATCGGTAGTCAGTGCCCTGTAAACGTCGCCACGTAGCCATGTCGATCCCATTCGTAGAATGGGGAATTAGTCTTGTTCTTTATGAATCGGCTGGGAATGTTCATTACCCATTGCCCACATTGATGCACTCAGATAGAGCAAAGGCGAACTTGTATAACCAAAGAAGAATAGTAGAAGAATTAAGAATATAACTTCTAATTTTTACTTTCTGCAAGGAAGTGTCTTCGTAGCCCTGCTTAACAAGCAATACACTGAATTATTTTCATCTCACTGAAGAAACAAAATCCAAAAAGACAGCAGGATAAAATTTTCTGAAGACGTAATTACGTAGCTGAAGACTCTTTAAAATTTATTGTCCTTTGCCGAGACCTCTGATTCTTTTGATGATGCCTGTGCCTATATTAAATGTGATTTCCTTAAACTGCCACTAAACCACGTCTATCGCTACGTGCACTGTAGTCACAGCAAGATGGCCAAATTATTGACCATTTTACATGATACTCAGACAAACGTGTATGATGTGTGCTTTTGCATGTTAGTCGTGTATTAAGGTTGCGGGAGCCTAATTGGTAAAAAACCTGGACTATCAGAGTCGATAGTAAAAGAGTATAAAATAATTATGTCCTTTGGACAGATTGTGTAGAAATAATCGTATAACATGAAACCACGCCGCAAAAGTGGTGAAATTCAGTCTTTAATTTGTTAAAAAAATAATTCTTGCAGGCAATCTTTCCCAATGACTTCAGCGGGTTTCTTTTGTGCGGGCCTGTGATCTGCAAAAGAAGGCCAAATTTTTAACCCCTTTTCATGTGATTTAAATTGTGAAAAATCTAAATGAAGAACCCCCACTGTAAACAATATATAATTTGAGCACAGTGGTGGCACCAGACCTTCAGACTAGCCTTGGCCTTCTGGGAACGTTCCAGTGGTTCGAGGAGAAATTTTTATTAAATGGCTCAAAGAGGCTTTTACAATTTGCTTCCTGCAACCTATAATCTATAACCCTTTCAGATCAGGACATCCGAAGCGGAAGACACTGCTTCAAATATTATCTTAGTAAAAAAAGGCCCATAGTAGGCATCTGACATGTTCAAAACACCAGGTGTGCATTCATTAATCTAAGGTCGTTCAGCAGGGCATTACCTTCGTGATTAAAAATATACATGAAAACATGATAATATGATCGTTTCAGAGCATCTATCCATTCCAGGAACAAGTGTCCATAGAACATCCGGTCAGGAATGCACGGATCTTGGCTGGCACAATGGTTAAAGAACACTTTTAGGCTCACACGGTGCATTTCGTCATTGCCTGTTTTAACTCGGTAGTATTAATAACGCAGTACTATTCTCCAGAAAACGCGTCTATGAAGAAACAAATCACTTTGGTAAACAGATATCGACAAAAGCAAATGTCGTATGCACCAAGCTGTCTAACTATGTGCATTTGCGGTAACTATCTAAAACATCATTTAAGTTTTGGGGGGGTT
The DNA here is from genome assembly GCA_033807755.1 of Ellobium chinense. Taxonomy (NCBI): domain Eukaryota; kingdom Metazoa; phylum Mollusca; class Gastropoda; order Ellobiida; family Ellobiidae; genus Ellobium; species Ellobium chinense. Next base: position 804,277 of record JAWQUT010000301.1, on the reverse strand, counting down.
TCCGTAGAAACCGCCAATGCATAAACGTAACATAAACTTTCGTATCCCTAAATTTATTCGTTCAGAATGCGGGTCATCATCAGAGACAGTCTGTTGCCATGAAACATGGGCTGAGGATTTTTAGGGTCAATCCTGCTGAATCTGTCAGACAAGTACATCAGCTCCTCACTCATGACGCGAATTTCATTTCGTACACGGTCTTCTAAATCACTCCTGGCTTCTGTTTGCAGATTTATCATTTCTTGTATCTTTGTCGTGAACATTTGCAGAGTTTCTTCTTTCTTAGCCGTCAAGACGTCGGCCAAGTGGGCTTCATACGTCATTATGTCATTTTGAACTTCATGAAGCAGCAGGTCCGGTGTGATTCGGATCGCAGTGGACAAAGATTTCTCCCAGATGACATCGTAACTCGCCGAGATCCCAACAACCTCACATCGGTAAACACCAGCAGCTTCTTCAGAAGGGGCTGTGAAGTTTATTTTCAGAAATGTATCATCCAAAACTCGTGCAGGGTTTTTAGTTGGTGCAAGGTGGTCATGCTGCTCTATGTTTCCATCCACCGTGCAGCTTTTGGAGTGAGTATCGTCTTTAGCCGTACCTGGAACGTCGCGGATTTCCGCGTAAGGTCTCCACTGCAACGTCCGTTCATCACGTTTTACAATTCGGATCATGAGCACAGATCTCAAAGTCGTCATTATCGCGCTCAAACCTTTGCATTCTAGAGAGACGGTGGGCGTGGTCTGTGGCTTCAGGTAGGCGTGGTTTGTTGTCAGTGTAAAGGAACGGTCTGCCATTGAGAGTCCCATCATGACCATGACGTGAAACAACAAGACAGCAAACGTCGCCATCTGTCGACAACAGCGCGATTATATTGGGTGATGAGCAATCCATACAAACAGACAAGTGTCTCTCGGTTGGAATTTCAGACCTTGATTTCTTCTAATTATTCATTTTCCTTTCCTAAAGTAGTATATTTACACATTACTTTAGTCTCAAACAGTTTGAGATTACTATCCAGTAACGTCTTTGCCTAATGAGTGAAATCCTGCAGTGTTAACGGACAAGCTTTCTTATTATTGTTGTTGTTTACGACTATTGGCTAGGTTACACCTTCACAATGCCTTAAAATGTTTCATTATCTAAACTTGAAATCCATACTACTTCTTTATATGAAGTCATATCATGTAAGCAGAGTGGTTGGTATGTGTTTTGCAAATCAGTTAAAAGCTCAAAGAAAGACGTCATGAGAGAGGCTATATATATANTGTGTGTGTGTGTGTATATATATATATTTATTTATATAGTATTATTATTAGTAGCAGTATTATTATTACAATATGCAGTCAGCGTAAACCAGATCCTCTAAATGGACTTGTGCTGGCTAGTCTTTCCGTTATACCCTAGTAAGATAACGGAGATATAACCTTAAGTTACACCTCATGAGAGATAGGTACGATTATGTTTAAAGAACAAAAAAGCGATACGTTTAGGGAAGGGACTTGGTCTAGATCACTGACGAAAACAAGAAAGTAAGAGTGACAATGAATTTGAGAGAGAAAGAAAGAGAGAGAGAGAGAGAGAGAGAGAGAGAGAGAGAGAGATTGAGAGAGAGAAAGATAAAAGTTCAAGGGCAAAATATGATATATGTCACACAAGACATGTAAAATACCTTTAGGCTGTGGTAGTTGGCTTGAGTAGGAATTCAACTTCTGAGTCTGTCTTAAGCGCAGCTTGAAACATAAACATAAAATATCACTCATTTATAATATTTCAAATATCCTCCTTCTTGCTGCTTTGGCGAAGCTGATTGGCGCAGAGTTAGTCAGTCGTCAAACTTTCTTTTTGTCCCACTCAAGTGGAAACTCCTTGACATAGTTAGACGTGCCAGGTTGCAGGGCGAGCGTCCTTGTGAAACACTTGACATAATGCATAACCAAGCCGGATGCACGTGGGAACTTTCCGTCTTCATTAACCCTCCTTATGCGGTGAGAGAATTTGAATGCGGCAATAGAATATATATGCCCATCTCCTTGCCGAGCTCTGAGCGCGGTGGTAAAATTTTGCACCCCAGTGTAACCTAAACTGACCGATAGACGTGTAGCAGTCATCATCCGTAACAATGGCCACGCAGCCAGTAGGAAGCTGGGCGCGGGGAGCCTCGCGCTGCGAGACTTAAAATAGGACACGCACATCAAAAATAATTTTCCGTTTTTCATTACTTTTTCTCTATAAAAATTATCTATGATGCCCACCGAGTCAATTCTGTGAAGAAAGAGCATCGTACTGTAACCGTGCGCGTATGTAATATGACTCAATAAGGAGGGTTAGAGTTACTGGGTTTGACCCTCGCGTCCAAAAGTATTCCCCTTCCCCGATCAGCAGAAGCCTGTGGCAAAAACGCTGACGTCACTTACGTTCCAGCGGCTACAGACACCTCTACCTGACAATGTATTATTCAGCTTTTAATTAAGTTCTGGTATACCAAATTCAAAATAAAGTTTGATGGTGTAAGCCAGAAAAAGTATTTTGCATTTTTATTGCCTCAGCATGATTTTGTTTGGCATATCTACTGTTCACAGAGGAATTACAACATTCATACCAACGTGCTATCACCCGTCCACAGAGAGCTAGACAGCTTGGCCATGTGGCGAGAACGTACTGTATTTGACGTAAGCTTATGGCCGCCAAGCGCAGTGGTTGTAACAATTCGGACTTTGGATAATGTAACCCTATGGGTTGTCTGGGGCCAGCAGAGGCGTCATAACATTATGACAGACACTTGAAAGACTGTTTTACTGGAAAACTAGGGTATCGTTAATATGGTCTGTAGGACGGTGCTGTCTTCCTTTAAGTACCCTGCCGACTAGCGAAAGCGATCATGGACAGGACATTCACAACTTCTGTCGTTGTTAATGTGAACATTAACCGCCCTCCGATGGGCTTAGATATATCCATCATGTCTAACTAAAGTGAATCGAAAACCAAATATTTGTGGGTCTCATGGCCAAAGGTTGGGTTTCAAGATTTTTTAATAATAATAATAATAATAATTATAATAACAATAATAATAATAATG
>JAWQUT010000301.1:739329-799987 GCA_033807755.1 Ellobium chinense | reverse complement strand
ACACACACACACACACACACACATACACATACACACATACACACACACACAAAAACACGCACACACATATATATATATATATACAACTTAGACACCACTTGTGAAACACTCAACATGCACAGTAAGCATTTCCAGGAATCCACTGACTGAAAAGTTGTTTACGTTGGCAGAATGTGATGATTATCACAACATCAAGCCGTGCCGGACACTGAACAGGAAGCGTTGCTGCCCTGCTTCCCCTACTCTCTTACACTCTCTCTCTCTCTCTCTCTCTCTCTGTCTCTCTCTCTCTCTTTCTTTCTGTCTCTCTCTTTCTCTCTCTCTCTCTCGTTCTCTCTTTCTCTCTCTCTCTTTTACTCTCTCTCTCTCTCTCTTTCTCTCTCTCTCTTTCTCTCTCTCTCTCTTTCTCTCTCTCTCTTTCTCTCTCTCTTTCTCTCTCTCTCTCTTTCTCGTTCTCTCTCTCTCTCTTTCTCTTTCTCGTTCTCTCTCTCTCTTTTTCTCTTTCTCTTTCTCTCTCTCTTTCTTTCTCGTTCTCTCTCTCTTTCTCTCTCTCTCTTTCTCTCTCTCTCTCTCTTTCTCTCTCTCTTTTACTCTCTCTCTCTCTCTTTCTCTCTCTCTCTTTCTCTCTCTTTCTCTCTCTCTTTCTCTCTCATTCTCTCTCTTTCTTTCTCTCTCTTTCTCTCTCTTTGTCGTTCTCTCTCTCTCTCTTTTTCTCTTTCTCTTTCTCTCTCTCTTTCTTTCTCGTTCTCTCTCTCTTTCTTTCTCTGTCTTTCTCTCTTTCTCTGTCTTTCTCTCTCTCTCTGTCTTTCTCTCTCTCTCTCTCTTTCTCTCTCTCTCTTTCTCTCTCTCTCTTTCTCTCTCGCTTTCTCTCTCTCTCTCTCTCTCTCTCTCTCTCAATCTTTCTCTCTCTGAGTATATGAAACAGGCGATACCGTTTTTTAGCTTGGTGCACGCGTGACTGCTTCTCGCATGGAAAACATAGCATTATGCGTTGTACGTGAAAAAACGCAGACATTTTGCAAAATTCAATGGGCAAAGCTGCTGCATTTTTAGTGAACATTACAAAACTGGAGCCCAATTTTGTAAATGCACTTTTGCTTTTTTTATGAATAACACAAATAAGTCGCCATATCACTGAAAACGTATCTTAAACGTGACGTCACTAATAACGTCATGAACAACATATTTTATTTAATAACCATTATCGTTAACTGTTTTCTTTAGTACTGTACATACATTTTGCAAAAAGTCTGCTTTCTTCGTGTATAACGCAAAGAGCTGCATAACATACATAAAAACTATATATAATTAATATATACACTACAAACACTTCAAAACCACTCTTTGTTCTCTTATCTTGTAACACCAGCTCTCTCAACTCTATCNCATTGGACTCCGTGAAAAAGTTGGACGATTGGCGAATCGGGCGGATTGAAAAGATCAATCGGAGATTGTATTTCTTTGCTATACACATTCTATTTTTTTTTTAAGGAAAAAAAATAAAGAGGACTGATGTGTATAGTCACTTTTTGTGTATTGTTCTACGAAGTTAGGTGAAAACCGCATGTATTTACGTTACGTAGTTCTCAAGAAATCTGTGACACAAATTTGACTGAAGCTTTTTATTAATATAGATAAATATTGACTCAATATTGCTATATATGTATGTTGCATTGCCATGTTTGACCTGTGGGGACTTCTAATACCAACGATTCTCTTTTACAAGTCTATATAACTAAAAGTTGCAGGAGACTAATTGGATAAAAAATAAACTGGACTATCAGAGTTGATAGGAGCAGAGTATAAAATCTGTCCTTTGTATAGAAATAATCATATAACCTGAAACCACATCGCAAAAGTGGTGAAATTCAGTCTTTAATTTGTAAAAAAATAATTGTTACAGGCAATGTTTCCCAATGGCTTTAGCGGATTTCATTTGTGCGGGGCTGTGATCTGCAAAAGAAGGCCAAATTTTTAACCCCTTTTCATGTAATTTAAAATTATGAAAAATCTAAATGAAGGACCCCCACTTTAATAAATTAATACTGTAGTATATAATTTGAGTGCAGTGGTGGCACCAGACCTGCAGACTAGTCTTGGTCATCTTGGAACGTTCCTGTGGATCGAGGAGAAATTTTTATTCAGTGGCTCAAAGAGGCTTTACAATTTGACTTCTGCAACCTAAACTGCTAAATGACAACATAAATTTCATCCCTCCGTTTCTCATAACACAGCTAATGTGGCATAATTCACCCTTGCTCTACAGCGACCAATAACAGCAGGGTGTGACATTAATCTTCTTGGACACATTAGATAGGAACAATCGTATAACCTACCACCACAGCATAAAAGTGGTGAAATCAAGTCCGAAATTCGTAAAAAAATATTTTGTTTCTTTCAGGCAGTGCTTCCCAGTGGCTTCAGTAGAGTTCTTTATGCGATTCTGTGGTCTACAAAGAAAGCCAAACTTTTAACCCTTCTTCATGAAAATTAAACTGTGAAAATTATAAATGAAGTAACCCCCACTCCCCCTCTCTGTAAATAGCATATGATTTGAGAACAGTAGCGGTACTAGATCCACTGACCAGTCTTGGGCACTTTGAGATCGTTTTTCTGGTTCACTTTATTAAATGCCTGGCTCAAACAGACTTTTACAATTTGGTTCCTGCAGCCTGGAATAGATGACTGCTAATATGCACGGCATGCTATCCTTTCTACCAATCAATGAGCGTAAAATTGGNGGGGGGAGGGGGGGTGTCAGCTTCCCGAATTTTGGTCCCACATCTCTGAACTATGTAAGTCAATAATAGCAGAGTACAGTATGTATCCTTTGGAACGATTAGGTATGTTCCTTCTGTCAAGCTCTCTTCTTCTCTTCTAGTCTTTCACTCCTTTTTCGTTCCTTTATTCTGTAGTGAATAACAGTGACAGGGAAACAATAAGTACTTTCCAAACCTGAAGGCAAAGAAATTTTACGGTCAACGGGAAACTACCCAATTACTACAGATGCACCTTAAGTTACTCTGCATTTGCTTCCCCTTGACCGGAGAGTAAGACTCATTTGTTTTCCAAATTTCATTTAACTTCAGCTTTTTCAGTTTATTGCATTGACAAAAAAGATTGGAGGGACGAAGGAATGGAGAAACAGAGGACAAATACGTTGTCACACATTATCAAACAGATGAACAAACGGCAGCTTTAATTGTGGGCTGATTATGATCGAGGGGAAAAAACTGTGATAATATTAAAGCGTTATTAATTTTTCCGCAGTTACTTCCCGTAGACTGTAACGTTATCTCAAGGTTTATTGTTTCGTTTCCTTGGCCTTTTTTTTTATACTCATCAATTTAAATAGTCTCGATTTCTAGAATAAATACGATTATAGCTAACACTTCCCTTTTCCGAAGACAAATTAGACTCACGTTGTACGTTTAAAGTATATTGCCTTAATGCCTTGATATTTGTTTCGTTTTCTTTAGGCTTTTACAACTTCATGGGAGAAAACTAAACTTGATTTCAGCTCTGATCATGTGACTTTGACAAAATGGCGGCATGCTTGAAATGATTTCCTGAATTGGGTTAAAAGACTCAACGAGAGCCACTGAGAGCTTTCTGTACAAGTCTGTAGTCATTTAGATGCTAAAATGACGAACCAATTTGCCACAACCCTTCCACCGCATGGTGTGCCTATGCTGATTCCCGAAATCGTTTCCAGAGATTCAGATATGGACGGGAGATCGGTTCGTGTTGTGGGACGGTAAGGCTAAGAGGCTAAGGCGGGAGCGTTGTCTTGACACGCAGATCAAAAATAATTTTCCGTTTTTTAATACTTTTTCTATCTAAAAATGATCTAAAGTGCCCACCGAGTCAAGTTTGCGAAGAAAGAGCATCGTTCTGTTACCATGTGCATATGTAATATGATGCAATAAGGAGAGTTAGAGTTACCGGGTTTGGCCCTCGTGTCCAAAATTATTCCCCTTCCTCGATCAGCAGAAGCCTGTGGCAAAACCGCTGACGTCACTTATGTTCCAGCAGCTACAGACACGTCCACCTGACAATGTATTATTGAGCTTTTAATTAAGGTTCTTGTATTCCAAATTCAAACATAAAGCTTAATAGCGTAAGACAGAAAAAGTATTCTGCATTTTTATTGGCTCAGCATGATTTTTGCTTGGCATATCTACTGTTCACAGAGGAATTAAAACATTCATACCAACATGCTATCACCCATCTGCAGACAGCTTGGCCATGTGGCTAGAACGTATTTGACCTAAACTTATGGCCGCCACGTGCGCAGTGGTTGTGACAGTTCGGACTTTGGATAATGTAACCTTGTGGGTTGTCTGGGGCCAGCAGAGGCGCTATATCATTATGACAGACACTTGAAAGACTGTTTTATTGGAATAATAGGGCATAGTATGATTTAATATGGTCTGTAGGACAGTGTAGTCTTCCTTTATGCTTTCGCTTTGAGCCTCTCTGTCCATGCCTATTCTGCATGAGTGTGCAATATCCAGGGACCCTCCCGAGGCTGTGTCAGGACATTTTTCTCTCATATCCTCGAAGTGCCGGTAACTGCTGTCTTATTTTCTACCAAGATTTTCCTACTTACTAGACTAGATTTTCTTACAGAATCTTATCAGACTTTGACTTTCAAGTTTCAGTGAGCAAAGAACAATTTCACATCAGATGAAGTGGCACAAGTCAGTTACCACCTAGAAATAGTTGTCTGTTGATGACTCTGTCAGCATTCCGCTGCTTTTGGCATCATGCCGATTACCGTCATCCTACATCTGGACCAATATGCGGCAATGTTGCCACTGATACATATTTTTTCCATTAGAGGAGGTAAAATGGCTACACAGAAAGCTATTTTTTTCCCATTCAAGGAGAAAGAAAAAGAAAACATTATGAAATGTCGCTTCGATGGGTAAAATGGATTTATTCTTTTCAGTTGTAAACATAAATACAGTGAAACTCGGATATAACGAGGTCGTCGGGACCGACCGTCGGTGCTCGTTAAAACCGATGGCTCGTTACACGCATGGTCCACAGAAAATCATGTAAAAACTGTCAGTAGTGTCAGGGAGACCCATATACTAGATCTAACATGGCTAGACTGCTCGCTGCGGGTAGAGCGGAAGCGCCTTGTCTACCCAGGGGTCACCCCAGCCGGCCTAATGCGCATGTGCGGAAACAGCAATCAGCTGCGTTTACATTGGAAAACAAGTCAGACATAAAATATAGAAAGAATAAGCTAGACAGCGCGTAATAAATGTTGGGTCAGCTGTGAATATAGTCTAAACCTCAGCAATTACCGACAAATGTGAGATTGTGGATCAGTTTGATTAACACAGTGACTGTGCAACAAGACTGCACACTTAGAATTTCCTGATAATTTAGAGATGTAGACTAGTCTAGGCTACCGGTAACCTACACTCACACGGCCTCGCTCGAGATCATGTAAACACAGCTGATTGCTTTTTCCGCACATGCGCAATAGGCCGGCTGACCTTCTGTCTGCAGACGCGAGTCACAAGTTTGCTCTTCTGCTTTCTCTCGACTTCTTCGATTATTTTTAGTTTTGTTTCGAAGGACAGACACTTTTTCTTCCTCGATTCCATCATTGACATGTGTAAACAAAGCAATGCAAATGTTGAGAGTCGAGAAACGAATGACTGACCGATCGTAATCACCGTTTCTGCGATTGTTATGATTGAAATCAAAATTGCCTAGCGCAATGATTGGTCTAAACAACAGGCTTGGCCAATCATTAGCCGAGCATATCAATCCCATCTTCCTCCCGTCGCATGGTCACATCTCCACCGCATCCTTCCCTACCCCGCTTCTTGGCCTACTGCGCAACTAGTTTGTACCGGTAATCCTACCGGTAAAGTACATAAGCGAGTAAGCGAGACTTGCCTATTGTTGGCAATTGTTACGTAGCCTAAACGTTTGAGTTCCTCGCCGCTGAAAGTTTTATTGCGGACGAAAGGGTTGCGAGGGCTTAATTGCAGGTCGGTTACCTCGTTAGGGCCGGGTTTAGCGGATTTTGTGCTCGTTATATGAAAGGCAAGTTTACTATTACAAAGAAGGGAAAAAAACGGGGATTTTCATTTTGCTCGGTACATCTGAGAACTCGTTTTATCCGTGCTCGTTATATTCGAGTTTCACTGTATTTTTTTTTTTGCCTTCACATTGTGTGTAAGGAAATGCAAAAAAATAGCATCTCGCTTCTGGGGAAAAGCATATGACCAGAGTGGCAACAAGGACATGCGGCCCGCTGCTTTAGCGATGTTAGTAAAGGGCAGCATCCTTAATTTTTTCCCCCTCAAAGAAAGTCATTTCCTTGAGAAACATAACAAGACAGATGTCATATGAGATATATGTGGCACAATGTTTGGCACTCCTACTGCACATCTGAACTAAAGCATGCCTGTGCCAACTGTGAATTTCCATATAATTATCTGTCCTGGTTCTCTGGCAACATGTTTTAAGATGTTTGAAGTAATTTGTCATGCAGTCAGTCAAAAAAAAAGGGGATGTGTCATTTTTTTTTGGCTAAATAAAGTTATTGTTATGACATGAACATTTAATGTGTGATCTTTCATTAGGTAAAAAAAATGCTTAAGGTAGTAGAATGACTCTGCCCTGAGATACAGTTGTTTGAAGGGGCTCCATTCCAATCAATGAAAAAAAAATGTGGACAAAGTCATGATAAGAGCACTTGTTTGTTAAGTAATCTAATATGCTTCACAAAAATTTATGTATCCATAATTACTGCCCATTTACACTTAAAAGCTGTGTTTTTGTGCATGAGAATAAATTTACTCTGAAGTTCTGCAAAAAACAAATATTTGATATCGGATGGTCCTGTTCACTCTCAGAGCTTGACATCTCTTGAAATTCCTATAGTCTAGCAACATAAGCCTCAAATAGACTGGCTGCAAGACATTAATCTTTTTCATATTTCTTTTTCCAGTGTTGACAGCAATGATGTCACAAGATGCATTGCCTTGATTGCAGAACCTGGTAGTAAATCCCAGTCTTCCACAAGACCAGTGACACTAGCAGTGGACACTAGCCTGACCGATGCCTCTGACTACAGGCTCGGCTCCCAAGTAATGCTTATAGGAGAGATGGAGATTTGTGAGGAACCACTGCCATTATTTAATGAGAACACTGGAAACATTATTCTCAAAGCAAGGGTTTCAAGATGTGTTGATAGACTAGACTATGCCTTATATTGTAGAAGTGTGGATGTATGGAGAAAATACAATTCTGCTGAAACAACATGAAAAAATGCTGATTATATTATGAATATGGAAGGTTGTAATCGGCATCTGCTGTTCTTGGTCTTGCTTGAGATCATAAAAAAACTGAATGCTTGAATTCAAGAGTATCCTGTCCCTGCGGAAAATTGCATTACAAACCCCCAAAATTTGCATGTAAACAGTGGCAAAATTTGCACCAAATTTTGCAAATATTCTTAAAATTTGCAGTACAACATGTGAAATTTGCAGGCTCAAGATAATGTCAAACAAATGGATTCTATTAAAAAAAAACACACCAGATCATTAAAGTAACAAATGTAAAAAGATCTAGTCTAGACTTTATAAGCTATTTCAAAGGATTATCTCTGTCCCCAGAATAATGATTTAAATGAAAAATGTCCTCATATTTCCTTGTATCAATAAATTAAGAGATATTTCCAAAGTGAGGCTTTCAAATTATATGTGTGCAAAAATAATTACCGACTTTGTTAGCTTCAACGCTTCGTTATATCACCACATCGCAGTTTTTGATACTGTCCCACTGCCATATTGGTCTATGACCGATGCAAAGTTACAAAAATGGACCAAAGATATATTACATACTGTATTCCCGTTAAGATAATATTGCAACCGTAGCAGAAAACGTTCATTGCTCTGTCAAAATCGGCAAAATTTGCGCCAATTTTGCAGAAAATGTATAAATTTGCACAATTGCTGCAAAGCCTAAAAAACATGGAAATTCGCAGAAATTTGCAGCTGCGATTTTCTCCTGGGGGGGACAGAGTATCACAATAGTACAAGATCTGTTTGTTTCATGTCAGTGAGACATTACTCTGGCATCCTAAATTTCAGGCCAGAGATTGACTGCCAGGGCAAAAAGGCTCTTTTCAATTTTAACAAATATATTTAAATCCTTTATGAAATGAGCTATTGTTTTCAGTAGGTTCCCTCATTAACCATTCCAAAAGGCTGGTCAAACATAGTTTGTTGTGGTAAAGTATTGGTGTTACACAGAGAGAACTGCCTCTCTTTGAAAGACTTGCCTGTCTTCTCTTGGTGTGTCCATCACATAAAAAAGGCCACTACTCTCAAAGCAACCCAAAAGCCTTTTCTTTCCATCAAAGACAGCTGCATGAATCAGCCCTTGAAATATGTCATGTATTACCCATGATAACTTTCATGACATGGATATTACACAAGTTTTAAATCATATTTGAACATTTACACTCTGCAAATCAGTTTCAGATTGACAGAATTTTAAAAATAATTATTGTAATAATAGGTTCATGTTTTAAAATAATTATTTCAATAGTGTATTCCTGCTTTATAGTCATTATTTCTGAATGTAATGATTATATGCAAATTACAGGGACACACCTCTTGGAATGGCTCACAATACTTGACCATCTAAGTGTGCAGGGAAAAACAAGTGCTTTCATATTTTGAAAATTATTTGTCCTGTGTAATCACAGTAAGGATTATTTGCAAGAAAAGTTGTTGTGATTTGTTACCTTGATGACATAATCATGAATTTATTGTACTGTGGTGAGATGTGGAGAATTTTACAAGGGCCGTAGTGGATTTCTGCAATGCTGAGGTCATTTCACATTTTCAAACAATGCAAGGTAACCACTTTTTAGTAGTTCATAACACAAAAACTTTCAGCTGGCACCAATTACAGAGGTTACTGGACTAGTAGTTCTGTTTTTTGTGTGTGTGTGCGTGCGTGCCGTTTTCTTTCATTTTTCAGTTTTTCTCTTGTACTAAACTTTCCCAGATAAGTCAGCTCTCTATCACTTGTAAGCAAATTTACACCAGAAATTTAAACAAACAAAGCACAGCAAGGCCACAGAAATTTTGAGTCATCTTGTTCTTTTGTAAACACTCAAGCTAACTGAGTCAAACAGACATAGCAATGCACTTCACCTTTGCACATCCCTGCCTACAGAAACGAAACTTCTGAAAATAATTCTAGGCTTGGTAGGGTAGACAGTTTTGCGTGACAAAAGTGCTAAATGCTGTTCTCCCAAGATCATTTTGAAGGGCTATGAAAAAAAAGGATAAAAGACTTCATTTCATGACCACAACTGCAGGACAGTAACCACCACCACCACCACCACAACAGCAACAACGAACATACTTGTACAAACAATATAAATACAGAAATACCATAACAAAGAATCTCATTGGTTTTGCATGATTTTTTTTTTTTTAATTATAAAATCCCCAGGTTACTCTGCCATAAAATTTTTAAAAAATAACACAAATAAAAAAAACACTACGGGGTAAGGAGATAAAACTGAAAATGATATGTGACATGGTTGAATAGAAGGTTGAGAATAAAAGACGAAAATGATCAAATGTAACGTGAATGTGAAAAACGGATCTTAGCTCCTCTAAACTCCAGCTGTGACACTGGTCGCTCAGACTATAAAGGCATTAAGTCAGTCATACCTTGTACGGGTTAATACCTGTATGATCTAAGGTGGTCACATGTCACTTATAAAGCTTATTTTGTTCAAAGAATAATAAGTGGTGTAAAAGGCTCCTTTTTGTGATTTGAAATCTGCAGATTGCTCCAACATATGGCTGATCAGCCTGTGGGATCATGAAATGTAGGGCATGTTAATTTTGCCATGTTTATTGAAATTTAGTGAAAATCAGTTTGTGCATTACGTCCTTAGCCGTCATGAGTATCAAGCATTATCATGTGACCAAAATATCTGCACCGTATTTCTGTTCTGAGTAGCGATGTCAGTTGTCTAAATTTATTATGCAAAATCAAAACAAAAATTACAATAAAACTGTAAAAATGTCTTGGAGATATATGTGAATTGATAACCTTTCGTGTGCAATAACTGACAAATAAAAGCTGAATATCTGATGAGCAATACTTATACAACTGCTTGTGCCTTACAGTTATTCTCAACACAGCAATATGCTTATCACATACCGTGTGTCAATGGGGTATATTCCACACAAGCCAAGTTACACCACAACAGGCCATGCTCTTTTGGTAAAACGCAACCAAAAAATTCTGGTCTGTCTCATCACTATCAGCATCATTCTCATAGTAGCTGCCCTTCTCCATCATGTACCACAGAAAAACTATTCAACTGGCAGTTTTCAATTTGTGAAGTTTTTCTATACCATCACCAAATCAAAATTCTCTGCTATCAAAAAGGCGCATTAGATGAATGCTGAAATGTAGTTTCTGTGCAGTGAGTGGAAAATGCATTTTGCAACAGTTCGCGGAAAGATTTTTCCATTGCCGCCTGTTGCATTGTGGCTTGGGCTGTGTGGTAACCCTGCTTATATCATGATAGGCTTTATGCCCATCAAAACTGGTCACATAACTGTTTTATGGTTGCTTCCTGGGGCACATCTTCTGATATTATTTTCATATATTTTGGATTTCTGTTGTGAACTGTTGAGACATGATTAAATTACTGAGACATGGACGGTGATGTAAAACTTACTCAAAAAAAATGATCAATAAATGACTGACCATACAAAAATGTCTTGTGAGAATTTGATAACACTGTTCTTGCACAAAATATGATGTTCTGTATTTTCCATTGTTTGTTTATAAACATTTTCTTCAGAATTAGGAGATACTATCTCGGATTATCTTCATAGTATTAGTAAATGTAAACTGGTGTGCATTTTGCTATATATGCACTTTGAGAGCAAACTTTTCTTCAGTTTTCTTAACATGAAAGGTTTGCCTTATGATTTCATCAAGTTTTGGTTTTACTACAAGTGAACAGGAAAAGTGAAATTATACTCAACCATTCATTACCAAATATCTTTTCTAACACGTATCTCAAACAAAAGACTTAATTTGATTCACTGAAAAAAGGAAAAAAAGAAAACACTGGCAATAATAAATAAACTAAATAGCGATACTTGTGCTACACAGAGTTTTAATAAATTAATAATCAGATTGATAAAGTTAAACTGATATGCAAATTCCATTATAACTTTAATCATAACTGTTCTGAATTACTGACCTGATAATGTAATGTTTTTGTTTTTTTTATTCTGAAAACATGACAACACAATACAATTGATAATATAAGGAGATTTAGGACAGCTCTGCTAGTATCTACAGCTATGTAATAAAACTAAAAGCTAGAATTATCAAGACATTTCAGGGGTTGGATTCACACGGGGAATAGGGAAGTCTACAGACTATTCTATAAATGTGCAAAATGCACCATTTCTTTTTTCTACATGGTGATGACACTTTCCTCATTAATAACGGCAGCCTGGCTATATGGTGCAATAATATACATTATTAAGGTCGATAGAGCAACAGAATAGCAAACTAGCATATAGAAGGATATGTAAGTTTTGCTGTCTCCATGACTTTAAGTAGATCCAACATTGCAAGTTGTTGAAAGAATAATGCCATATCTCTTAGCCTATTGCATTGTGAGCTAATTTATGTGAGGTATGAGAAGGTCTGTGCAATGAACTCCAGGTGGTGCTTCATGTTTTAAAAAGAAAAGTTCTTTATGTTGCAGGGTCACCAGGCCTCTTCCATCTGTCCCACTGTCTGCATGTGAGGGCAAACAACCGGCTGGGGCTTCAAACTGCCAAGGCCATTATTAACAGAAGGAAAAGTGCCACCTCTACCATGCAGATATTTCATGTTTTGCACATTCTCTTTACAAAGATTTGATATAAAAATCTTAGATATTTAGTAGAATCTTATCAATGCCATTGCATTAGAACAAATGCATCCTTAGGAACATTGCATCCCATCTTATAATGTGGAAAATCTGATACGAAATAGAGCTCATGGCTTTTATCAAAAATATTCAATGATCCGTACATCAGCCACCGTACACAAGAACACCCAACACACACAGCTAGGATTTGGGCCATGAGAGCAACATACTCTTGTCTTTGAACAGACTTAACTACCTAGATGACCTGTCTAGTTTCATTACGGAAGAACTTGAATCAGAAGTTCCATCTCCTAGGTCAGAACCAAGAACTACGTCATCTGACACATTTTGGTATCTAACTGACAATCTGGTCTATTACCTCCCTGAATATTTAGTGGGATTTAATGCCTCCACTTAACTTTTGCAGGCCATGCAAATTCAGCAAAACTGATCCAAGATCTGCCAATATTGCCTAAAAAAATAGCACATTGCTCTAGCCTCCAAAACTCAAACTCCTCTTGGCCATGACTTAATGGCACGTTTCAGTTCACTCACAATAACAAGAGCTTGCACTCACGGCACAAACCAGTCAAACAGTTCATTCTGTTGCTTTGAAGCAATTCACACTAACAAGAAATAATGTAACTGATGATTACACCTCTCAAATCCAATGAGACAGAAAAAGAAACGACCACATGCCTGTGAAGGAAATGTAATGAGCGTTCCATGGTTCATTCAGTAAACAGCATACTTGAGTTACTCCTCGGATTACCTGATCATTTTCTGTGAACAATGAACACTGAGTAAAATGCAACATGTGACAATTATTCCACGATCAAATATTATCTCTAGGCCTACTTCTTAAAGGCAATCAAAATATGCCACATTGCTATGTACAAGCCAATCCATGATATAAATGCTTAAGTACAATTTCAGATGGTCACGGCATTCACTAATCAAACTGCAGTTAATGTACACAGCATTATTCATAGAGCATGACAATGATAATGGCCAAATCCACAGCAATAACCAACACTATGTTACAAACAGCCATATCGGTCTGAACATGGCCACATTTCTTAACCACTGATATTCAAACCTAGCTTTTTGCAATTGCACCTGCAAAATCTGCTCATACCTATCCTCACTGGCAACTGCACTCACTTGTGTATCAGCTTCCCATTTCGGGAACATGGCTCATTCAAATGTATGAGAGTTCAGTCATAATGAGTGATATTTATCTATTTGACAATGATTGTTTAAGCAGTTGAAAGCTTGATAATTTAACCACTTAAAGAAACCTGTATGAAAATTCTAAAAAAGCAATGTAGACATACACATAAATACAGACACACAAAACCAACTTAAAAAAAAAGAAAAATGAAACCTCCTACTTTGAGCAACCCATATTGTTTTCATTATGTTCACTATGCTTTATGATTGACCACAGGGAAAAAAAATAGAAAAAAAATGAGTTCATAATATGAAAGAATATGCCATGCCTTTGACATGCTTGCTATCTACCCCTTTGCTGTACAACTGTTCAAAATACAGAGATGTTGTGAACAAAATGTGAAGTTGAATGAATAAATAAATAAATAAATATATAAATAATAAGTGTACACACATACACTGGTATATATATTAATTGCACATACATATGTGGTAGTAGAAAATTAACAATGCAGAACAAGAGAAATTAACAAAGAGTTTGTAAGATTAGCGAATCCACACAGATAATCCATAACTACCTCTCTAGACCCTTTCCTCAAGTTTACCATCTGAAATCATGGCTTGCACCAAACGAGTTCTGCACATTCCAAATTTGTCCATTTCTCCTTACACATTCTCTCTCACTGATGAAATTTCCTTATCTTATAAAATTCCAATGCTCAAGAACCGATTCCTAACCTTTACAACGTTCAAACAATCAATAATCAGTCAATCAATCAATCTGCTGCTCAGTTCATAAGCTTTCAGCTGTCATGGTGATATCTGATAGATTATAAAGTGACTTTATAAACAACTAAAATGAAAGCACTAGAATACAGAGAACAAATACACACACCACAAGAGCACACAGAACACACAAACACAACACAATAGCAGACATTGCCATGGATAATATCAAAAAGTCTTACATAAAGCTCTTAAGTAGAAAAAGACATACTGAAACATGCAAAAACAACATCTACAGATTTGCCAGGTCAATAAACAATAGTCAATCAAAGGATCACAGGAAATAGTTTAGGCACAGGTGACTAAGACAACATCACAGAGGGTGGGAATATAAGAATACAGAAAATATATCACTGAGCTCAGCAAATCTGAACGCAGGTGCCCAAATTGAAAATTGATGCAGTCAAGGCTTGTGGTCTTCAAATTTGTGGGTTCTTTTGGTTTTTTTTGACACATTTACCAGTTTTATGTATTAAGTAAAACCAAAGTGTCTTGATTGGTTTTAATTTTAAATTTCTTTACCAAACGGAAGCAGGCTGTGTTCCTCTAACAGTTTTGTAGCAAGCTACAGAAGTCTCAATTATGTCACACTATGCAGTATGATTGTACATTATTAAAAGTGCAAAGTGCATTGCCCTTCTCAAGCAAACTGATGAAAGGCCATGACGATAAAAAATTCTTACATGTGAATGAGCCTAGTTTTTTATGCATCCGTGTTTCTTTTATTACTCTCAAATTTAAAATATCACATTTGGCATCACTGACATTTCTGATCTATTGCACTTGAAAATGTATTGATTTCCATCAGGACAGGTATACTGCATTAAAAATTTTGATGACAAAAGATCCATAGGTAAAATATTCTATTCCGTTGACTAGGTGCCTGCTCTAAGAAAAATAAAGAGTGACACAGACTCAAAAGTTTGGCTTTCTCAGGAAAAGAGAAATAAGGCCAGAAACAGGACATGCTTAGAATATTATTCCAGGTAGAAGTGTTGAGGTTTGGAAACAGAAACATTTCACAATAAAGGGCAAGTGATTGGGAAAAAAAAACAAAAAAAACAACAGAAGTGAGCATTAAAAAAATTATAAATAATTATGGCAATCAGCTTTATTGTGGTCCGCTACATTATAGACTATACTGGAACTGGAGGGATACTGTATATATGAGGGTAAGATACAGAGGAAATTATCAAGTAACAAATACAAAGGGAAAAAAATATCTTAACATGTGAACCGTTTGAATGCACAAACCTCATAAATCAGGATACCGTATTCTCTCTTTTATCCCACAAACCCAAAATGCACGTTTGCTGTAATGTGATATCATATGCTTTTATCTTATGGTTCTGAAATATTGCAACAAAGCTAATTTTATGGTTAAAGTTAACAAACTGACATCCTTAATGAGAATGAGCAATGTGAACTCAGAAGAAGTTTGGGCTCCGGAGGCTTGGTTTCATACGGTTAATTGAACAGAATGAAAACATAAGAAAGAACAAGCACAGCAAACGAAGGGGAAGAACGCACAATCATAGTTTCACCACCCTCAAAAAGTGATGTGCCCTTTCCAGGATGTAAGAAAAAAGAAGCATGTTGTTCCAGGCAACATGTCTTTCCAGTGCGAAACTTCCAAGGGACACAATCACAGCTGCATTCTGGTGACCTCTGCGAAAGGTGGCTGCTATCTGGTCATGACAGACATGATGTGGTGGATAGACAGCTTGGCTGTTTAAGGTTGGGTGGAAGGTTGCATATTGGCAACTGCTGTGAGACAATACGGCCTGTGCCAAACTTTGCAATGCTAAGTTTCTGGCAGTGCCAGTGAACTTGGCTGCATCCACTGATTTTGTTCGGTAACCACCTTTGTCAGCAGGACTCTTGCAATTCACCCATGTCAAATTTACACATTGCGCCAAACAGGTCTGGCTGGTTGGACAATATACACATTTGGAATGCCACTAGGGTTAACCCTAACAACCTAGCATTGCACACCCTGATGCCTTCAGAAGATCGTACCATCGTGTATATAACGTCGTATTATGTAGAGCTTTGATGCAGTCTTTCCAGTTACATGATAGTCTAAACAGGCTCTTGTTAGCTGTCACTGCAATCTCTTTGTCTTTAATTGCTTATGCACTATCTAAATTGTAATCCTCGACTATAGTTGTTAGGTCTTCCTTCACATGAAGAGGTTATTATGGGATACCTCAAACCTCAAAGCAGCACAGCTGTCTCTGATAATTTCATCATGTTCCCATGACCTGTGCTCAAGCCAAAGACTGCTAAGAGCTAAAGAGCGTGTAGTAGTGGGGTCAAGTCGAAGCAACAAAATATTCTAGAAGAGAGGGTTAATGATTTTGGGGGTTGAAACTACTAAAGGATCTGTTAGTAACATAGGTACACAGAAAAAAGCAAGAAAACGTGCCACATTAGAGGTATCAGAATCAATTCTGCTGAGGTTACTGCAACAGAATTTATTCAGCTGACAATGTCTTGTCAGAGAGGAAAATTTAACTAAAGTGCAGGTGATTTGGTTGAGTTCCAGTCTGGAGATTCTGATGCAAACTACAATAGTTCCTGGCTTTTTTTTTTTTTTTGAATTTGTGCACAATTTCAATTTGACAAAAACCATCATGACATAGAGGCAAGTCTGTAGAAAACTTCTCTCCACCTCAAAAGAATAAATTGGTTGAAAATTTCAAATTACTCTGATACCTCCCCAAAAAGAAAATAAATAGGTCATAAATTTCTACTTATGACATGACTACTAGTGAATAATTATCAAACAATGAAACTTACACTCGAAAAGGAATCAGCTGAGTAAAACACAAAGCAAAAGCATGAAATTAAACAAACTGTAGCTGACTCAAAAAATAAAATTTTATGAAACACACAGAATGATTGTAAGAAAAAAAAACAACAGAAAAGAAAAAAGCATGCCATTTGCTTTGTTGATAGTTGTTCAGTGCTTCAAGAAGATTTCAAATGATCTTGAAAACCTTCACCACCAAAGTTTTGATATCATATATGAGGAAAACCTGCAGTGCAAAAGCATCGGCAGAATATCACAAACTACTAGACCCATATATACGGTCTACACAGACTGACCTGTGTTAACAATTGCATGCTTATGTATGTGCCAATGAAAACTATGCAACAGGTTGCTAAAAAAATAGATTGAGATATGTAACATATGAAGATAACACCAAAACCAATGAGACAAATTAAAACAAACACTTAAGAGACTGGTGTAAAATAATTTCCCCCAAAACATAATTCTGGTTTGGCAGGTTTACCAACTGATAAAGAGTTTTTTAGAGAAAATGTGGTATAACAAAATAAAAGTCTGAGAGTCGCTGTACCGGTACAGAAAACATACTTGCAGACATGCACAAACACACATAGCATGTTGCAAAACAAATTTCCACAAAAAACTTTAAAAACACAACATAGGATTCATAGACACATGTGTTTGCTTCTAAACAGCATCAACAGGTGAAGGAAAAGTTATCATATGAGTATATACTTAACACAGGTGAAAAAAAACAATTGCTATGAATTTGCTAAGTATAACACAAGTAGAGTAAATTTTTCAGTAAGTACAGCTATCTACATTATGTTGCAACAACTTAAACATACATCTCTCTTTCTTGTCAGATACAACAGTGTGAAGACTGTGGCAATATAACCTATCACTGCTCTGAATTGGATAAAGGGTGCAATTTTAAGCTGAATGTTTTTAAGCCAGCTGATAGGTAAAATATTCCTGGGGATCAATATGCAAGCCTTACGTTTCAGTAACCATATCTACTGTATTAGGGTGTTTGTATATTTAAGCTTCTTATTAACAGCTGACATTGTACATAGACTCGATATTAGCATATGCCTGTATCACAAAAGTGGTTAAGCAAGAGAGGTTTATCTTTAGTTTTGTCAAGTCTATATTATACATTTTTTTCACTTACACGGATCCAAGCAAGCAGGCCTACTTATCGGTGTCATAACTAAAGTCATATTGTGACAAAACCATTCATGAATGTGATGATGATAAACATTCAAAAGTCACTCCCATGTAATGCTTCAACACACTTCAGCATAAGCTTCATACCACAATTGTATGCAATTTCATCTTCGAAATCGAGCAATCAAAACAAGAAAGGAAACATTTAAGTCTGTACAAAGACAGAACAAAAACATTAAGTAATCAGTCAAAATTATCTAAGTTATCCAAGCTTCCAAGCTTCTGAGTCATAGGACTTGAATGACTTAACAAATTATGTAGCCGATTCTCATTTTGCTATTATACTCCATACAGATGTTAAAATTTGGCTAATTCTAATTTCATCAAGACATATTTGCCAAATACAAAAATAAATACGATATATTTGTGCTCTAAATGACTTTAAAGACCTCCCTGGATGCATAACAGCAATAATTTGAAAGATCTAAATAAAAAAAAATTGGGTTTCAAATTGTTTGGGCTGGACCAATTTGGACCTTGTTGACCTATAAAATTAGGCCTGATATCTTAATTCATCAGTAATAATGGCTAAACGTCACTTCTCAAATCACAATTTATTCTAAAGTTTTGTATACTCTTCTTAAGTAAACAGTTGACAAACCCCCCAAAATGAATGGTCCAATGGTAAAAAAAAAATTCCTTAACAACAAAATATATTTGTGTGCATGCAAGAAGAGGTTTCAATGAAATATTACAACCAAATGATGTAATTTCATTATCAGTACAAGTGAAGCTTTTGCTACTCAGATACACTTACAAAATTTCATTTCCTCTAAAAGAAATACGCAAGGAGGTACTTTAAAATCTCAATGGAGCATTTAATTAGTACTGTATTAGAAAAAAAAAAATTAAAGTGATATCTATAAAATGTTATCTATTCTCATGATACAGATGATGCTCTTTCATTTTCTCTCTGACTTTGCCGAGTTAGTGAACTGTCCCGGGACGGTCCTTTGGATCGTGAGCCACGTGACAAGGAACTTTCCCTTGAGTCGCCTCTAGACTTTGACCTCTTTCGGCTTCTCTTGAACAACTTTTTCAAGCTTCCTCCAAGTGTTCTTGACTTCTTCAGATTGGGTGAAGCTGGGGCATCCTTTGACTGCGGTCTCACAAGCTCTAAGTCATCTGGCAATGAAAGAGAAAACATATGAAATGTATGTTTTGAAAATGAAAATAACTGGCCTTTGTAAAATGATCATGGAGAAATGATTCATTGCACAGCAAGTCAAATGGAGTGATACACTGATATGACAGAAAGACTAAATCTAGCCATCCACATGTCCATCTCTTCCCACATGGTCTTGTCTGTTCCCATATGGCTACTGAATTAAAATTCTGAGATATTCTATGAATAAACATGATCATAAACTATTGAATTACATCACAGAAACACTTCAAATCCTGCAGATACAGCAAATGAATCAACAAACAAACAAAAAAAAAATCTCAACTGATTTAGAAGCATTTTGGTTTTTTTTCAAGAATTGTGTGCTATTTATTAAAACTTTTTTTCTAAAAATCATAATTAATCAACAACCTTTGCAGGTAAAAACACTGAAACTAATACAATGACATCAAATTACTGGAATGTTTTTGTCTCATTAAAATTTGTCTTGGCTTAGCTTCAATAAAACATTCAAAATTTTGTTTTTTCATCCTAAACATACCAACATGACAACAGTCTAAATCTGATATGATATGATGATAATGATGATGATTTTTAGCAATTTTTATTATTATTCACACACCACTTTGGATATTAAAAGCTGTCTAAAGTTACACACTCTAATTCTACAACATGTCAGTAAAATATGTAAGTATCCGTACGAATCTATACCCACAAGGCAACAGCTGCATCTAGTGCACACAACAGTGCTTCTATGCATAATGCCAGAATATTACAGCTGTGAGAAACACTGTAACATAGAACAAAAAAACTAACCAACATATATTTCCCTCATGAAAAAAAACAAACCAGTCCATCTTACGTGGATACTGTGCTTACAATATACTGTTGTGCAGACATTAAACCATATACATCATGATCGATTTAAACAATTTTACTCCTTCACCGATGCAATTATGAATATTTAGTGTCAAAAGTAAAGTGACAGACTTTCCAATAATAATTTAGGCCAAGCTACTCATTCATATGCTTACGTAATCTACAAACTGTTTCTGAATAAAACGAAAACAAAACTCCAGGGAGGTTTCATTCCATAGCTGTGTACCTATCCTTATTCTGACGTACATTCAAGAAAACTTTCTGTAAAATTCAAAGTACTCGCTAAATTGGTTTACATTTGCATAATTCACATTATCCTTTGTAAAGAATAGATGGTACTACTATGTCACTTGAAAGTGTTGCTGCTGACTGACTGGGATAGAAGTTGTGTGCAAGAAGACAGAAGAAGAAATGAAAGCTGATAAACATTAGCTTTGAAGCTGGTCATGGGTGCAGATGGTCTGCAGTTGGGCTGTTGTATGACGAATGAGAGAGGCAATGTCTTAGCCAAAAACACCGGATGCTAGGGATCTCAGAAAGGCTTCCTACAAAGAATTCTGTCGGATTAAGACTAAGGTAATTTTGCATTAAGTGTAACAAAATTAGTTTATAAGACAACACTGAGATTTGCAAAATGTTTCACAAGTCTCGGCTTTCCATTAAATCAGGGGGTTTTCGTAGCACACAGGGTCAAGTGTATCACAATATTGGAGGGACATAGTTACTTTTGTAGCATAATCTGTGCTTATCAAAAATCAAAAATTCAATTTTGATTGTCTGAGTGGGTTTGAATTTAAATTTTATCTTCTGCAGTGACAGTTTTTTAGGCAGCATGCCCATCAGTTAACAAAGAGATCTCTGATAGACTATCTGTAGACTAATGTAGCCATTTCGTAAAGCTCTCCTCATTCCCCGCCCCAGTATCACCTTGTTTCTAATAAGTTTCATTTGTTCTCACAATGAAGTCTTAGTGCACATCATAATATATTACAAAATATTCCTCTTTCATTTACAAGAGGGCCCTGTCGAGGGATAGCTTACAATGAATTTTGGACTAGTTATTTTCTTGTTATGAACATAACTTGCTATGCCAACTACCTCTTGTAGTTTCACAAACATTCTGAATAACAGTATTCTGTACACTTTACTTTGTGTTTAAAATCATACAAGTAACAAGTCTAAATAGAAAAGAAAATATTCATATATGGAATGAAATATAACAAAATGTCATGCAAAAGTCTTCAAAAAAATATGACTATCACAGGAAAACAAGTGAAAAGAATACTGAAGTCTGTGACGATCCCAGGCTAAGCACTGCTCACTCCTAATGAAATCATCACTGGAAAGCTGACTTCAGTCATGCACATATTCCATGTTTTCTTACAGATAAAATAGGAATAATAATGTAAACTTTGAGAGCTGTCAGCAGAATGTGAAAATGAAATCCAGCCACCACAATGTTCTAAATCACCCTCTGCAAAATCTGGCCCAGACAGGGCAAACTGTCATATTTACATGTACTTCCTATAAATATGAAAGCCAGTGCAGCATGACTCATAAGCCTGCCAGAGGGAAAAGGTTTAGGAGGAATGGCACTGAAATATTATTGTTATGAATACCAATTTTTTTTTTAAATGATGAGCTTTCTTGGCAATATATTACCAACTCAAAGAGTATGTATGTATGCTGTTTCATGTACCGTACAGGTAAGATGTAGGATTGTAACATGACAGACATCTGTTTTAGGGTTATCTGTCCAGGTATAAAAATTAGAATCTTGCTCTACCAGTATTTTTTCTAAACTATCAAAGTGTACACAAGGCAAGAATAAGAGGCACNCCCCCCAACCCCCTCAAATAAAAAACCCACACAAAACACACACCTTTCTCATCAATTCTATGTTTTTATGATACTGCAGTATGTACATATTTCAGGGTCAGTGATATTATTTCTATTTCTAACAACATTACAACACTAACCAAAGAAAAAGATAGGAAAGAAAATGCCAAAAATTAAATTAAAGAGTTGTACGGCAAACTACCCTATACAACCACACACATTTAAGATAAAGAGTATCAGTATCCTGGAGTGGGAAATAAAACTATTGTTGCAACAATTCTGGGTGACTGCAACAAAGTTCAAAAACACTGATACAGAATATCCATTGTTTCATCAAACAGACACTTGACTGAGCCAATATGAATTAAGGACGCACTGAGAAAGTAATGGAAGTTTGAAAGCCACAATTTTAACCCATTAGTCAGGACTGATGTATTGTGTGTGTGATGGTGACGCAAATGTTGGCTGTCTGTTCCATATTTAATGCTCTGTTATTCAGTCAGATCTGTATATTTTGACACTGTATTCTTAAAAAAACATAATCTAAGCCTTTAAGTTGGCACTAAAGCCTGTGATTGATATTAATGTTGTTTGAAACACTCTAATGCCTAGCTGTCGTCCTCCATCCTCATACTTTAAAACCTGGTAATTTAATAGCAAGCCTTGTTTTGAAATATGTGATGCCTTGCTGTACATCCACTCTCTCCCTCATTGTCCTTCCACCACCCTCCCACCCACTCACCNCACACACACACCCCCACACCCCCCCCCACACACACACACACACACACACACACACACACACACACACAACAAAAACTGTATTCTAGTGTTCAGCTGTCCAACCCTCATCCCCTTTCTTTGAAATCTGTACACTCAAATGCCTTTTGACCCATTCACATCCTCTTAATCCGAAACCTGACCAACCCAATGCTCGCCTGTCCACCTCCAACCTCTTACTTTGATGTCCATCTTTATTCCCTTACTATGAAATCACTCTCTAGCGCTTGGCTGCCCATCCCAATCCACTACATATTATGACCAACAATAACATAGGTCAGCAATCAATATTTACAATCTCATGGATTTTACAACAACCCTTGCTGTTGGCATTAACACAGGCACAAATAAAAAATGCTCTACACATTTTTTGAAACAAATCTAGTTCTGAGCTCAAAACCTCATATTCACTAGTTTCATATACCTTGCAGCCATCAGAAATGTGTTTCAAATCACAGTTTCACTACATCAATTTAGTGATACGATATCAAAACCAATTACACATACTTCGTTTAGGTGAAACTAATTTTTTTGACTTGACATCATTCTGGCAGAGAAATAATTGTTTTCAAGGTGTGAAGGGAAGAGAGGTGTAGGGATCACCTCATCCCACTGAAAAAAGTTAGAGAACAATCTGTTACTATAAATGTAATTCAATTTGCCTCAAAAAAAAAACAAAAAACTCAAATTTATCCACAATTACTAATCATGGGCTCATAAAATTAGGATATTTGTGTACAGAAATGAGTTCACGCTTGATATCTGCAACAAACAAAAATCTGATAACGGATGGCCCTGATCACCTTCTAAGCATGATATCTCAGTTTCAACTCAGGCAATATAAACCACATTTTGACTGGCTGCAAGACATGTATATTTTTTATAAACAGGTACAGGTAAAGCAAAGAGGGTTCCAAAGCCATGATATAGTTAGCTCCGTTTTATCACAACTGCATGGGAGCATGAATAGATGCTGCTAATAAGTTGGGATGGAAGTTGTAGGGAATGGGGNGGGGGGGGGGGTGATTCTACAGCCCCATGGGTTATCAACTTTTATTTTATAAAAAATTCATTTACTGCCACAAAAACAAAACTGCAACAACATGAAAAGTATTAGCTGAATCAAGCTGATGACGGTTAAAAGGAGACAAAGAAAATATACAAGATCCCCCTTAACGATGCTTAAGATAAGAAGAGAAAATGCCTTTTTGGAGGAACATTTAAGCAAGATTTGTCTGTCATCTGGAAGAAACTGCAAAGAATCTTGATGGGGCATNGGGGGGGGGGGGACTGGGGACAGTGCTACATGAGTAAGTTTAGGCAAATCTGTTACTATTACATGTCTCTGTAAAATCTAACCACTGTTGTCTACGTATATCATCGCTGACATGACATAAAGGCATAAGCGCTATCCAATTCTGTGCCATATCATGGATGTGATGCTGACCTCAAATGCAGATGGTTGTTTTGCCTCTTGTAATATTTTTAACAAGTGACTGCAACTGAGGCAAACAACACAATTGTGGTACAACAAAGAACCACAAACAGCTTGTGCTTTTATGCCTACCTAGTGATGATGATGACTACATCTGGAATAGTCTGGAATCTGTGGTTACTAGAGGAGCCCATAATTGATACACCAGTTGTCTAAATGTATTAAGCAACTGCCATCACACAGGTTTACCCTCACTAAAACTACCATGGGTCAGCACTGGTTAAATATTCACAAAATTTCAGCAAGCTGCCTGAGATCAAGCAATTACACTCCAACACAAGACTTGCTAAATTGTTTTGTATTAAGTTGCACTGTTCAATATTCACAAAATTTCAGCAAGCTGCCTAACTGAGATCAAGTAATTACACTCCAGCACAAGACCTGTTATACTGTTATTACAGCTATTCATAAATACTAAGATTGACAATAGATAGTGTCAGTCCACTATTATAGGTATGGTGTTGTTGATTGGATTGATTAAAGGAAAGGTAGCATCATACAAAAACTGAGAGGGATAAAGATGACTCTGATGCCATTAGGCAAGACATAACTGGGGTCATATTTGGGAGCTGATTCGCTGCATCACAAGCAAGGGACAGACACTCTAAATCATTTTAAAAAATGGGTCAGCAGGGGTTTTAGAACTGCTTTGCAACAGGGGTATTTTTCATTTTATCATTAGGCACAATTGGTAGTAGACATAATATATAAGTAAATGTAGATACTCAGCCTTGCAACTTTAATAGCCCTAGTTTCATACTGAAAGTTTTATTTTTAAAACAACATGTCTGAATGTAGTTCAAACATCTCATTAGTGAGACCAGGTACCTGGTGTCAATGCCAAGCTGGTGCTGACATGAAGATATGCCATTTAAAAATACCATGCACAACTACCATCAAGACAGTAATATCAAATCCATCTCAAACACTCTGACAAACTTCCCTATCAGTATCATATCACCGGACACCTATGTTACAGGGAAAATGATTTTTTTTTTTTTTGCACAACATGGCCAGCAAAGGAAACTGCAACAAATCTCTACCAAACACTGAAATCTAAACAGCCTATGTGGAAGCACAGGTTGAACAACAAAGGGAAAACAATAAGCAAAGAAAATTAAAACCAGCTGGGGAGAGTTATGCACCTTTTGACTGCGGCCCGTATGCAGGTTCTGGGGGGCGCAGGTATGCACCCTCCCGCACACTTGAAACAGTGCGGTCAGCACTATGCGCGCGTTTCTTACGACCAAACCTTTTCAGAATTGCACTGCCAAAGCCTCCTTTCTTCTTATCTGGAAAAATGACAGTCAGAGGGGACATAACTATTTAATAATATTTTACATTCTGAGTAACTGTCCTTTCCTTTCATTCTTTCTCAAAAACAACTTTTTTTTTTTTAATCAATACATTTATGCTGTCACATTATATGATATGTCAATATTAGTTGTGCACAAAACAAGGCCCCATAATAAAAAGGATATAGGAAAAAAAAGACTACTCAAATTAGGTACTATGAAATAATACCTAGGAATATCCTAGTAAATGAAACTGGTTGCCTTTGGAGCTAACCCCTGCCTGAACAGGGCTGCCGCTTTAAGGCACAGTAAATACAATCTGGAGCAGTGATGATGCAGTGGTCTAAATTTTTGGTGGGGACTTAAGTGGCTGAGAGTAGAGCTGGGTGATCATGTCCTGTGTTTTGAAACAATCATCCCTTTACAGCTGTGTTTTCTTTCCAAATTCCTTTCCATATTCTCTTAAATTTGATCTCTGCTTCTCACAAAAGTTTGTGTGACAGTTTGAAAATGAAGAATACTGATAACCATATGAGTCCTTGGCAAACCTCCATGCCCAAGATGTAGACTACAAATGGGCTCCCTATTTCTCAGTCCCATTGGATACAGCATGCACATTGCTAGACCCTATCAATCCTCATTGGTAAGGTACAGAGTGTAATATGCCAGCTTCAGTATGGAGAAGGAATGACTAGTGTTTTACCAAGGGCTTAAAAATAGGCCTACCTAGCTCAAACTTGAAGTGAAGGATCGTACATCGTGTTTTGTTGTCCTATCCGTATTATGTGGGGTAACAGCATGCCCCCACATTTTGTATAGAGAAAAAAACATCATACTTAACCATACCGGGTGGGGTGACAGCGTGCCCAAGCTATGCTCCTTGTAGTAATAACTACAGGCAGAGCTTTCCTGTGCACAGTTTTACTTACAGTTATACTGAGACTGGTGGGATAGGGCCAGTGGAAATGGTGGGGCATAGCCCCATTAGCCTCAGTGATGCACTGCCACATGTTAGAAAAGTGAGCGATCTAAAATTAATGATAACATATATGAACAAAATGAAATGCTGACGAAAGGGCCCTGACAGGAGAGACAATACTGGCTGAAGAAGCTGAAGACGCCTCTAAACAGTAGTGTGAAGTCTACTGTGAACAGCTGTGAACAACTAGGATAATAATAAACAATAAAACCAACTACCCAAAATGACCTGTGCTATAAGAAAACTTGATAGAAATAATATGGAAAGTAATAGGCAGAAGAGGTACATAAAAATATGTGTGTACATGAAAAGATAAATAATAATAACCACTTCCACTACACTAGCTTTTTCTCTGATAAATAATGTAATTGTTTTTTTTTACCCTTTCATCATTTAGACTGTGCTTTCTTTGCCGTCTCCTGTTCAGATTTATTCAGTCATTTCAAAATAAGTCTCTATCACATACAATAACAAGAACAACAAACGTCTTGACGCATAATATGTGTATATAATGACAGCACTGGTGAATCCATTCTGCACTTTTCAGATCTTCCACATAAAGCTTGCATTCATATACACTGAGCTTTCTTTATCTTATTAATAGATTTGATAGAATGAACAGTTCCATTAAAATTGATGGGATGGATATTTCCATTAAAATTGGTGGGGTGGATATTCCCATTAGAACTGATGGGATGGATATTTTCACTAGAACTAATAGGATGGATATATCCATCAGAATTGATGGGATGGACATTTCCATCAGTGCTGTTTTACAGTGCAACATTCTTGATGCAAACTTCTCTCCCTGTTTGAAGTGAATCTTGCTACTGCAGGATCACAAATACACAAAATTAACTAGCTTATCGATCCTTACTTACTGCTGAAAATAAAGAATACGGCACCTTGATAAGAAATACTCATTTTCATAAAATTTCAAATTCTATGAAAGTCCTGCTTTCCATGAGTGACAAATTTGGAACAGTCAATTTCACATAAGCTGACATATCTGCACCAATCCTTCTTGCAATATTCCTTGGGATAATGAAGTGTGCATGAAAAATATTGCACTATCTGAATGAAGACTGTAAAAAATTGAAAATGCAAATTAGTTATGAAGCCAGGAATTTTCAGCTTAAAGCAACAATTTCAGGGGAGAAAAATGCAACTCCACACAGGTTTATATAAGTTTTTTTTTAAAAACATGGACAGTTTAGTAGCATCTGATCTGATCTACAGCATTTCTGCATAACACTGAAACAGTGCTTAAATTCAAATATTCAATTCCGTCTCCCCAGATATTTGAAATCTTTCCATGCCCATCCATGTCAGAATTCTTTTGGTAATAACGATGATGTGGGTGAAATCACTAGAAAAGGGATGTAAGGGCAAGAAATGAAATTTTAAAAGGGCTGGTCAGCCACTCTAAACATTTCTGGAGATTTCATACATGCAAAGCAAAATTTGAATGAACACAAGGTCAAGATGGAAGATTATTTGGGAGCCCTTGGGATCTTTCTACTGCCGGAAAGACCATGTGGATCCCCAGGAGGAACCTGGATAATGTGTTTGCTGATATGAACACTCACAGTGAAACTAATGAGTATAATTTGGTTGATTGGAAGAGAGCCAGTTACTCTCTTCTGAATGATCCGTGAAAGTTGAAACTAAAAGAAAAAACAAAAACACTCACAAATATGAAAAAAAAAACGATGACACAAGAAGATGTTTTTGATGCCTATTCTAGTGTGCGGAAATCAATAGCAGCAAACATAAAACCCACAGCTATGCCCTCTGTCAGTTTTTTTCTGTATTGGGAAAAAAACAACTGGGAATAAGATAAACATAACATGGTGGAAAATGCTAAGATTAAAACTAAAACTGTGGCCAGAACAAACACAAGATTGTTGAGGGCCTCTAAACTCATTCCCTAACTGTTCACGTGAATTATCTTTACATCAAGAAATCTTTCATAACAAGCACTGGTTTCTTTCACACTACAGACTGGGGTGAGTAGAAGTTAAAAATTTAAAACTGTTCACAACACTGAGAAAATGAATTAATAATGCTAGGAAAAGCATGACGGAGAGATACAAAAAGTTTTCAGTACGGTCTGGTTATTTACGCAGCATCAATGCGACAAATGCTCAGATATTTTGTGGGATGTTCCACAATGCTTAATAGCAATTCTAATATGGTATTATCTCTTCCCATAATCAATAGCTTGTATATGTTATAGATATCATAGAATCACGTAAATAACTTTGACTAAACTAGTTCTTTTACCTATTATTTAGGAATCTCAATAACCAGCCACAGGAAAGTGTTAAAAAAAGTTTGACATGGCCAAAATGTGACCTTTATTCACTTGAATAATATGAGAAAAAAAAAAAAAGGAAACTAAGTGTCAAAATATCACAATCAATGGGACAAAAATATTGCAGGAACACCCACAAAATATGGTGGACAACAACATTTTAGTAATCATGAGTTTGATTTCCCTCACATATGATAGGGGAATTATTTGCATTAAGTGGGAGAAATGTTATTACCAGATTTTCCACATTGATGGGATGAAAATTTGTCCTTTAAGCTGAAAATTTGCAATGAGGAGCGACAAAACATGAATGAAATCTTTTTTCATACTGGTAATAAACAAAATATCAACAACACAGATATCTTGACTGAAAAAGATCGATATTTCAACAGAACATGCATGTGCTGTTCTAACAGCAAACCATAATCTGAAATGTAAAGGTGCATTTTGTCTTGTTCATACTTTCAAATCTGCCTTAACTGAAAATGACATTTTCCATAAGACTGAATAAAAATACCAAACTTAGGAAACTGATAGTGAGAAAATTCACCCAAAAAACTATTGTTGAAAAAGGCTAAATGTAAGTGGGCAAACTGAAACCTCTAGTGATTTTCTAAGGTTTTATCTCCACTTTTCATGCATTATTTACCCATCTGACCTAATAAAATTTGTTCACAGTGTTCATACTATCAAATCAACAATGACAAAACAAATGTTCTAACACAAAGGACAAGCCTTGTTTTCTTACATAAAGCATTTATCTCATTTCCTTTCCTTCACCCCCTTATCCCCCAGTTCCCCTCCCCCTCCAAAAACAAAAGGCAGAGGGGTGGGGACAGGAGACTTATGATGAGAAAAGCAATGAGAAATCATCATAGGAAGAAATCCTCAGTGAATCAAAGGCTGTGATCCTTTGCTTCCTCACAAACACAGGGTGGTGAGGGGAGTATGAGAGCGGGAGGGCATACTAGCTGTAACTCTTTGTTCTTACATAAGAAAATGGTAAAAGCTAAATAGCAATCCTGACCATAGGATACCAACCATGCTGACAGATGGTCACTGAAGAGTACGTGGTATTCAGAGAGAGAACATTTTCCAAACATGAACATTCAAAAACAAACTATGAAAGCAACTCCTGTTGTCACTTAAAAATAAGAATGACAGCTAAAATGGAACAGTGCTAAACCTTGAACAGGGATTTGAGAGTTTGTAATCGTAACTCTTTTACAGGATGTATGTCTAAAAGTTGTTAA
Source organism: Ellobium chinense (assembly GCA_033807755.1). Classification (NCBI taxonomy): domain Eukaryota; kingdom Metazoa; phylum Mollusca; class Gastropoda; order Ellobiida; family Ellobiidae; genus Ellobium; species Ellobium chinense. Next base: position 770,091 of record JAWQUT010000301.1, on the reverse strand, counting down.
ATCCTGCACTGCCTAAAATTATCAAAACAACACTAAATGTAACCTCTGAAATTTCAACACTTTCTGATCTACTCAACCTCGGCATTGACGTTGTGGTGTTTCCCAAAACCTGGTTAAAGCCATTTACTACTGGCTGAAAATAAAGATATTAAGCATCCAAGAGAGCTAGGCAACTTTTTCTCACCAAATCAAAATAACATGTTGGCTTCAGACAAGGAAGCCCTATCCAACAAATGCCTTACCGCAAGTCAAAATGAGGCTTCAGCTACTTTTTAACCATATAATCTTATTGGAGTGATATAATCACCTTGATGTGTAAACTTTCATTAGGTGAAAATATTTTTGAATTAGCATTATTCTGGCCCATGTTACAGTTCTTTGAAATGGAATAAGGTCACCATCATGCAATGTACAAAATTTTGAGAAAATCCCTGAAATCTCACAAGCACTCATATGTATCCACAATTACCAACTATTTGCCTGTAAAATTATAAGCATTTTGTACAGATTGATTTTACTCTTAATTTCAACTACGGACAAAAACTTGACCCTAGATGACCCAAACCACATTCACAGCTTGGTAGTGACATAAGCCTCATATTGACAGGTTTCCAGATAAATGTTTCAGCCCTTCATTTCCTACCCTGATTTGACTGTCTCAACATTCAAAACAGGTTATAAGCCACATCTTGGTCATAAGTTCAGTGTTTATGTCTTCATTCTTTTCTCTTTTTCTTTTGCAAAGTTTCTTCAATGCTCTCTTTACAATCCTGATGATGTATCATTTAGCTGTATTAATGACAGTTTAATAAAGATCAGTTAGGCCTATCACTTCAGCTTCTAAACTTACCACAAAATACAAAGAAAAAATCTATAAGAATCTCAAATTTTCTGTTTAACAAGCAAATATTCTCTTCATTTCAAACCACTTCAAAATGCAACTGAAAGCTCATTTCTCAAATGGTGAAAAAAAAATGTTTAAATACCCATACACATGTATTTATACTGCTATAAAACATTATTTCCACAAATGACTCGTTTACCAGTAAAACATATACCAGAACATCAACAGTACCTTTCATGGCGATGGGTTGTTGCTGGTTGTACGACTCGTTGATGGGGTACGGATCATTGCTGTCATTCATTGGTGAGCTCTCAATGGTCTGAGGAGGAACATATAAAGAAACAGCTGTTAGAGATCCATACTATTTTGTCCTCGTCCATATAACACTGCCAAACATATCTGGCATTACTGTGGTTCTGAGTATGAGCAAACTGGTGAACAAAATGTTCATGGCTACAGTTGTGAGGCGGGAAATAAAAACTGTGAAAACCACAGCAAATCATCAAAATGCAGAGATGCATGTACGGCAAATTACTTTTAATTTATTTATTGCTTTCCTTGTATTTTTGCTGACATCCTGCTTTTTTAATGACACTTCTAAATCAGCAAAAAGATTACTATCCACAAACAGTTTCCTGCTTTACATTTATCTCACAGCGTTTAATTTTTACCTTAGGTGTTGGGCGCGGCGACTCCTGACAGCATGTAAAACAAATCAAGAAAATAAAGGGAAGCCTCTTTTAGATCAACAAATTCAGAAATTTCAAAATACTTGAGATCTGATCTAAAGTATATTTTTCTCAATCTTTTTATCACAAATTGACTGAATGATAAGATAAATGTTATGGTAAAGAGCTTCTTCAAATTAATGAATACACATATGGTAAAATCATTATAAGCATAAACATAAATATACTGCTTTCAGGTAAAATTAATAACATCATATGCAGGCTTGCCTGATTCAGCAGAATTTATTCTGTTTTCTGTTCGCTCTTTTCTCATCTTTATGTGGTACTGTCCCGATATCTCATTACTTATTTTAAGTCAAATTTTTGCCTTCACATTATGAGGGTATACATGTGGATTAATTGAAATGTTTAGGAGGATGTTATGGAATAAGGTGATGTATAAAACTGTAATCCTGGAATAAAGAAAGAAAATGACACATGTATGACCAAATCTTCTGAAACTGATTTTAAGAGAAAAGAAAAGGGATAATATTTTGTCAAAATAATATTAAAAAATGACAACACAATGTAAAACAGCATTTTCTTATCAGCCACATGCAAACCAATAAAAAAAAAAACCAAAAGTAAATAATTCCTAAGCCAAAACCTGCAGGCAATTGAACATGCAGAAATGCAACAGTTTAAGATATTATTTTTCTAGGCTACTGGTTGCTAACATGCTTCACGCTGATTCCACCAAGTTTATATCTTAATTAAATTAGGCCAGTTTTGTTGTTCCCCGAGTTAAGTGGTGGATTTTTCAGCCTGCCCTGTGACTAGTTTTGTAAAAGAAGATGTGAAATTGCCAAAAGATGATAAATGCGGCACACAAGATTCTTCATGTTTTCAGATGAATCAAAGTAGTCTTTTTTCATCATTCTCCATTAAGAACAAATACAGTCAATTCAGGCTAACAGCAATATCTCGGGGAAAATACAAAAAAAAATGTGATGAAGCAGTGCTGCTTTTTTCGGTCAATCCTGGTAAAGGGAAGGGGGAAGCTTTTCAACATATTTCCTGATGTCCATCATGTTCCCTGATTGCACAGAACAGTCAAACAAAAAAGTGCCAGAACACAGTAGCAAGGAGGTTCTTTTCTATTTTATACTGTGACAATATGAAATGTGTTGCCTGATGAAGCGAAATTATTATCTGAAAATGGAATTTATTTTTAAAACAATGAATTGCTGCCCAGCAAAGCTGTCTTACCCTCTTCACCCCTGTGATAATAATAGTGCTAGATTTTGCTTGTGTGCGAGGTCGCCGCGACCTGTCTTGGAAGTCCCGCAGAGCTGTGGCAGCTACCGAATCATCTCCGTTGGTTGGAATGGTTTCTGAAAACAGAAAAGAAATGGGCAGGGCGGCATGCAGTACGGTTAGGAGGGATCAAGGCAGCTAGTGCAGGTTTGTGAACACAGGCCAAGACAGCAACAACATTCATGACAATAGTATTAAATTGGATTATAAGCACATTGTGTAACAATCTGGCTTCTTGCTGGGGAGTGCATATATAGATCTTTATTATCATCTGTAATGTGTGCTGTCCTGCTGCCAATGTACATACTCTGTTGTTTGCCCATGTACCACAGATATGATCTGGGTTTCAGTTGAATAAACTTGTGGTCTGCATATTGATAGGAAAGCTCATACTCATTACTGCAAAATCATTATGAAATATTCAGGTGCCTCTAGAGAGGACCTAATTTCTGTTGAAACTTCACAGTGGCTGGTGGCATGTAAATATTCCGAGTGAATGGATAATCTATTAAGCAGCACCATATAGTTTAAACTTTACATACATGCCCAATTTCTGAACTCATAAAACTTTGTCTTGAAGCAAAACAAGGGCCAAAGCAGATATGATGGTTATAGGCTTATTTTGGTCAAAAGTTTCCTTATCTCCCACAAACTACCAGAACACTCCAGAAATTCTGCTTAATACTTTCTGCTGCATTATTTATTTATTGGAGGTGAGATGTAAATTCTACCAATACTTCCATCTCTAGAATTTAGGTCAAAGTTTATCTCTCACACATTTTGAACATAGAAGGGGGAACTGGAAAACTTGTTTAGTTGATCCACAGGGTTGGTCTTTAATAAAATGGTACATTTTCTTGAAAGTTCCTAAAGGCTGTTGGAGATTCTGGTACTGAGAATGTGAAACAATACTACCATAGGTTACATCAAAACTTCACGTCGTGATATCAAATTACTCAGGCAGATCTAACACCATCAAAAGCTTTCCTTTTGATATGAAAGAATATTATTATGCATGTATGTGTGATTTTTTTAAATATAATATAATCCGAAGCACAGAAGGATGGTTAACTGAAAAGCAAATATATTCACCCCACATCAGTGCTTTTTTATTGTTAATATTCTAAGCTGCAAGAAAATCATATCAATCCAAACTTATAAGCTTGTACACAGTGTGAGAGAACCACGGAAAACTAAAAGGGATCTGATGTTTCTTCAAAGTAAATGAAAAAAAAACAAACACAAAATTACCAAACCACTTTAAAAGAAAGTAAATAAAAACTAACGTAACCAAATCTGGGGAAGGTCAAATGCCTAACACAGATTGTACCCGACATACACCACACAAATCTGTAACTAAGATGGCAAACTTTTTTTTTATCCATGAACAATAAACAGCTTCAGTTTGCAAACTGAGTTCTTGCACTATCTTATTAATGCTATAGATACCTGAATATTATTAGTACCGGTAGTAGATTCACATTCAAGCAAAATATTCAAGCTTTCTTTTTTTCAAAGTGCATCATTTTATATACAGAACGAGCTTTGCAAGATTTAAACTCAAAAGCAAAAAAGAACAAAAGTCTGAATCCAAACCAACATTCAACGCACAAAATAGCAATCCTAATGCCTAATCCAAACCAGTGTTTCTCAGCATACTCACTGGAATCTGCTGTTGCCTCATTCCTGCATTAATAGATGACAGTTCTCATTGAAACTAACAGTGTCTCTTGTTCCCCAGCTTGTGATATACTTAAACTTACGGGACACTATGCACAAATAACTGTAAGTGTATTTTCTTGTCTTGCGTGTCCCAAGGAAAACTACCAAAGATATTCGTCATTTATTCTTTCCATTTCCAGTCATACTATGACTATGATCTTTCTTCCTGCCCTACCTTTGATCCCTCAAACGTTTATGACACATCACGCTAAAATCAATTTAATAGATCAAGCTACATTGTACTATTTTATCAGTCATCCACCAGTTTACGAAAATAGTAATGCTGTCCTGTCTAACACAATGTGTGGTCATTAAAAACAGATGTGACTGTAGGGTTGTGTATAGATGCACTTCACCATCTAAGTTGACATGAACTATTTGAAAGTCCTGACTGTTTCTTTCAAAGACATAAGACCTTCACTCACAGGCTTTGAATATTTTAGAAATGAGTTGCGTACTATTCGACCTTGGTAAAAAAAATTCCAGGCTAGAGCAGTGCACTGCTTCATATCAGAGACAGTAGTGTCTCATGGAAGTTTAACAAATGAGGGCTCTTTCCCCTATGACAACTGGACAGAGGAGCCATGTATTTTCCAAATGCTGAAGGCATCAAAAATTAGGAAAGGACACAAATGCTGGAGGTGCCAGAATATGTGCTTCCACGTATAGGAGGTTGATGAGCACAGTAATTTTTTTACCATACCAGAGATGGCTGATTAAAAAGGTTGCAGAGTGTGCCCAATCATCAAGATCTCGAACCTAGAACAACAGCAATCCTTTCAAAAGGAAGCTGCCTTTCAACACAGGCCAGAATTCTATTATTACTGACAACTGATCGTATCTTCAATACTATGTAAAAATCTCAGAATTTCATGTAATAATATGGAGATACCTTATAACAAACCACACCACAATCCTCAATTATACAGAGACAGAATAAACAGCATGATTTGTTAAAAAATCTTACCAGAAGACACATTGGAAGGGCTGTCAGTGTATGAGAACCTCGGTGATTCCTCTGCAAAGTTCTTCTCTATGTAGTTAGGGGAACCTGAAAATCAATCAGTCAACTAATTAATATGTATATCAACTAACTGATCAATCAACCAATATATTATAACCAAGTAGCCAATAAACCAACCAACCAACCAGCCACCCAACCTGCCAGCCAGACAACCAGCTAGCTAACCAACCACTAACCAGTCAGGACAACCTCACCCAACCCAGTTCAACCAAGAAACTTCTGATAAAACAATCTGGAGTACCATTTGCCTCCAAGCTTTTTCAGCTGATTTTGATGTGGTTTATAATAGGGGAGAATTAACATTACCATTAACAATAAGGATCTAGTAGTGATGATTTCCCCACGTTTATCTGAACAAGGTAGAAAAATAGCATACATACTCTATTTTGACCACGGTGGAAATGTACTGTACATGTAGCTATATATACTTCTGTACTTTATTCTGAGTTAGGAGGAAATACAGCATAAACATAGCCATACATACTTTCATACTCTATTTTATACAAGATGGAAACGTAACATACTAAACATTCTTCTCTCTTCTAATCAGAACAAGGTGGAAATGCACATGGCTTAAACATACTATCCAACTCTATTTTGAACAAGGTGGAAATACAACATAGCCAAACATATTTCCATACTCAATTCTGACAAGAGGCAAAGGATATCAAGAACACACTGCTTACAAATGAAGAGACTATATCATCATTGTCATCATCATTGAAAGGCTCCACCCATACTCTACAAAAACATCATCAATATCATCATCATCGTCATCGTCATTCTCTTCTGAACAAGGTGGAAATGTAGCCCAGCTGGACATACCATCTACCCCTGGTTCATGACGACCGAACTGAGGCCGCTGTGTTGTTGTCGTCGTCTTGGTCACCACTGTACCACCTGGCGTGACAGAACGTGCCACCTCGATACGGCGGCGTGGCGACAGCTGGTTGTTTGCAGACGTCATCATGGAGTCCAAGAGCAGGTCAGCTTCAGAGGGATCCATGAAGAGGAACTGGGCAAGGAAGACAATCAATGACATTTTAAAAATGTTATACAATTGTCACATCACTAGCAAATTCAGCAGTCTAGCTAACTCTGTTTCATTTTCAAAATACTGCAAACATTTTTATTGAAGCTAAAAGAAGAATGACAAATTTCAAGAGCATCAGCAAGTACAGCTGAAAATGCAATACTCAAACATGTAAAGTGGAATTCTGTCCACATACACACTGCTTAACACAATTATCTTATTAACACATTTTCATTAAACAGTCCCAACTGCTTTGTCCTTTACAAAAGAATACTGGATAACTTAAAATTTTAATAACACACCCTCATAAGCTTGGTCTCAATGGTGTTTTGTTATTAGGGTTACACCTTATTTCCTAAAATCACAGCTTCCTGGATAACAATTTTCATACCCATTTTCCATGTGTTTCCGTTTCCTTTGAATTGTGGATAAGATAACCACTCATTGGTCTCTGAAGTATGACGAATGCATGTTCAACAGCAATCATCACTATTAAACCTTGTTGTTATCATTCACACTTAAGTTTTCACAAATTCTCAGATATTATCAAATCAAACCAACTTTGAGTAAATTACAAGTAAAGTGAAAACAGTTGAAGATATACATACAGACATAAATTATCAGAAGACAGACTATGGAATTATTCTTCTGGAATATGAAATTCTGATATTAAGGAGTACTCCATTATTTCTCTCTTTTAGTTAAGCTTTTAGTTATTATTATATATTCTCACCTCAGCAGTAACAGTTCCTGAGTTATACTCAAAGTTTCCAGGTTGGGGGTGAAGTCGAAGAATCTGGCGACTGCTTGGCGTCTTGCGGAGATCCTCCACATAGACGATAGCCTCACCAATGAATTCTTCTGCAAGACCAAAGAAAACATCAGCTATAATGCCCATAGCTACTACAACACATTGTTACCCTAAAAGTATAAACAACATGTGAACAGTAGAGCCTTGATATAAAGGATGCTTCGGTACTTGGTAAAAAAAAAGAAAATACTTAATATTCAGGTATACTTAATATCAAGGTCCACCTGACCACCGAGATGATAGAATAACAATGAATCTGCCCATGTGAAATTCATATTTAACAAGGTATACTTAATAAATGAGTACTTACTGTCCATTTCCAACTGTATTAAGGCCGGTTAGCACCCCTTATGAATGTATGAAATTGGGTATTCTCTGTGACTATATACTTTACTACGGTGAGTAATACAAGTGTTGTGTGTTGGTGCACATTCAGCAAAAAGTGCACTGAGTGTTGATAATATCCCTTGATGACTTGAAAGCAGCATGTTTTAGTAATGTAATGTTTTAGTAATGTAATTTTCTAGAATAGTTGTTTGCCTGAAGTGGGATGTGGAATTCCTTGTGGGTACCTCATGTATGGGTTAAGGGAAGACATCTCACACTATAAATAGCTCACTGGGATGGAAAATTGAATTCTCCTCTTTGTATAAAATCTGGTCCACTGCATACCTCCTCACTTCTCCTTTGAAGGCAAACTTTCTTACACTTTTCCTCTTTGTCACTCTTCATTCATTTTCTCCACCCTCTATTTTCCTCCCATATATCTTACCTTTATCATACACTTCCACTCTGACCTCTTGTGTATCATGGGTGATGTCACTGAAAAGAAAGAATGAAAAATATATAAGAAAACAAAAAGGTCAGTGATCTACATGGCTGCAGGTAAAAACATAAAACACTGAGAGAATAACTGTCAAAATGTTAGGTCAGTGCAATACTAGAGCCTCTGAAGACCTTAAGCACAAAACTCCCATACACTGAGTGACTTACATCCCTGTGAATCGAGGAAAGAAACACACATAGCATTGCTGGTATGACCTGGAGTGGCAAGCAGTGTCCATCTCTATGCTCTACCAAGGATATGATGTTCATTTCAAGTGTAAACTGTCTGTCGCCGTTGGAGTGACCATCTACACTTAGGCAAGTGTCATATCGGTGGATAGCTTACAGCTGAATAGCACTACTGCCCCTGTGTGTTACCAGGGATGAATCTATCATCGTTTCGAACAAAGCCAAAATAGTGAATTTTCCACCATATTTTAGCACGCTAACTCACAAGAGGAAGTGCTCATCCCAGAAGGGATTCTGGGTGTTCTTGACTATGCTAGTTGAGTAGCCTTGGACTGGTTCATCAGTGGAGATCATGCACACAGTGTTGGCTGCTCCTGAAACATAAAGAGAACAAAAATGCTTGTCAATAATGAAGTATGACTGCTGCTTGTCAGAAGGTTAAAGAATGTCTTATCTTGTAACACGAAGATAATAAAAGGGTTCAAAATACAATGACTATCAAATTTATGAGCATTGTGAGTGTAGAAACAAATACCCACAAACTATTATTTACAAAAGAATTAATCAAAAGAACAAGCTCATGAACTACAACAATAGAGTGATAACTTCCACAGCCGAAATAACTACAGCAACAATAGCAACAACAGCAACAACAACAACATCAATAACAACAACAACAAACTTACCAATCTGTCTTAAAGTCAGTCCATTGGCTTTGATCACCTTGACCAGCAGACGCTTGTCTCCAACCATCCGAGGGGGTTTGGGTGGGGCGGAGTACAGCTGGGGAAATCAACAGACAAATTGGAAACATAGGCTAGCCAGGATTAACATCTTAAAAAAATGAATCCCCAAAAAAGATTCAACATGCAGGCTTCATCATCACCCTTTTTCAGAAGACTGAGCACATGCTCCTAAATATATCACAGCTCCAAGCTGCACATCCTTGGAATATTCAATAGTAGTATATTTTGGAGTTTTTGTTCTGCCGGGGATTTAAATTTTGCGTAAAGCTGGAATCGCTTTCACATGGATCTATTTTTGTGAGCCTCACATAATGGTTTTCTCATGTGAGTACAAGGCCAGATGTATGGAGCAATCTAGACTGATTTTACAGGACTACTAATAACAACTATTTTACTTATCTTCTTTTCCAAAGTGGCAGCCCTGCTCTGTATTTATAGAAAAACATAATTGCATTGATGTCCAAATAATGAGGAATAGTAGTCCTATACAGAAAAACATATTTGTGTTTCCTTCACACATTATCACTGGTAGTGCATTCTTTTTTCTCTTATGGGAAGTAAGTTTTTGCAAATCAAGTTTAATACATGGAAGTCACAAATATTAGATCTTCAATGAAAAAAAAAACAACACACAAAATCATCACTTCAACAATGGCTCCTATTTAAGGCTCCCATCATTGAAAACTTGTCTTTGCAGTACCCTTGAAAATTCAAGTAGACATGACAGTACTTCTGATTCAAGGGGAGAAAAGCCATAGAAGATATTCAGACACAAATCAGAACCCCCAGGATGGGAATTGCCCTGCCCATCAATTACAGACCTGGGGACCAATACAAAACAAGATTCTAGGACCCTGAAAGACTCACGGGGTATTGGGGTTCTCTTTATGACTTTGTCAAGCTATTTGGAGCTACAGTTCATGGTTTCAAAAGAACAGTACTGTGCAAACACATGCTGCATTTGTTCACAGGGTACACATTTGTGTATTAAGAATCACACCACTGTGTTCTAGACCAGCTGTAAGAGGAGAGGGGGTCAGGGGGGAGAAGGGATGAGGTACAAGTAGCTACAGATTACATACATGTCTATTCATCATGCAGCCGGTCAAAATAATGACTAAGTCACTTTTTGGTTAAATCAGATTACAAATGTAACAAGAAAGCTTAATGTGTGTACTTTCCGTGGCGAACCAATGTTTGGCCTATCATTATTCTGGCTTTAGATGTAATTGTCTTAAATGGAAGAGAGATCACCTATTGCAATGGAAAACAATTCTGAAAAAGCTGTGATTGAATAGGAGTTCTATAAATTCACATAATATGCCTCACAAAAACTCCAATTTAATCACTTACTAACCATTTGCCCATACAATCATTATTTTTATGAAGAGAAATTATTTTTTCTTTGATATCCTTTCGACCAAAAATTCAATATTGGATGACATCCATCTTCTTTATAGCCTGATATCTTAGTTCCTAGTATAGTGACATTATGTATCAGTTTTACTGGCTGCAGGACATTAAAGTGTGACATCATGCAATTCATCAGTCGCTTCTCTCCGCCTTCCACAAACTATTTTCAACTTAAGCTAATATATAAACATCACTGAAGTCACCAGTCATCCTATTGCCCATAGACGTGTGACCAGCTGTGTACGATTTGAATTATTCCCTCAAAGTTAATTCTGTCATGTGAGTTGCTCATAGTTTCATCAATCTCATATGTTTAGGAACACTGGCTTATCAAAAAAAGCCCAAAATCAAGCTTGCAGTTAGAGTCCTGTGATCCAGTTCTGCATGTGATCCCTACTAGTGTTTTAAAAAACTAACAATGTAAATTTTACCAGAATCCTAGATCTGTTTATGCAGTAAAGAAAAAGTTAAAAACAGTAGAATTCTATAAACTACAAATTGAAGGGACCAGCCAAATTATAGTTTAGTATGTTTTATGTTACCCCTTTATAGTACAATGTAAGTGGAAATAACCAAAAAAAAAATGCAAGATGACACTGTTTCTAGGCAACGGCCTTGACATGTTATAGCATTACGGTTTGTTGGCAATCAGTGTACACTGTCATTACCTCTGATTAACACAATATTCACTAGGCACCTGACTTAATCTGCACACTCCAGACCACTAGTGCACACAGGGAAGGAAAATTGCTATGGCAGCAGCTCTCTTTTCTTCTCTCTGTCAATTTTTCCTCTCTCCCAGCATAGGCCTACACCTATATGTTATCAAAAGTTCCCAGAAAATCATTATCAGGTTGGAAAATCATTTTCAGGTTAATTATGAAATGTTCCTATGAACAATGAAGGCGCTTGGATGTGAACTTTATTTTCTACATTTGGATATCACTTTTTCACCTACCAGATTAACAGTGAGTTCTACTGTATCATACTAAACTTACAGAGCTCTGTAGATGAAGAGCCTCAACTGGCTCAAAGACTCCCTCGGGGCGAGACTGGGGCCGGACTTTCTGCTGGTCACGGCGGGGGACTTGTTGGATCTGCTGTTGCAGTAGTTGTTTTTGTTGCTCCTGCTGTTGCTGGTGCTGCAGCTGTTGGCGGTTATTGAGTGGGTGAATAGGGATGCTCTATAGGAACAAAAGTGCAATGAAATAAAGCGCTACTTCTACACAGCATGGCAACAAATGGGACTAAGAGCAGATAGCGACCCCAGGGTATAAGTTACCTTACCAATCTCCTACAGTAGTATAGCATAGGGGCATAGGTGATCCACCTCTATGCTGCACCATGGAAATACTGCCCATCTCACATGCAGACTATTGCTTCTTCCTATTTAATATTTATAACCAAAGACTGCCTGCACCTGGGGTAAGCATCATATTTATCTTCCATGGTAAAGTGTGGAGGCAGAATGTGCTCACGCCCCTAATCTCTAGCCGCGATATAAAAGACACTCAACTGTAAAGGGCAAAATTTTAAAGAAGGCAGCTCTGCGGAGCAAATGCTTTGGGCATTCACTACCTTACAATTAAAAGAAAACTGGGTCAAATCCGAGTGACCACTCATACACTGTCCTTTGTTGCTCTATTCTGGGCTTTGGAGCGTCTGAAATCTGCAGTTCACTGCTATGATTCATTGTCTTATCATATATCCTTTCTTTATGCCTATGCCTTTGGTAAGGTATGAGCACAGTCATAACGAAAGTTATTAATTAATGAAATTGTGTACTGTACAATTCCAGATATAAGAAGGATTTGAATCTTTTATACCCTGGAGTCTCCAACTCTACAGAATAAAAGCCAGTTGCCATGAAATGCATTGATCGACTGAGTTCATTTAATATTTCATAAAATTTGATTATAAGAAGCACTATATTCGCTTAAGTGCAAATTAAACACGAAAAATCCTTATTCGTATGTTTGATTTGCAAAAGCAAACCGGAACAGGTGAAATTTAATTGAAAAATTAATTTGTTGATTGCTTCAGATATAACAACAAGAGTATGAGATCATCTCAAACAGGTGGTGTCTTGGTCATATGAAATGATATAACAATCTGCCATTGCAAAAATTATAGAAATAGTTCGCGTAAGTGACAGATACCAGGCTTTTATTCTATGAAGAGTTTGCCAGCATGAGGGCTTTCTTTCCATTTGTATTTTTCCTCATTAACGAGAATAAAATGATCTAATATTCTGTTTAAAACAAAAATAAATTCCTGCATGTGCACTGTATCTTTCACATCTATGTGACTGTCTTGAATCCCAGAGTGAAGGTTAAAAAGCCCCATGCTGCATGTCATGATGCTGATCTAAAACTCTTAAAACATTTTATCATGCATCCAATCCAAAAACAAAACAACTGATCATCCTGGTACCCAGGTTTGACAGACACTGCTGTAAGTCATTGACCAACTTTTCCACAGCCCCCTGTACACAATTTAGATCTGTAATTCAGGCATGAGAAAAAAGCTAACCACCTAAAGTCTGTGTGAGACATTAAACGTCAATTACACCTACTGCAATTCTTAGAATAACAAACAATTTATTAACGGTATTATACAGAAGTTAAGCAATTTGCAATTCCAGTTGCACACTAAATAAACTTATTCAACACAGCTTAAGTGTGTGAATCTGAATGGTGAAGAACTGTCATAAGTTTGATGCACTGTCTGCACAGTTGTCTATAAGTGATTTAACTCCTGAGAAAGGCCAAAGGCTGAAATACTGGTACCACTGAACCTGTTATTTATCTGTCTTTCAGGCTTTATTCATCCATATTCTCCAGGAACTTAATTAACACTAAACACCTTTTCAATTAGTCCAGTTACCAAGTGAGATCAAGTTGAATGACTGAGACAACATGCGCTTAAAAACTCAACAGTAGTGACAAAAAAGCAGCAAAATCATAAAACAATGCAATTATAAGGATGAAGAGAGGATGAGAATAGAACAACGAACTGTCAAACACTAGTCTCTTTTATTTATCATCATTATCAACATATTTGCAGCAACAACATTACACTACTGCTATTACACCATGATGACAAATTATCACTATCACCCTCATCATTATCATCATCATGATCCATAGTACTGCCACCATCAACATCTTCATCATTCTCCCTATCACTTACATGCACAACATCATCATGATGACCACAGTACTTGTACTACTGCAATTAACATCATCACCACTACCATTATCACCTGCATGCACAACACCAACAGCCGCACTGACATTAGCTAGCAAAGAAATCCAGCCAGACATGCTAGGCCTCAGACTACACACACAGCAGAATCTCATAAACATGAATTTCAGGCAACCAGTCCAATAAATTGAACTTGCGAGATGTTCAAGTTCGCAAGTAAAATTTGAAACGGAATTTAAGGGAATGGGTATCTGATTATTACAAAATCATGCTGGTTTGAGGCATGAGGTTTAAACAAATATACTGGCATTCATAAGAGAAAATAAAACCGTCTTTATCACCATAATCATCAATATTATCATCATCATCATTGTCAACCATAACAACAAAAAAGAAACAGACAGCTCCTGCTTACCTGCGATGAACCACTGTGCAGTGGTATGCTAAGACATTATATCTTCAACACTGCCGTAACAACCTTAACATCACAAACACCACTTTCATCAATGCCATGCCAGCAAGCCCAATGACTTCATAAAAATACAGCTTCCCCTTCCATTTACTGGTTCCATTGGCCTAGAAAGGCAATGACGCTATAATATCACTAAATTTTTTGTCTCATTAATGTGTTTGGTAGTACCTGAGAAATCAGGCTCACAAGGGATGATGTTATAGGCATTACAACCTTTGGAAAGGGGCTATGAATCCCGTTAACCCTTGTAACTCATTGGTTCAGTTCACATTAACCTATAATTCCATTAAATGTTAGCATCAAACCAGTTCACACCTTGGTGACCACTGAACATGTGCTAGCACTGTACTATTTCATACTCTGATTGACCTGACAGATGGCACATTACAAGGGAGACGCTAACCAGTCATAACTAGGTCACTCATCGCAAGAGTGCAGAACAGATCACTGCTCCAAAGCAGTGTTGATAAAACCATCATCTTCATCATCATCATCATCATCATCATCAACAACACCAGCAACATCAAAGAACCCCATCCTGCCCCTCACCTGCACAGGTTCGTTCTGCACTGAGACACTATGAATGGGGGCGGCAGCTTTGTTGGTAGGTGCTGCCGCCATCGTTGCCACAACGATCTCCTGATCCACTGCCTCCTGCGGCTTCTGCTGCTGTTGCGGGCGATATGCTGGTGGTGCTGCATTCAGCGAGCTGGCCATCTGCTTCTGAAGGTTCTGGATATCTCTGGCTTGGAGATTTGCGTTGGGGAGGTTGCTTCCTGTTTAAAGGTAAGACATACATTGATCTGAGTGTTTGTTTGAGTGAGTCAAATGGATGTACCATAGGGTGAAAGGTACACAGATTATTCACAAACCATACTTCATGCCTTTTCAGTTTTCAAACATGATATATGTAAACAGACCAGAAGAGGAAATATAAAAGCATTGTCTCCATAAATATTTATTTATACGGGTACACTTTTGAACAAATTTGTAGATACATAATTATACTGTCATATCTTGACGTCAGATGCATAATGGATGTAAGTCATACTGTTACTTAAGACTAAGACCAGGGCCCTCTCACATCACAGCCTACGTTGTTAATTGTATCACATTTTTCAAGGCTCCATGATGCAGACATAGCAGTGACACTAATTTGGTTTGAACTTTACTCCAGCCACTACAGAGTCCATGAACACACCATATTCTTTTCCACTCAGTACAAAATACAATGAATAATGCATATCACAGGGATGAAAAAAGAACTAGCAATTCATCCACCTTCATTTATGGCAATATACCACATTGATAGCTTTCAAATACATGTATACATAACACCATATCAGCTTTCCATGTAAAATGCATAAAACCCATATAGAAGCAGTGCTTCAGGATCCTACATAAAGCCAACAGCAAAACAAGCACACATGATCCTGGGCAAACGCTTTGAAAATATCTTTTATTGAACAATATATCTCCACTATTCATTTTCTTAACAAAGACATTACTGTTGATGAAATCTGAAATTTAATGTTTAGGAAGCCACTTTCCTTGCTGTACTCAGAAACATATATACATGTTCATGTGGAAGCTATCCTTAGAAGTCATACCAGGTTCAGCCGCAAAATTAAAAATATATGCATTACTGTTTTTGTGCTCTATGAACCAAAACAAGAGATCATATTCTAAATCCTCCATCAACAGTCATCTGAACCATCAACAATAACATGCATTTTGATATGTTGGAATTGTAACAACCAATGCTGCCTATAGAAAACTGATTTCATTGTTATACCTGCCTATACCTGTTACACCATGTTAAGCTTGTCTGATTCATCTCATTTCAAGAGCCAGAATGGCCAGCATACTGACCACAACATTTTTTTTTTCAACAATAACGACCCCCATCCCCCANCTTCCCTGGAGCAAACAGCAACAACACTTCTCCTTTTACTACCATTCCGTCACCATGCTTTGAAATGGGCTATGTCTTTTTTCACACTTCTAAAGAAAGAATGCAGGGGACAAGAGAAATGTTTTTTTATGGCAAACCAAAAAGAGGCAGTGTGTATCTTTGTAACTGCAGTATTGGAGGGAAGATACTGCCTAGCATGTTGCTTTAATACATCAACATGGGTTTTGCTTATAATAACAGTCTAGTCTTATTCATAAACTGACCTAAGCCTATCTTATGTTATTTTCTAAGCACAGTATTGACAGGCCCTTGTGGTTTCCATAATATTCTGGGCGCAGTGTGAGCTGCTATACAGAATCGAAACCCTCATGGGCAAAAGAATGAACTGGACACTTGCTTAAACACATGGCTACTGTACACTTGGCTTTTGTACAGGTCCCGCAACATTACAGTAGCATCTAAGAAGCAAGAACGATTCCTGGATCCCACTTTATGTTGGTGAGAATCACTGGCAACATGTTTGAAACCATTTCCCCAAAGAATATAGGAAAGCCATATTACAGGTCCTGAAAAGTTTCTTGGTGTTGGTTTGATCAATCCTCTACCCCTCTATTTTAAAAGCCCTGAAACTGGCACTACAGACTAAGTTTGTGGGCTACCAAACTATCTCGTGAGCTACATGCTAAATGAACCAGTTGTGAAAAGTGGATTCCCTTTAGTACTCACTGCCCCAAGAATTTCAGGTATGAAGATGCCAACAGTACAAGGCATAAAAGTATGCAATTTTAAACAGTCCCTCTAAAATCAGAAAAATGGCCATTGGGAAGGGGGAAAGGGGTTGGATTTGAAATTCAAAAGCTTAGATATTTGAAGACTCAGAATAGGTGAGGCTTTGCATCTCAAGTATAAACTGTGTGATTGTTGCTAAGTGGATGTTGATTCCTGTGTGAAAAGGCCTTAATTAGCCTGGTCCACAGCCAAAATTCTCAAAATCTGTTTGGTTTTGGGGCATTTTTCTAAGGGTCAAAATTTGAAGGAACAGTTAAACAAAACATATGGAAAGTATTTTGGCATGGTACCCCTGGATAAGTTAATGAAGTGTGTAAAATCTTACATAACCAACAGTGAAGAAAACATTGTCATCTTCTTACCTTCAATCTTCAGAGGGCACATGAGTATCATGGAAGAAGTGAAGGACATGAAATAGTTGTTGTTGTTTTTTTTTGACAACTTTGTAGCTTATAAGTTTGGTTCAGGACACTATGGATGACTCTTTCAAACTGTGACATATGACGACAGAATAAATGCTTACACCTTGCCTGTAACATCTGCTGCCAGTGATGAACAGGTCTGATAATAATACGCCCGAGCAGAACACTTGCTTAATTTCAATAACAGTACATTGACAATGTGGCAGTTTAAAAAACAACTATTCTATGTCTGTCATTGGCCTAAGCACATACGCCTTTAAATTAGGCAATAAAGCACATGACCACTGTGGTTTGTGGTCAGGCAATGAATCGACTGTCCTCTGCACCGATTGTGAAAAATCATCAGACATTTATAAATACTCCAACAGATTTCTGTTCATTCTTCCTTGATTTCCACCATAAGTCTGGAGTTTGAAAGCCTATTCTATTGCTACAGGCAGTGAAAGGTATTTGTATGAATGCTAGAGATCAGCATTTATATTGTAACAGTAGCACTGCAGGCTCTCCAGGAAGCTGAGAAAGTTATTGTATGACTTGACCTGCTGGATAGTAATGGTAGTAGGGGAATGTCGCATGAGCAGGCACTGTTTGGATACCAAACTTATAAAGGCTATCATTATTATCTTATTATTATTCACTGCACAGGAGTATGACCCTGTATGCTGGACAGCTATCATGTATAGATAAACATTATATCCATCCCTGTTGAGAAAAACTGCAATGTCCAAAATGCAGTGACAACCACACATCTTCAATAGCATTTAAGCAAACATGATGCTGTACAATATTAAAGCAGTGTGAATCACTGTGGACACTGAATGTAAAGCACTGGTTCTGTAGACAGTTGCATTTCAAAACCCCTTCACTTGCACACACAAAGACAAAAGTTGCAAGAAAAAGTGGAAGAAAGTGGCAAAAAAGTTCCAACTACCAATTTCTGGAGGGTGAGAAAGAGCTAAGGAGGAATTGGTATGCTGCAGATCTAAAACAATCAACTACAACATAAGCTTGCAAATATGCCATCACCCAAACTCAAAAACTGACCTAGAACACGTATGCTCTCCAGTCTCCGATCAACTGCAAAGAATTATTTGTAGCTGCCTTGATTTAATTATAAACTACCTTAACCATCAAAAATATAAACTTGAGCACTTGAAATGATATACATGAAAGCATTTGCATGATTAGCTTCGAACATGGATTTCCTTAGCTACTGTTACTTTTTTAAAAATCTGGCCACATGCATCAAGGCGTTATCTTTTATGTGTGATTTCTACTGCTACAGGATTCTTTTTTATTTCCCATAAATAAGGTAGAGTGGTTAAATTCTTGATGTACTCTCAATGTTAAAAAGTGGCATGCAAACAGTAAAGGACCTCATGCACCAATTCCAGAAATGCCCTAAATGATAAGTGAGAAGGAAAATATTGACGTGTGACTGCATGAATAGTGGTCACTGCATCATCAAGCAAGTGGACCAAAAATAAAAATGTATACCTGAAGAGGACTTCAGTCTTTTAAACAAAATTAAACACTTTAGAAGCACAGAGATTCTCGCAAATACAGACCAGGGGAACTATAATTCCATTGTCATTAATTTGCAGTTTGGTATTTATAAGTTGTGATAAAGATGTCAGCCAAAATTAGCCACAACACTGGGGGTGCATAAGGCCCATTAATCTGTGTTAACATAATCTGTGTTAACATGAAATTAAAGGGACCAGCATAATTGTGGGTCAAACAAGTTTTGTGTTATTCATTTATACTACATTATAAAGGAAAATAATGAAAGAAATATCAGACAGCACTGTTTCTAGGTGATGACCCTGACTGTCTTGACTGATCATACATTGCATGTTGTCGTGGTTTGGCATACGCAGTCATCACCATTGATGATGCAATATTCACCACGTGCCTGACCTAACTTCCTTGTGCCAGACCACCAACAGACAAGGGGAGAAAAAACTGCTATGACAACGACTCATTTTATTCCTCTCTCCATCACTTTTTCCTCTCTTGTTGAAACATCACCTATTGTGTTATCAAAGGTTCTGTGAAACTCATTCATGAGTTCACTGTAACATTTTACTATAAATAACTAAAGCTTTAAAAAGGGATTCTCCTTTCTATTGGGTTAACCAAGATTTTGGGTAAAGTATTGTCGTGTTAAGTGATGTCTACTGTAGTTAGTTTCATATAGATACTTAGATCATTATTTCTGAGAATATTATTGTCAAGGCATGCGTACTCAGAATCTAGTGATATCTTAAAAGGAAACTGACCTTTGCCTTGATCGTTACCTCCGCCCTTGTCTCCAAAGGCGTGGTTGACAGTGTGAAGGTCACCTGGCATGAGTAAGTGGGTCACAGTGAAGCACGTCTTGGCCAGAATGATGGAGTTGCGGACGTTGGCTTCCACAACACCCAGGTCCACCAGTTCATTAGCTTCCTGTGTACAAAATAATGTTATGTTAATAATAAATTTACCTTAAATTTTTAAAGAAAAAAATGTTCATATGGCTATATCAGGCCTGCACCACCCACTTCTCATTTACTTCCCATTTCTGTTTTCCAATTACGAGCCTTGTTTACCATAACTATGACTATAACTATAACTATAAGTCATTCATACATTTGAGCCTCATTCTGATGTTATGGGATTGTTTGTCAAGACTTGTTGATTTGGAACGAAAAGTTCATGTCAGTGTAAAAATCTGCGCTTCCAAGGAAAACAGAAAAGTAGATAAAATGAGAAATTCTCTGACTCTTTATCAGATGAGATTTACGCAGCATTTCCTCATGTCATGTGGAAGGTAATACATCACCATCAGTAATATACCGTTTCGCACTTTGGCGTGCAATCTTCCATGTCAAATCCAAAGAGAGCTACAGAAAAATTGCACATTAAGGCATGTTCAGTGCAAACATTCAGAAAAACCAAACATGGAATTTTTAACCGATGAGCACAATTTGGGATTTCACCAATTGGACATATGACATTTGTAGACTGAGTGACAAAATGGCCAGGCACATGAAGATTCATTCCAACTGACCTGATAGGGGTTGAGCGGCTTGACCTGTACTTTGATCTCCGGTTTTCCCTCAAAGTTAAAGGACATCTTCACATCAGCACCCTCTCTGTAAGACTGGACTCTCAGCTGGTTCAGGGACCAACCAAAGGACATAAGGTGGGGAAAGAGGGAGCGGAGAGAAGAAAAGAAAACATGTATTTATAAAAAGGAAAAAAAAAGCGAAAAAGTCCCAACATGCTTATCAAGAACAATATTTGTCTTGTTCTTGAAATACGAAGGAACTGACAGAATAAACACATTATATAAAGGAAGAACAGGGGGCCACATCCAAGAATAAGGGGAAAGAAAAATGAAGAAAAAAATTCGCAAAATTATAAAGTAAACATGATATAAACATTAAGAATTTTTTTGTCTTTGAGAATGATGCGCTAATCAGATGGAAGGAGAGATAACGTTATGACATTAAAAGCAATGTCAAGAGATATGACGTTTTATATGTGTTTTCTTGCATTTTGTTTTGTTTGATTTCAGCAATGTTTTTGAAGGACCACGCAGGTATAAAAGGATAAATGAGGAAAGAAGGAACATTTCATTAATTTGAATTCAGTCACAAGGTTCACATCATAAAGCACAAGTTTGTTTTCTTTTTTTTTCCGAATTTACAAATTTAACATTTCATACTTGACAGAAACTTTGCAGATTGCTAGTTTACTGTCCCACCAAACATTCCCAACAAGAAGATTGATATAAAATCATCTGATATTAGAAACATGAAAGAAAAGACATGTGAGTGGAGCCAGGATCCACTGCCACTTGTAAGTAGGACTTGCCTTCCAATGGTAATGATCGGTGGGGCAGCTTTAATGGTTTGGGATGGAGACTAATCCTTGTCGTCCTCTCCCCCACCCCCACCCCCACCAAAACCCTGCCTAGCCAATGCCTGCATTTAACAAAAAAAAATTCTTTGAGGAAAATCGGTGATTTCTTTCATCCCAGTAGGGAATGAGTGTGTGGGGGGTGAACAGTTTTGTTGCAGGATTTAAGAGACCGTGCGGGGTATGAAGGCTCCATTTCTTATCAATGCAGAGCTTCCTCCTTCATTATTTGAGTCCCAGTGGGATTCTGGGTGGGGGAAGGGGATGGGGTTGAGGATACTTTACATACATCACATAAACCGTGCCTATCACTCAGTGGTATTCTTCATGCTGCACACTCCGATCTTTATCATTACCATCGGATGACAATGGTCCGCCTACAAATGGTCTTGGACCACATCCTCGACTCTCACAGATTTGCTTTCATAATTCAGATACTAGACGCTTATAATTATATCAGCTTTCCTTTACCGTACCGTAACGTTGGAAGGGAAAGGATGAAATGTAATATTCTTGAAATTCAGGAAAACGACAGCGTTCCGATGTGAAGAATGCGATTTAATTCAATTTAGTGAAGTATCCCATCTTGTCTCGTCTCTTCTCTTCTTTTAGACCCCAGGCGTTCCTTCAATCCTACTCCAGTCATGTTTTTATGCAGGAAAATAAACAAAACTATCATAGGAAGAAAAATAAATACCCAGGATTTAAAAAAACAAAAAAAAAAGGGAAAAAAAGTAAAAGGAACGCCAAATAGATGTACATTTTTTTATGAAGAATATCTTCATTCTACCTCGGCTTGCTCTATATGCAGAAATGCATTTTGGACTAGGAGGAGAAATAAGCCATCAAAGAAAGAATCGATTTTGAAATGAAGAAAGCTTGACAATGTTTCTAATGATAGTGTCCATCATATTATCTTCTCGCCGTGCCGGAATCTCGAGACGTCACTAGGAAGAACTGTGATAGCAGTCAAGAAAGGTCAGACGGATTGTCTTGGTATTTTCTATAGGGAAATGAAGCTGAGACTTGTCAAGTCGAATGACAACGAAGGAAGACGGACTGAGGATCTAGGAGGGGGTAGGAAGGGAGAAGGAAGGAAGAGGAGGGATAGATATATGATGGGAAGTACCATTTTTGTCTCAGACGACAATAACCGTGAATGAACTGGCCGCAGCCATCGCTTCCTCTTCAGACTATAGCCTATTCTCTACAAGTGCAATCTCGGTAAGAGCATTGGAGGAAGAAAAGAAGACAAGTCTTTTTCTAAATGATAATAAGGAATTACACCTAGGCTGGAAAGACAGATGGTAGCAGAAAAAGGAAGGAAGGGAAAGAGTGAAAGGGAATCCTAATGATATAAAATTTGAGCGGAGGATCATAACAGGAAATGGCTTCTTTTTATGAATTAAAAGGCTTGTACGACTATTACCACAAGATGCTCTACCATCAGTTTGACTTCTGTATCGGATGTGAGACTGTCTGATATAAAATTGTTTTCAAACTAACATAAGTAACTTATGAAAATAATAATGGAGGGGAAACAAAAGTTTTGACACCATAATATTGCAACATCCTCTCCCTCCACTTACAACAGTATTAACTACATTATCACTTTCATCATCAACAATAACATTACCAACAAAAAGACAGTCATCTCCACCGCCAAAACACGATAATACTCCACCACTACACCATGAGCACACCATAAAAAAAATTACCATCATCACACCTCCACCAAAATTACACACAAACGTCAATTACTATGCACGGACCATCCCCATTACCACAAAAAAGAATCACACCATCACAACTATCATTACCGCCGCAGCCACCACCACCACCTCCACTACCATTAACATTACCAGCAGCAGCTGCACCACCATCGCAACCACCATCACTATCCATCATCACCACCACCACCATCACTACCACCACCACCACCAGCAGCAACAGCAACATCACCATCATCACTATCGACCACCACCCACCATCACCAGCGACAAAACTATCACTCTCTACCACTTCCACCACCACCACTAGCACCATCAAGAGGACTTACAGTTCCCTTAAGGCGGAGCACACTGGCCGTACAGTTGGTCAGCTTGACCCCTTCATGTGTCTGTTGACTGGCAAAGACCACGAAGGACAGGTCACGGGTCTCCATCCTGGCGTGGATGATCTGAAATCAGGAGATCGGTCAACATTGCATCAGAACCACATTGGTCAGTACTGATCATTCAGGTCAACAATTATTATCTCAATCCTGACAACGCTGCCGCTCTATTAAGCACAACCAAGATATACATGTATCAGCGTTTTCTCCAGGCTATATTGGCTGAGGGAAACATCCTCCTCCCCCCCCCCCCCCCTCTTCTCCCCCCTTACGCACCTCCACCTTGTCATAAATTTGAGGGGGGGGGGATTGGTCAATTTTTAGACAGACTGTGGATTTTGCTCAAGTAATGGAAGCTTTGAAGTGCAGGAAAGAAGAGAAGTAGACTAGTGTGTATTTTTATGGGGGATTTTGAAATCTATGGGGCGAATCGCGCGATCGCACGATCTGGAGAAGACACACTAAATAAATATCATTATGATGGTATTATATTTTATACATGTATCCTCACAAATGCGAGAAATCGCAAAGCTTTGTACATTTTTGTTTAAAATGCATACCACATCAAAATTAAATAAGACTGCGAAATAAACAGACAGGACTATTTCATATCAATCTTGCTGCTTATAAACAGTTTGTTTAACTCATACATGCATATCATGGGCTTTCCTAAAACGGCAACGAAGTCTGCTTAATAAGCCATATTCCGAATGAGGATGATCCATTTAAATACATATAAAGGTTAAACTAAATTAGGATGAAAGTTTAATGTGGAAGGAGCAGGTAGTAAGACAATAGTAAGACAATATTTATGGCAACAACCAACCTTCTTTTTCGATAACCTTTCTCCTTACAAACTGAGACTGCACCAGATTATGCTGGAAACCCGATTAGTCATGTGTGTAATAAATATTTTTTTTAAAAAACAACAAAAACCCTTACACCTAAAGCCAGCATTATACATTGCAGTGACAAAGTTATAATGATTGCTTAAACTATTTTACAGAAAAGTGACTAGCATTGATACCTTACTTAATATCGTAGATACCTCAACAGTTATTGGCTAAAATAACGTGTATGAAAGATCAATAAAAAACTTTAACTTCATAAAGACTATTACAATGTCACCATCTTGTTTTATCTATTGGCTAAATGAAATCCTGGGTAAGGAAAGACGGATAAAGAATTCATCCTCTGAGACCAAGAGGCGAAGATTCTACTTCCTAGGGGGTCACACATCTACACTAGAAGTCTCGAAGTGTCTTTAGATGCAACAAACCATATCTATACTATTATATATACATACATTATATATCTAGAATAATATCTGAGATGCTCGACTTTTCAAACTACTCAAAAGTTCTACTGAAATGAAGTTCTACTTATCAGGGATATAGATCTATCAGAAATATGGTACAAATGGGCTTATTCTAACTTACACTGAGAGAGCTATGATAGAGCTACAGATGTATCTGTGATGGGACGGTGGAGACCAATTTATTAAAGCCATTCAGACAAATGTTGAGGATGGCAAGAAGACAGTGCAAGAGATGTAAAAAAATCTATATGAGGCGGAACAATGGGAAGGTGAAATGAATCTTCCCATTTCAGCACCATTCATGCTCCAGTAAGCTACTTACCACATAGCATCGTACGCTGTCTTACTAACATTCCATATTTAACACCTTCGCTTGTATGACGTACAAGTACGTCCTTATACTTACAGGCAATATACAGGGACTCTCCCACCGAGTGCTTGGTTTAGGTAGGAACAGCAGTAGACGGAAGAGTCCCCGATATTGCCTTCAATGCTAAAAAAAATGCGTAGCGTAGGGGTTAAAGTATAGTGTCAGGCACAAGGAAAAAGAAAGAGAGAGGGATAGATGCAGAGAGAGAGAGAGAGAGAGAGAGAGAGAGAGAGAAACAACAGGCACAAGATAAAGGGAAGAAAGAGAGAAATAGGAGGCACAAGGAAAGGGAAGAGAGAGAGAAAAGCAGAATGAGAGAGTAGCTGAGAGAGAGATGCAGAAATAGAGAGAGAAGCAGAGAGAGAGAGAGGGAGAGACACACACACACACACACACACACACACACACACACACAGAAAGAAAAAGGGTGAGAGAGAGAGAGAGGGAGAGAGAAATTGAGAGTGGAATATCTGTGATAGACACAGGGCAATCACGTGCTGCTTGAATGAGGTGGCAGGAGTACACTAAAACATAAGATGCATTCAACTTAAAAAACAGAAATTTTGCCGTTCAAAGACCTATCTTCAGATAGCATGCGTGCTTCAAAATGAATCCATCATTTCTCTAATGTCATCCAAATCTACTGTCATAACTGTGCATTTTTTTTTCTCTTTTTGCAGGTCAACTAAACTAAAGATACCATTCCGCAAACTGAAAAAAACAGGCGAGTGACTGATGACAGACAACTGATGTCTGTTCTACCTTTGAAGTGTCCTCTGGTGACTAAGCAAGACAGACAGGGACAGACAGAGATACAGAGATAAAATGAGGAGAGAGTGAGATACTGAGAGTAGAGCAAGAATGCAAGAAATCAAACTAAATTTCAATGCAGACTGGCAGAGAAGATGGACTTACGAACAGATCTTGCAGTTCGATCGGGGCCTGATAACATGATAAAGCAGTTGACAACCAATCACATTTAGTTACACACAGCTTCAACAGACAAGCACAGGGACAGACCAGTGTGCGGCATAGGGACATAGAGACAGACGGACAGGTATCGTAATTACTATTATTCCTGATAGACAGACAGACATTAGATTTTGTAATAACAACTACAGAAACAAACATTCAGAAACACAGAACTCAACTGAATGCTACACCACTTACACATGATCATACAAACTATATGCACCTTGATGAACAGCTTGATATCTAATAGGGTTCATACCTAAATCCAATTTGGAACTCATTTTCCTGGAGAAATTTCAGAAGACTTCAATATTTTTCCAGGAGCGTCATGATCAATTTTCGTGCAAAGTTGACCGTCATAGCTGCACAATACAAACTTTTTTTTTTCTCTCCCAACAGCTATTTTCGAGCAGAATTCAGAAGGAAATCAGTTTAACCAGATTCCCAGGAGATTTTGTCTACAAAGCAATTTCCAGGAGAATTCCTGGAGTCCCTGAAATTTCAGGATGGCGCATAAACCCTGATATAAATACATAAATCCAATGAGGGAAACTGTGTACACACACTGTGCACACATTGCAAATGATTACATAATCTAGACGGGGAGAATGCAAGAAAGACAGATGAATATGGACATATGAACTAACAACGACTGAAAAAAAAAACTAACACAAAAAATATACTAGTACTTCTGGCCTATCAGCTCGGCAGCCTGCAGACATATTAAACAGATTGGCAAACCAACGAACAGAAAATTAAATGGAACCGTTTGTAAGACATACAGTAAAGCCTCGATAATACGTATGTCCTTGGTGCATGGGCAAGGTATACATATTACTGAGGTGTACTTAATATCGAAATCCAGCATTATAATGAAATGATAGAACAGTAATGAACTGGTGCGTCGCGGTATAATATTCTACTTATTAAATAAGAGCCAACGAGAGACCGGCACTATCAGCATCCACACCTTGAGACGATTGCTGCAGAGGACTGAGTACCTATGGGTCTGTCCGAAGTGCAATGATGTCGGTACTGTTAACCGATACACAGAAACTAATAAGAGCTTAACATCGCGGTCCCACAATACTCTGAGCTCATATGAAAATGGTGGCCACAAAGAGAAACACATGGTCCGACAGGAGATGACGTGGACGACTGGACGATTAACGTACAGGATTGGCCAATGCCCAGGCTGACAGACCAGTCACACAAGTGTTTTCTAGGGCTGTAACAGACAGAGACACAGACAGACAGACAGACAGACAGACAGACAGACGTTCATACAGGCAGGCAGACTTACAAATCTGTCCTGCGGAGAGGCCTCGCAGGAGACATGGGTGATTTTGGGTGGCAGACTTCCAGACTGAATCCTCTCAAACTTGACCTGAACTGGGCCCTGGAGAGAAAGATGAGAAAGAACGAATGAATAAATTATTGTTTGAAAGAGCAAACATCCAAATAATAACGTTACTGGGCGCTTGTATTAAGTTATATGAAGGTGTTTGGAGGAATGAGTGGGTAAAGTAATGCTGAGACATACGGAATGTGTGAATGAGTGAGTGGTCAAAAACTAGAGAGATTCGTCACCCCTGCTGACAAGTGTCTTCATGGGAAGGGTTTAGGGTCTGTAGCGACTCAGGTACGAGAAATTTATGGGACTTCTTCGGAGTTTGAAACCTGGCCATAGCAAAGAGTTTTAAGAACAATAAAAATATTAAACTTATCCATCTCCTTCCCCTTCCTTGTTTTTTTTTCTCCTTCTCTTTCTCGTCTCCAGCGTGGGACCTCCTACCACGCATGGGTCCCTGTCCATCGTATCTAGGCCTAAATTCGCCTCTGAATGTCCTTTAAATCTCCTTTACTCTAACCCTGTGACTCTCCCATTTGAGTTAATGTCAGTTGCAGAGCTAGGGAAAAGAACGAACCCTAGGAGAGGTTATCGTTAATATCGAGAGACCCTCTCTCTAAATCACCCCTAAACCTTAATCCCATTCTTAATCCTTTTCCAAGCACCCTATGAGAAAGTACTGGGATTATCTTAAATGGACAAATCATACTCGCAAACTGGGATGAAGATTTGCATACATCCTAAACATTGATCACAAAAATCATAAATAGGGATAACGGAAGGAAATATAAAGGAAAGATTGGACATTTGAATAAAGAAGGAATGCGCGAGTGAATTAATGAGTGAGCGAATGAATGCGTGAAAAAAAAGTGAAAGAAATTAATTTCCGTTCGCGGGGCAAATTGATTCATGCTTTAGGACGATATACGCTAACATGGGGTACTTTATCTAAATGACCGGGTATTCAATGCCACAGAACAAATGCTGAAAGAAGAACTAAATATCGTTTAAAAAAATAGGCAAACATTTCATAGTGTAAAGTCACCCTGTATGTTTGCCAATTTCATGGACATGTAGTCGCATGATTAAGATGAATGTAGGAGAGAAAGATGTTGGAGTGAGGAAGAAGCAGAGAAAAAAAAGTAACAAGAGGTGGGGGAAAGAAGGGGGGGGGGGGGNGGGGGGGGGGGTGAGACAGAAAAATAAGGAAGGCGTGAACGAACGAAGGAAGATGGCTAGGATGCAAAGAAAGGTAAAATACTGGCAAAATGACGCGAAGCTGGAGAAAGAAAGAAAGAAAGAAAGAAAGAAAGAAAGAAAGAAAGAAAGAAAGAAAGAAAAAGAAAAGGAATGCCGCGGAATTGAAGGCGACAAGGAAAGAAAGAGAGAAGAGAGACAAGAGGACAGTGAAACGGATGAGAGCAAAGAATATATAACGGGAGCAAAGGAGGAATCAAGCCAAGGAGTTGAAAATCAAGTGTATTTCATTACAATAAGAATGACTATAGTACGTCATTATGATGAGCATAAATACCAACGGGTCAATAGACATCAACCGAGACACAGTAAACAACCCATAATTATCTTCTTCTATATTTCACCATCTTCCCCATCATTATTCACCACACTACAAACAACGACAGGTTTCATCGCTGCCCCAGCCCCACAACGCTCATCAAATATTTGTTCCGTTGTTTCCGCGGGACAGGTTACTACAAAATATTGATCGGAAACGGGTCGGCCGGCGCACAGTGACAGTGCATGCCGTTATTCGCAATGAAACAAAATAATCGTCGATCGATGTAATGCTACGGAACAATGAAAAGGTTGCGTGTGTAATTGATGCGCAAATGACGAGTGTGAAGATGTAACAATGGCGAGTAGCGGTTTTTATGTGCAGGCCTCGCTCGTGTTGTTTTTTTTCGCTAGCGTTCTTATCGTGTTCTGCTGTAATGTGAAACGGGTTAATGAGAATACAGTAGTTGCAGCAGTAGCAGAACAAGGAGGAGGCGCGGGATGGAAGACAAAGTAAAGGATGGCAGATATCTTTTTCCCTAATAGCATGTTACCCCTTATGGATCACAAATGGTCCCTTATGGGATGCTATCTTGAGACCCTTTTTGGGACATTTATAGGCAGACTGTGGGTCCTTCAGAGGTTATGCTTATTTACTCTGAAACCCACAGACTACAGAAGGTCGAAATTTAGGAGATCCACTCAGAATTGACCTTCTCGAATTAGCCAGTCAAGACAATAAATGAACTCCGTATTTGTCATGGCCTGCGAGTGAGATACGGAAGCCTGAATGACTAGGTAATGCTTTTATGTGTATAATTGCAACAAGCGTTCTGACTGGAGAGAAACAGGGCTGCGAAATACATAAAAAGTGAGTAACTGAAAAGTCTACCATGGCCTTGTAGTGGCCTCTGTTGGCTCCGAGGAATGCTTTTATTGGCTTTCTTTAGAGAGGTGAATTCCGCTACTTTGTTGGGTTGGTATCTGCAACATCAACATAGACTATATGCTGGTAATAGTAGTATCGATGGTAGCAGCAGTTGTAGCAGAAGTAGGCCTACTAATGTTAAGTGAAATGCCCCTGTATTCTACTTCTCTTGCGCTTTATCGCCACAGCTGTTTTCCTCAACCGTGTTCACTTCCTGCTTTCGCACAGCCTTACACGAAAAGGATACATGACGCTACTTTCATGAGTACTTCAGTTTGTCTAGAACTACATTTTCACGAGAACAGAGTAGATTCAAGAGACTATGCGTGGGAGAAATGGGGCTCTGACAACTAACAGAGTTATAGATGGATGCATTAGCCAGCACCAATCTTAATTATGTACCCTACAGTATATCGACAAATGTAAGAAGCACTTTACTACACACTCACTCTAAACACAGATGTGTTACATTGGCCCTGGATGAAGCACAGTGTGTTGCTTCGAGTGTTAGTATCCGTGCTCATCAGCTTCTGACAACCCCCTCCTCCAACCCTCAATTTTCTTTAGTTCGTGCTCTAAATATTACTTACAAATCTAATTTTTCACTTGCTACAAGACTAAGAAGTTATTATATAATAACATAGCCTAGACATAAATTATACATCAATTTTATGAAAGGGGACGGAGGGTGCAGTATCAATTCTTAGTGTGAATCCCAATAATCAGAAAGGACAACGTAATGTGTGGGAATCTTCGGTGTGGATTCTTTGTTTCTGGATCCGTCGCTGATGCTACTGTTGCCATGCTAGATATCATGAAAGAGGAAGGGGGCAGTGACTGCATACACACGCGATTTAGAAACTAAGCTTTAGGTACACGCAATCCTCAGAAC
>JAWQUT010000301.1:683629-707529 GCA_033807755.1 Ellobium chinense | reverse complement strand
ATCGGCATTCGGTCGGTTCTGATTTTCGAGGTCGATATGAAGTTGTGAACTGAGCTGATATGTAGTTAGAAAACTCCAGATCAGATCAAGATCAGATCAAACAGCCAAAATAGGTATAGTTCAGATCAAGATCAGATCATCTAAAACAGCTGTTCAGCTCAGATCAAGTTCACGTGATCTGATCTAAGATCATGATCTGAGATCATTTGATCTCAGATCTGCCCAACCCTGAAGTCAGGGAACCTTAAAGGACACTAAGCGCCAGTGTTAATTATAAACAATTATAAAGGCGAGTCCTTAAAGTTTGAAAAACATTTTTGCGATTTTCTCAAAACTTTCCCGATGGCGCTTTCTTCCTTTTGTCATAAAATGGCAATACTCAAGACTACTGCAAGATGCTCTTTCAACAAGTGGACGTGGGATACACGCGCAAGTTTCAGATTAGTACTTTTATCAGAACAACAACGGTCAACCAAACCAATCTTCCAGAATCTCAGAAAACGTGCTGACAAACGGAAATTTGAAAGTCCGTGAGTGAACAGGGCCTGCTGAGTTTTCAAAAAGAAATTGTTTATTTAGGTCTGACAGAAGCAATTAGACTGGTGTGTGCACAGCGTGTAAAAAAATCTGACATCGCTCTGAAAAGAATAAACATGTGGTTAGTGAAGGAAACAGGCAGAATCCTGGAATCCTCAAATGAGTGTTTGGATTAGTTTTAGTGGATGGATTACGGTTTTCGAACAATATCTAACGACTCTACGAAAGGCGTTTTCTCTTCCCAGCCAGGTCCTAACCTTAACCCTAACTCTGTTCCTAACCAATCAGACAGTGTGCAATGCGTGTAAAAAAAAATCTGACATCGGTCTGAAAAGAATAAACTTGTGGTTAGTGAAAAAAGGGCAAAATTCTGGAATCCCCAAACGAATATTTGGATTAGATTTAGGGGATGGATTACAGTCTTCGAGCAATATCTAAAGACTCTACCAAAGGTATTTTTTCTTCCCAGCCTGGTCCTAATCCTAATTTAGGACCAGACCCCCCACCCTCTACCCTCCACACACACACCACACTCCCGTCAGTCCCTAATCCTTTTCCTAACCAGTTAGACGTCAGTGTGCATAGCGCGTAAAAAAAAAAAAAGACATCATTCTGAGAGGAATAAACATGTGTTTAGTGAAGAAAAGGTGAAATCTGGCCATTCCTCTCTCTAATAAGTCTTTGGGTTCGTTTTCGAGATTGGATTTGAGAAGTCTTCGAACATATCTAAGAATCCTTTCATGGGTGTTTTCTTAGGATCAGTATTCGGGATTCACTGAGTAATTCGCTGTCTCCAGCGGATAACAAATCAATTCAATGTTTATTGCAGGCCGCTCCACTGTGGCCAGTTCCAACTTAAATACAGAACAGGTAAATAATAAGAATACATACAAATTAGAAAGCGCTTCAAAAAGGCGCAGCCAATCCCTAATCCCTATCCTGTCTCTCCATTCTGTCTGCTTTATCATGTTTTTGTTTTTTTTTACTATCATGTACTCGTTGTGTATTCACTCACATTTTGCTCAAGACACACACCTTTCTCATCTGAGATCTTGACTCACCCTTTTTCATTCCCCCTAACCCTCTACCCTCCATACACACCCACACTCCATTCAGTCGCGCGCACACAGAAGGAGAGGAGGCAGATAGAACTTTGAAGCCAGTAGAATTTCTGATGCAGAAGGTCCAAAAAATAATGATGTATCTCATGATACAAAGCGAGGGAAGCTATCTATCGCACAACAAGAAGATTTCCGATCCCAGGAGCATCATTTAATATGCTGCAACCTTTTCAAGTGTTAAAAAAAAGCGCAAAGATGTGGAATAAAATCCCTTGCGTGCTTCCTTTATTTAAACAGATCAGAGAAACAAATTCGCCCTCAGGGAGCGATTGATGCTTGTGGATCAGCCGGAAACGATTATTGTGTTATCAGAGATGTTTGCTCTTTGGCTAATCATAGATTTACTGACAGCTCGCTACCATGCAGGCCTTAAACAACAGTAATGACAATGATATTGATTTTAAACGTTGTTGTTTTTTTTTTAACCCTTATCTTGCCTACGGCTCCTGCGTCTTAGGCGTGGATCGTAACAATGGTGAATGCAGAGAGGGTAATAGTTGGGTACGGCGAGGGTGTACAGGGGGAGTGCGGNGTACAGGGGGAGTGCGGTGGGGGTGTGGGGGGGAGGCAGGGTTGAACGTTTTATCATCTATTCTTTCTCTATTGCAAACAAGGGCAGAACGGAAATTAGAGCGCTAGGAACAGCGTTGGGATCAGTTGATCCGCTTAACAACGATCTGCTTAATCGCACATTTCTCTCTATCTCACAATTATAGGGAGAGCAATTTCGGGTATTTTCGTTCGAAAACACACAGTTCCGCTTCGTCGCGCCATTTGCTTCATAGCCATCTTTTCCGTGCTTCCTACTTGCTCAAGAGATGCCAGGTCAATAACAAATTCATTGCGCTATAATGACTGTGCAACAGCATTTGATATCATGTGTAATAACAATAATAGAAATCTCCATATTTCACGACAGACAGACAGAATGTTCGATTTTGTTGGAGGGAAAATCACCAAAATAAATCCACAGCTTCCAGTTAATAGCACGACTGCTCTCTCAGATTCCACTCAGGATCAACGCCGTTTGACTTCTGTGGTCTCTCCATCAAGAGCGTTCGATGGGCGACGAACGACCGGTATTAATAATTCACGGCACAGAAAGCGAAACTGGTTGTAAAATTAATTGGCATGGGAGGCAGTCATCTTCGTAGCCTACAAGGCGTATGCTCACTATGCTGCTCAAATACAAGCGGTTCCGCTTAATCGCAACTCCTCAGGCGTATGAAAAGATTATTAAACGGACGTTGTCAATATCCAGTGATGTTTCTACTGAAACGACAGCAGTCTCGGAGGATGCGATTAAGCCTAGTTGAGAATGAGCGGGGTCGGATATTCTAACGTCGCAAGTGAAAATCTATTCTGCTCTTATGACTTTAGCATTCTAATAAAGGAAATAACCTCTCCAAAGTGTGTTCACAGCTATTCTAATGTGACCTCAATCATTACAATGTTAAGGGCCTTGTCATCTCAATCATATCTGAGTTAAGGGCTTTGCGATAAGCTGGATCTTTTTCTAGAAGTCTTTAGCAGAAAATAAGCGCAGATCTTCCCAGATCACTAATACCTCCCTAGTCGCTCTCTCGAAATACCAAAGCAAAACCAGAATGTCGAGGCAAATCCTCTTAAAAACAAAGTAATTACGCCCCCTTCCCCTCCACACAGGTTGTCTGCCCATCTTGTCTGTTATTGGTTGTCTGCCTTGTGTAAACAAAGACATGAGCAGACGCCAGTTGCGTTTAAACTCAGTCATGGAAAAACTTTCGTGCATCTCTCGTCCGCTTTCACTCTCTGTCTTTCTCTCTTTGTCTCACTCTCTCACGTTATGATGTTGTGTCTTTCCTGTTTCGTTTTGTTTTAGTTTTGCTTGTTTTGTTTTCAATTTCTTCACGATATACCTTGAAACGCAGTTCGACATTTGAAAATTCTGACCGGTATTTTCACACATAAAAATCAGTGTGTCAGCTCGAACATGGGGGAAATCTATTTTCGTACCGGAGATATCTCGTTAACTTTTTTTCTTCCTGTTCCGCACGCCGAAAGCCTTCTTTCATCACGTTCGTTCTCTCTCTCTCTCTCTCACACACACACACACACACACACACACACACACACACACACACACACACACACTCAAACATGCACACACAGCTCAACTGTACCTGTATTAATAACATGCACAACACACAATCCTCCTGTCTTTCTTTCCTCTCTCCGCTCTCTCCCTCTCACGTCTAATAACCAAAAAAAAAAAGGGCATAAAACAAGTAAAACAAGTCTCCACCCCCCCCTTCTCTCTCCTTGAAAGCAAAACAAAACTCAGGATAGCCAGCGGCTACTTCAATAATTGGTCTTACCCACTTCAACAGTTGGGACAAGCGGTGTCCAGAGAAAAAATGGTATCACTCTATCTACCTCGTCACAACGAAATGAAAAAGTCTGCGTATTTCATTTTGAAATAGATTTATACACGTGCACACTCTTCTTAGAACCTCTCTCTCTCTCTTTCTTTCTTTCTCTCTCTCTCTCTCTTTCTCTCTCTCTCTTTCTGTGTGTGTGTGTGTGTCTCTCTCTCTCTCTGTCTCTCTCTCTCTCTTTCTCTCTGTCTCAGGTTAAGGACTTTAATTTAAACTGCCCAGTCTAAACATACGAGCACACCCATCTTAGCCTAAAAATCTCTCTCTCTCTCTCTCTCTCTGTTAACATACGAGCACACCCATCTTAGCCTAAAAATCTCTCTCTCTCTCTCTCTCACTCTCCCTCTCTCTCTTTCTCTTTCTTCCTTCCTCTCTTTCTCTCTGTTTTTCCCTGTTTCTCTCGCTCGGCTTAAGTACTTTAATTTTAACTGCCCAGGATAAACATACGTTCACATCCATCTTAGCAAANTCTCCTTGAATGCAAAACAAAACTCAGGATAGCCAGCGGCTACTTCAATAATTGGTCTTACCTACTTCAACAGTTGGGACAAGCGGTGTCCAGAGCAAAAATGGTATCACTCTATTTACCTCGTCACAACAAAATGAAAAAGTCTGCGTATTTCATTTTCAAATAGATCTATACACGTGCACACTCTTCTTAGAATCTCTCTCTCTCTCTCTCTCTCTCNCACACGCACATACACACATACACTCTCTCTCTCTCTCTCTCTCTCTCTCTCTATCTCTCTCTCTCTCTCTCTCTCTCTTTCTTTCTCTCTCTCTCTCTCGCTTTCTCTCTCTGTGTGTGTGTGTGTGTGTGTGTGTGTGTGTGTGTGTGTGTGTGTGTGTATGTCTCTCTCTGTCTCTTTCTCTCTGTCTCAGGTGAAGGACTTTAATTTAAACTGCCCAGTCTAAACATACGAGCACACCCATCTTAGCCTAAAAANTCTCTCTCTCTCTCTCTCTCTCTCTCTCTCTCTCTCTCTCTCTCTCCCTCTCTCTCTCTTTCTCTTTCTTGCTTCCTCTCTTTCTCTCTGTTTTTCCCTGTTTCTCTCGCTCGGTTTAAGTACTTTAATTTTAACTGCCCAGGATAAACATACGTTCACATCCATCTTAGCAAAAACTTTCTCNTCTCTCTCTCTCTCTCTCTCTCTCTCTCTCTCTCTCTCTCTCTCTCTCTCTGTGTCTCTCTCTCTCTCTCTCTGTGGTTAAAGACTTTAATTTTAACTGCCCAATATAAACATATGTCTATTTCAAGCAGTCTCATTCTCTCACTAGACACAGGACAAGACACCACAGTGCCTATATTTATCTCTTTCATTCTGGAGAATACGAGTGGTTTGGTCATACAAGTGAGCAAAATAATACTGAATGTTTTTCCTTAAACCCAGGAACAAACATAGGCTTTCAAACAAATCTGTAGCATCCATGCAATTCTAATCACATGTTCAGAGTTTTGAGTTACTGAAAACGCATATAGCCATAATAATTTTTTACACCAGAAGATAGGTCTATACCTCAAGGACCCATCATTCTCCTTCTTCCTCTTTCACAGTGTACGTACAAGATTTGCGTTTAGACTCCAGAGTCTCTCTAGATCTAGAACGGATTTGCGCAACTTCACCAAAATAGTCCGCTCTGATCAAGTTCAGTTCACTATGTGGGAAAGCCCTAAGATTACGTTTAACTCAGTTTTAAGAAAATTGACTTTGATACGATCACATCAGATCAGTTTCCTCGGTTTGTTTCAAATCGGCGTTCGATTCTGATTTCTCGGGGTAGTTGTGAACTGAAATGAAATTCAGGTAGAAAATTAAAGAGCAGATCAAGCACTCAACATACCTACAGTTCAGATCCAGATAAGTTTATCCAAAATAGCCGTTTATCTCAGATGAAGTTCAGGTGAACTGAACGTACAATTACGAACTACGTTCATATTATGATCTTAGTTCTGTCCAAATCTGTACACAGCTAGCTAGCAGGATTCAAACTCAGGGACCTTTCTCACATCAAATAAGCGCTCTACCTCTCGGCCACTGTGCTGGCAAAGAGAAAGACAATGACAAGGTGAAGGTATGAAGGTGAAAAGGAAGAAGGAAGAGAAGGAATGAATATGAGAGAAGATGAAATATGCAGTTGTTGTGTGCACACAGAGACGCGCGTGTTAAAGATAATGAGGGTAATCTGCTCCTCTGTGTGTTGTTCTTGTCTGGTAATGTAATAGATTACAGGAGCTGTGAGTGGTGAAAGCATGTGAGCTGAGACAGAAAAAGACAGGGAGGGAGGGGAAGAGAGAGAGAGAGAGGGGGAGAAACAGAGAAAGCATGGTGCGAAAAAAGAGCAACACACTGAGGGAAGAAAGAGTTGAAGTCACTCTGGATGAACGTAAGTCATGGTGTAGTGGCAGCGTAAGTATTAACTGTAAAATTTGCTTCTTACGAATATGTGCCAGTTTATGCGGATCCAATTCAAAAAATGACCAGGAGGAAATCAGAAGAGGGTGACATACTGGAAGACAGAGTGTGAGAAGGGACAGTGGCAAACGAGACAAGTGAATCCAGAGTTCCTTTCTTATTATAATCTAGTCATATTCAGAATCTTCTAAGACTAGTCTAGTCTAAAAGTTAAGAAGGAAAAAAAAAAGAAAAAAAAAATCACTTGAAAACTTGCCCGCAGTTCTGACATTGGTACATGGTCTCTCTTTGTGCGGTAAAGAAAGAAAAAGAAAGGTATATTCACTTATGAAAAGTGAAGTACACTGACATACTGAAAAGCATACTGGAACAGACGTTTTCTCACAATGGTGTTATTATAATACCGATCAATAAAACAGTTCTCTGACGAGTAAAAGTACCGTAGTCTTAAGAACAGGCTTAATTGGCTCTCCCACTATACTGAAGTAAACAGGCGGTTCCATTCATTGAATCCTTACCTGTGGCCGTATGCATAATCCATACGTTAATTAACGACCTGCGTTAAGTACAGTGAACACTACTAATGTTTTGAGAGTTTCCCTTGTTTACCGTAGTGCCTTAATTAATGTAAGGATTATGCATACGGCCACTGGTATGGTGAAAAAACGGATTTTCAGAATAAATAAGATGTATGTACATATTTTTTTCTGGAAAGCTAAGTCGCTGTACACTGTATAAAAGACCACCTTTTTTTTTTTTTTTAAACATTCTGGGTTATTCTAATCAATGGTCACGGTGAACTTTATAACAGGCTCGGGTTTTTCATTTGTGGTGCCTCTTAAATATACCAGGGTCTAACATAATGCTGTTTCTAATACATATATATCGCTTTGTTGTTGGAACTGCACGTATTGACTGTGCATTCACTCCTAAACCATGGCGCTTCTAGTCGTTGAATGGACAGTACAGCTTGGCATAATGCTTCAAAGAGAGGACGTGGAAAACTGTACAAAGCCTCTACGGTATAATTTACAAGTTTGTATTACTGTTTCGATTATTTTCCATATTACTGTACTTGTAATGATCTGGAAAAATTAAAGTTCTGAAGTTCTGAGAGGCGGTGCATGTTGCCCCTAAACCTTTCCTACATCCACATCACCTTGATAAGTAATCTCATTTCCTTCTGCTCTCATGGTGAACAACACCTTCTCAGCACCCAGTCTACTGCTCACGCCAGCTATCACTCATCACTCACCAAGGCGCCTCACTGACAGTACGGGTGAGCAAAATGTGACGTGATGTTTGTCAAGGGATTACTCAATTTCTCCTATCATTATCATCAACATCATCATCACGGGCAGGAGATGAAAGAGAAATGGACCGGAAAATATGAGCGGAGAATGTGTGAGGGTGTATGCTAAGGTGAGAGAGAAGGAGAGAGAGAGAGAGACAGAGAAAGAGAGAGAGAAAGAGAGAGAGAGAAAGAGTGAAACAACGTGACAGATAAAAATAAGCTGATTCAGTTACGAGGAGATGGATGAATGGATAGATGGATGGATGAATGGATGGATGGATAAGTGGACGAAACGGCAGGTAAACCATCTTTAAAGCTGCATGGAAAGCACATTCTAACGCTGAACCCCATCCCACCCCACTCGCCACTCCAATCTGATCGCCTGCACTGTACATTCATAGCCACAAGTAATATACAAGAGATGAAAAAAAAAAAAACAAAGGGGTTTAACTCGCTTCAGAGTCGTGATGTGTTCAATTAAGCATCCAAGAAGCTGCCAAACCAAATTGTTTGAAGGAAACATTATACGCATCCGATTTGTTAGTCACTTATTTTCAGCGGTTCGAAAACTGTGATACGCCTGGGCCCTTGCGAATACTACAACAATACACCTACATTGGAACCTCGATATTTAAGTATGGCTCTGTGGCCGTATGCATAATCCATACGTTAATTAACGATCTGCGTTAACTACAGTGAACATTACTAATGTTTTGGGAGTTTGTCGTGGTTACTGCAGTGCGTTAGTTAATGTATAAGGATTATGCATTTAGCCACTGGTGCGTGGAAAAAGCACATTTTATTATGGAGATCACATGGAATAATGGCATGAGAGAATAATGGTGAATCCCCGCATGTAAAATGCATACTTAATAATGAGGTATACTTATCAATGCAGTACTTAATATCGAGGTTACGCCGTAGTCTCACCCTCGTTTATAACTGAAACGAAAGGACACAAGTCTAGAAGTTGATAGATCTGCTCCTCCTTCGCCTCACGTTCCTGACAAATCCCAGGAGTACGATAATCTAAAATTAAATAAACTGAGCAACCTTTGATACGAAGTTTCTTTACCGTTTAGACTGAATTAGTGTGTCCGGCATGTTGTTGGAAAGGTAAGAGGATGAACAGTAAACAATGACGTCATTGCGCTAAAGGAAAAAGAGAGTACGCGGAAAGCGATGACGTCATTCGTCTTCGTTAGATCTCCAATCTCCACCCCTTTCTTCCCTTCTTCACCAACCCGTGAAAAAAACAAAAACAAAAACTGCTTCTAGCGCCTGCCGCCTTCACTTTCCTCCTCTCTGTGCCATTTCTCACTTGCGTGCAAAGGTCAAATCTTGATGAGATGTCTTCTATTTATATTCCAAAGACAAAAATATCCTAACAAGATCGACATTAACCGCCAGTAACGACTTTAACAGAGTGTGTTCCTTCATGAAGCCCTCGTTTCAAGCCTAATGTTGTGTTTGCATGGAGATAAACATTATGAACATGCACTCGTATCTCATTTCGTTGAGGGCCAAATATCTAGTCTAGCCTTTTCTTTCCTGTTTTCAGTCTTCTTTCTCTTTCGTTGGCCCTTTACTCGTTCTTGTTCATTCTTTCTTCTGTACATTCCTGATTCCTTATTATTATTATTATTGGTTTTCTTTCTTTCTTTCTTTCTTTCTTTCTTCTTTCTTTCCTTCTTTCTGATCCCCCTACCCTCTTATTCATTCTTTCCTTTTTACATTCCTGATTCCTTATTAGTATTATTGGTTTTCTGTCTTTCTTTCTTCCCTTCTTTCTTTCTTTCTTTCTTTCTTTCTTTCTTTCTTTCTTTCTTTCTTTCTTTCTTTTAAGTGCCTTCTCAGATACTGGAACAATCTCTCCATATCAGCTTGCTTTGACATGGGATGAAGGACTAACGTGTCTCTGGGATCCTTGGAGCTATTCTGGCAGGAGTTAAATCTTTACTCCTGGGAGATTCGACCAAGCCAGGCAGGTAGGTTCAAAGTGTCAGACCAATGGGCAAAGGGTATGTGGACCCCCCCCCCCCCCCCCCCCCCCNGGTGTTATGAATAATATCCACCGCCGAGTGGACAATGCTCAGATTTACAGCAACCCATACCCAGCTATGGGTCAAAAGGGGCCAGTCGGCTGGGGACAGCTTCTTATCTAGGACAGTGAACTCGATTACAACCCGGATGGAGGGGGGTCCGTGAGTCCAGTGGCAATATGCATAATAATCATTTCGTTAGTTAACGCACTGCCGTAACCATGGGAAACTCCTAAAATATTATTAGTGTTTACTATAGTTAACGCAATATGTTACTTAACGTATGGATTACGCATACGGCCACAGGGCGATNGTATTATGCATAATACCCACCGCCGAGTGGACAATGCTCAGATTTACAACCCACACCCAGGTATGGGTCCAAAAGGGCAGAGAGGACCAGTTGGCTGGGGACAGCTTCTTATCTAGGACAGTGAACTCCATCACAAACCGGATGGAAGGGGTCCGTGAGTCCAGTGGCAATATGCATAACAATCTTTCGTTAGTTAACGCACTGCCGTAACCATGGGAAACTCCTAAAATATTATTTGTGTTTACTACAGTTAAAGCCGCATGTTACTTAACGTATGGATTACGCATACGGCCACAGGGCGATAACCCTTTTGAAGGAAAAGATCCCGATGAAAAAACTCTCAAGTCCTCAGGAGACAGTACGTCAGCCTTATGGGTGTGATGGAATCGAATGTACCTGCACTATCTAGATCTACTTACTGTCATAATGAAATGTCGAGTCACTGAAAAAAAAAATCATCTAAAAACTTAAGGGGAGGCACTAGTCCTTTCCAGAGGTTGTAATACATATAACATGGTGTACAACTTTTCACCACGAACTCAGTGGATTCCAGTGCAAACGTGAACACCAAAGTGCTGAAGGGTGTATTTTTCTCCCTCAAGGGTGATGATCTTAGAGCAACTGTCACTTACGATGGCACCAGGTTTTTGATACCTATTTCATTCACGACTGTTGTACACCTTCATGCATGCTCTTAAGGAGGGCTTTTTCCCGATTTCATGTCTAGAGATAAAGGTTATTCCATTTAAAATTAAAGAGTGCTGCTAGTGTCCGATAATTCTGCGTCAAGCTAGAAAATCAAAAAAAAAAGCCTCCATAGGATCATGTATAAAGGTATCTGATTGTTTGGGTGAAATCTGATGTCAAACAACTGATGCCATCGCTATTGAGACTGTACTTGCTTTAAGAACATCACCTTTGAGAGAGAAGAATGCACCATTCAGCACTTCGGCGTGTAATTTTGTATAGAAATCCAATGCGTTCATGGGCATAAGTTACACACCATGTTATGTGCCTTGCAGGTTCTTGAAAAGAGTAGCGCCTCCCCTTATTAATAAAACAAAAAGAGAGTGGTTGACTAGCGCGGAGGAGCTGCAAATTCAATACCGTAAAAGAGACAGTCCATAAATATAACACAGACTATGTCGATTCCGTTTAGACTAGTTGCACTACGCCCTTGACTGACACTTCAGAATTCTATTCATAAAAGTTATCTCCAAATGACATCACGTAAAAGCTTCATCCACTTAATTTCAACATTTATCCCGTGGAGCTGCAATTTGACTGCAGTGTATAGAGTACTTGACACTGACCAGCCTGAACGAGATAGAAATTTTAACACCAATTCAGTGACACTTCTGAAAAAGACTACAAAAAGCAAG
Source organism: Ellobium chinense (assembly GCA_033807755.1). Taxonomy (NCBI): domain Eukaryota; kingdom Metazoa; phylum Mollusca; class Gastropoda; order Ellobiida; family Ellobiidae; genus Ellobium; species Ellobium chinense. The sequence continues at coordinate 696,009 of JAWQUT010000301.1, read as the reverse complement.
CACATCACGTATGAAATGTACGCGCTGTCTGCTCATATCACTGAGGATAATACTCTTGCGGAGAAAAGTTCGTTTGTCATGGCGGATAGCGCCAAGGCACTATCCGCAATGTCACTGCGAATAGCCACTTCGTGAAAACAACGTATCTATTGCTATCGGTATCAGTCAGGCTAACGTTTCTCCGGTTGTTGCCTTTACCCCACTTAAGGTCAATGGCAAGACACTTAAGAAAGTACTGGAGATATGGTATACTTAGCTGGAAGAGCGGTGGGTAGAGTTGGCGAAGGAAAAAAATGGAAACAGGGTGAAGAGAAGTCAGGAAAGCAAAATAGTTTTTTTTTTAAATCCTACAGACGCACTAATTCTACTGATGACGTCACAGATAGATCCCCTGCCTCATGAGAACTACACCTTATTTTTTTTCCGGACGAGTCTGTGGCAACAGGGCTTGTCAAGAGAGGGTTGTGTTTTTGTTGTTTTGTTTTTTTGACAGAGTATACTGAATTCCACTTTTGTTGACCTCGAAATTGCGGCAATTCTCCAAGCCAAGGAAGAAAGAGCAAAACTGGACAGTCCTTAGACATTACGAGCGTCTAGAAACTCTCTCAGTTGTGCTATGTCTTTATTTGATATCTTGCTCCTAACCATAAACCAAGCTCTAAGCGGGAGTGTACTTTAGTATTGCGCACGAAGCAGGTCAAAACAATGTGGTATACGTGGCGCCAGTGCCAAGCACCTGTATATGCTTAAAGTTATGATTTACGTTCATGCATGATTTAAGGACAATGTCATGGGATTCTCCCAAGGGCCCATCACGCTGACGGTTAGAGACAGGAGTCCAACGCCAGAAGTCTGGCAAATTTCGGAATCAAACGCGAGACGTCGACACACTCCAGAATGTGCGTCGTGCTGGCCTATGCCAAAGATGGCGTTTCGGGCCAAACGGGAAATATTAGCGATTTTGTAAATTCTTTAATCTGTGGTCAGGATGCAAGAGAAGGAAGACGAGGATGAACAGATGGGAACGACGGAGAGGACGCGGGAGGATGGGCGGATGACGTATGAGGGAATAAATTTAGCTTTAGTAAGATGACGTCATCAGTTTTTGTTTTCTTCCTATAAGCTGGCAAAATTGGTCGACATCCAAAATGTTCAGCGTGTACCAGCGAGAAGAGGGACATGAAGGAAGAGAGTTAAGCTAATGAAATTAATGTACACAGATAGGAGAACGGGTGGATTTAATTAGATGCGCAGCAATCTATGATAGAAAATAAAAAGGTAATTCTGGCCGATGTAACACTCGTAATGAGCGTGTTGCTTATAATTATTCATGAAGATGAAAGTCGAAAGGATATGAGAAGGTAGAAAGAGGGGAAGAGGAAAAACGGGTAAGAAGAAATGCAGAGTAAGAGCTTTTCATCTTCACATCCAAATTTCTTACAGACCACTACGGCAGAGATAGGCAGGCCTATTCCCATATCCCACGACGCACATTCTTGGGTATGTCCGCGACTCGATTTTGATTCCGAAATTTGCCAGACTACTGGGCTTCGACCCCTGATTTTTGGGAGAGTCCCATGACATTGTCCTTAAATCATGCATGATGGCAAATCATAATTTTAAGCATACACAGGTGCCTAGCACTGGCGCCACGTACACCTGATTATTTGACTTCCTTTATGCGCAATATCAAAGAACTCTAACGCTTAGAGCTTGGGCATTTGCTGGTGTTACAAATTGACATTTAACATAATTATTATGAATTACAGTAGTTGTAAATTTCACGTCTGTTTGTAACTTGTAATGTAATCGTAAGACGGGTAAATGCCATAAACGCACACAAACCTCGTTCGTAACGGTCCGTAGGAGATCCGAACTTGAAAACAAAGCTCTCTAATAACTTGTAAGTTTTATATTAAGGGACGTAGTGTCACAATCTGATATCAACAGGCCTGATGTACCATCTCATCTATCCCCATTAACTCGGCTATGGTCCTTCCTTCCTTCTTTCATTCCTCCTTTCCTTCCTTCCTTCCTTTCTGTCCGTCCGTCCATCCTCCCTTCTTATGTGTTTCGATCCAAAAATTAAAAAAAAGCTCATAACCTCACTTTTCAATAGAGCTGTTTTGATAGTGGACCAAGGTTTACAGTGCTGCAGCGGCACGGCTGCCCCCAACAACACCGTTGCTGATATGCGATCGACTGTCTAATTGCAATCCAGTTTATCACAGCCACTGCTTAATCTCAGCATCATAACATTATAGTGTTTAAATTGAAATCACTGGATACAACCAATGGTTCTTAATTGAAATATCATTTCCTAACGTTCCCTAACGTCAACTATTGACGTCTACGTAATTTTTATCGCCTAGGCTTTCCTCTCAAGATTTCTGAAAGGGAACAGTGAACTGAAAAAAAAGAGAGACAGACAGACAGACAGACAGACAGAAAGAGACAGAGACAGAGACAGAGAGAGAGACACACAGTGAGAGACAGAGAGAGAGAGAGACAGAGAGATAGAGAGACAGAAGAAGAGGGTGAGAGAGAGAGAAGGAATGAGACACCCCCAATAAAAAAAAGTGCAGAGGAGGAGATTGAGAAGAAGAAGAATGTCTGCTGATATGCACGATAGAGAGAGAAAAGCGGGTGGCGCCCAGCCCCTTGGAATACGCGTTTGGAAGTAAACATTCAAGCGTGCAGGTTCGAGGTCTATTTGCCCGTGTGTTACGCTAATTTCTCACCGGGGCTGTTGGGTTAGGCCAGAAAATAAACACACAGACAGTCTCATTGGAGCTATGATGGAGCATGTATGTCTGGCTGGTCTACCCGACAAGGAAGGGGATGAGAGAGAGAAGGAGAAAAGAAGAGTAGTAATAAAAGGGTTATAAAGAAATAGAAAGAGGGGATGAAAGTGGCAGAAAACAGAAGCAAAAGATGACAGAAATGGCAAATGAGTGAGGACGTACATAAGAGGGGCAATGTGTGGGGAAGGAGAGAGAGTGGAAGTGATGTTATTGAGGACTGATTGATAGATTGATAAATAAATATAACTTTTATTCCATAACGATGCAGATTAGCCGCTTCGATTTGTTTACGTTTGGCCGTTGAAACATGCACAGAAAAACATCAACGAGAACACAGGATCACGAGAAAAAGAGAGACAGTTCATTCAGATAAGCAAATAATTAGAGAAAACAGACGTTTGAGCATTTTCACCTCGCTGGGTTTTATTCTCGCTCTCTCGCTCGTTCACTTACTCTCTCCTTCCTTCCCTCCCTCCCTCCCTCCCTCCTTCACTCACTGACTCCTTCCCGCCCTCACTCACTCACTCACTCACTCACTCACTCACTCACTCACTCACTCACTCACGAGATACAGAGAATAAAAACAAGTAACAGACAATAAAAGAGACAAGCCGTAGACACAATGAAACAGGCGCAAGGCGAGCGATTTTATTAAGCGGGGGAAAAAGGGGGAGGGGGGAGGTGAAGGAGGGTGGGAAAAACAAAGAAAATAAAGAAACAGAAGAAGTCCGAAAACAAAAGAAAACCTGGCAGCTGATTTGGGGAGAACAAAGAGAGCGAAACAGAAACTCAGTTTCAAAGATAAGGAAAAGCAAGAGAGAGAGAGAGAGTGAGAGAGAGAGAGAGAGAGAGAGAGAGATCAGGAGATGATGAACCCAATGTTATCGTTCTACCCTCCGAATGGATGTGCTCAGTGTGCAGAAATGTCGGCCCTGGAACTTCTAGTAATAAAAAGCAAGTAAAGAGAAGAAAGAGAAAGAGGAAACGCGAAGTAGAACGACAAGAATGAAAGAGCGTACAGAGGATGAAAATAGAAACGTAACGAGATGTGTTCCATCTTCGCTTTGCTGCTGTGTCGTACACTACATGTAGAATCTATAACATGAACTTACGGGAGCCAACAATAACATTCCTAGGCCGATATTTCTGAACATAGCAACTGTGATATAATAAAAGGCAGTATCATCAATCTCTCTTATCAAAGCATTATGACGGCAGCATCATTTTTACCTCCGGCGACCCGCTCATGTAAAGGCAGGCTACTGGCTTATCACGGGCATTAAATGTGAATTGGAACAGGTGAACTTAAGACTTGAGGTCAAAGTTCATGATAATAGAGTAAAACCTTTCGGATAAATGTCTCTTGTTTATCAACCTCGGGGGCAGCGGGGACGATAACCTTAGCGGGCAAACAGAAACTACAACAGCAGTAGCAGCAGCAACAACAACAACGACGACGATAACAACAGTATCAACAACAAAAATTCAGTACCATCTCCACCGGTAGGAGGCAGGTATAGACTATTATCAATCAACCACTTTAACAACAAAGCAAAACCAATGGTACCAACAAAATAGAAAACAAAAACAACAACAACAATACTGATCATACGAATATGACATTAACGACGATGGTATGGAATAAGCAGCAACAACTTTTTCACCATCATAATCACCACCACCACCACCACCACCACCACAAGCCAGAGAGGGAAGAGCAACAAGGGACAAGGGAATTATATGCAGCAAAAGGCATTATATCTGTACTAAGTACTGACCATGGTAAAGAGATAGACCTAGAATGAGAATTTCCGTTTCAGCGGATGACATGACATCCCTTGTCATCAGGAAGTTCCCAATAAGCAAGGGCGTAGCCGTGAAGTGACTTGGAGGAAGAGGGGGGGCGATGAGGAGGACAGTCACTGGGTGTAAAGGAGAAGGTTGCACTCAATATCTATCACATCAGTTACATGTGGGGGGCTGGTACTCATAGGCGAAAAAACATATAACCCCCCCCCNCCCCCACACCCCCTCAGGTCACTATCTTGTCGACGCCACTGACCATATTATAAGTGACACCTCCTTCAAATCTGATCACCACACAAACGAAAATAGAACAACATTCAATTGAAAACTGTCGGAATAAGCTGCTACACTGAGTACGGGGCTCAAGTGTTTTCACCTCAAGGCCTGAAGCATTCAGTGTCGTATCTCATTCACAACAACTAACCGATTTACAATAGTTTACGCTGCAGGCTTGGGGTTAAATAGGAGCTTGACTGTACGTAATATAGTAACTTTAATGAAACAGTCCGTGTAGTAAGGAATGAAATTTATATAAAGGATGGAATGAAAGGATAAGTGTAGGCGAGTGAAACGGTGCTAAAAGCATGGATGTTTGTCCGCATCAACGAGGGTGTGTGTGTGCATATCTACGTGAATATCTGCATATGTATGCCAGTGTCAGTCTGTGTAAGGGCATGTGTGTATGAATATGAGATTTGCATGTGTGAGAGTAAATGCATGTGTGTGTGTGTCGGTGTATGAGCGAGTGAGCGAGAGAGAGAAAGAGAGAGTGTTTATGTGTGTGTGTGTGTGTGTGCCCATGTGCCACGGCTGGGGTCTGGGCTTATTCGCAATAAACTTGTTAAACTTGTTGTGTGTGTGTGTGCGTGAGTATAACTCTGTGTGTGTGTGTGTGTGTGAGTATAAGTGTGTGTGTAAGTGTGTGTGTGTATGTGTGTGTGTGTGTGTGTGTGTGTGTGTGTATATATATATATGTGTGTGTGTGTGTGTGTGTGTGTGTGTGTGTGTGTGTGTGTGTGTGTGTGTGTGAGTGTGTGTGTGTGTGTGTGAGTGTGTGTGTGTGGGGGTGTGTTAGTGTGTGTGAGAGGGAGGGAGGGGAGGGGGAGGATATTAAAACCAACATAATGCGTTTGAGCCATATGATCGTAAGAAGGGCGCAGTGAGTGCGTGAGTTGGCCAACGAGCAGCAGAGTGAATAAGTAAGTCGTGAGTAAGTGGATAGATAGATGAATCCGAAGAAAGCGACTGTCTGTCTCAGTTTCGGTGAGAATACGTGAAAGGACTAAATAACCGAAACTGTGAACAAGCAAATGTTTTAAGGGCTGGATTGCGCAAAAGAATGATAACAGACAGCCTACTCATACACTAGCATCGAGTCCCAGATGATGAACGAAAACGCACTCAAATCTTCGCTCAACATCGCACATTTTTTGTCCTGTAGGAGCCGGCTGACGCACAGCCATCCTCAAGCTGCAATCCTGCACTGACGGCAGCCATGCGGAATGTGTGAGAACTGACACACGTGATTAGGTCATAAAAATATTGTCTGTGAGTTTCATGGAGGTTGGCTGGGAAGGGGTGAGGAGGAAGGAGAGAAGGAGAGACAGACGCGTAGGCACTGAGCTTGCGAGCTAAGACGAATGTTATGTATTACTATGATCTATGTTTACAAGATGGCTACCACTCTTTGTGATGTTTTCACTAGATCTAGTGAAACTGAGTTTTTTAAGTGATATTTTATTGTGAAAGAAAATGGAAATAACGAACTAGAACCGCGTAAAGCTCCCTTACAAAGGGGAAAACCATACAATTCTCCAGATCGGCACACTTCCTTTACAAAAGAAGAAGGACGAAAACGATTGAGAACGACGGGGAATACATCAACGGAATAAAGAGTTTGGCTTGAGACAAGAGGCGGAAATTATACATGAAAGTGCTTTCGTTGGGGGGTCGGGGAGAGGGAGGAAACTGACACTCCAATACAACACGATGAATGCATCTCTTGAAAACATGCAAGCGAGCTAAAGTTTAAAGCTGCCCACAAATTAAAGGCCGTGAACACAGTGCCGACTCAGACGCTGATGTGTTTTTCACATTTCAAATACCAGAGCTTTTTTCATATTAATCTTCTTTTCCGAAATGTCGGAGGGACAATAAGCTAGCGTTCTTTATTCGTGAAAATTCCAAAAGACATAGCACTCGGATGGGAAGCGTGCGACTGATTTCAAACTGGTGAAATATCCCATCATGCCTCTTGTCTCTTTGTATACTTCAAGCTGGGCTTCTAAGTCAAGATCAAATACAACCGAACTGCGTTGTGTTAGTTGTTAAGATTTTGCTGCGCCAAGAACTAGTGTTATTCCAACTGAGTGCTCCCACAAGAAACGCTAGCGCAGCGCAGCTCAGCTGTAAGTGCTTGCAGCATGGGCTGTTAATGGAAATAAAGAGGCAGTGTACCTTCGCGTTGTGCAATAGCTCGTTTGCGATACTTAACCGATACAGCAGCATCGAAAACAGCAGAGCTGGAAAGAAAGAAAGGATGAGACATAGAAAGATAGAGAGGAGGAAAAAAGGAACCTCAAGAAATAACAATTCAGGTAAGACACAATGGCGGGGCCAATGTCCGCATACCGCTTGCATCGTAAGCATCTATAAATATCGCAAATTGCTCAGGGAAACCAAAGCGAAAACATACGCGAGGAAAAAAATGAGCATTCAGCGAATTGTTTTACACTCATCCCCGCTCCGTCGTCAACGAAACGTTCCTGGCACTCTAAGGACTCTCTCTCTCTCTCTCTATATATATATGTATACCTCTCCACGGCACACAGGCTTATACACAACTTATTATTAGGCACAGGTAAGAAGACTAGCCTAGGCGTCTAGGTTAGCTAACATCTTAAAGGGGCAGGGTTAGTTATTTTGTTACGCTCATTCCACGTCTGCCTATGTTTTAATTTTATGTTGTTTTGTGTGTGTGTGTGTGTGTGTGTGTGTGTGTGTTTGTGTGTGTGTGTGTGTGTGTGTGTTGTTGTTGTTGTTGTTGTTGTTGTTGTTGTTGTTGTTGTTTTTGAGATGATTGGATTTGTTTATAATATACTTTGATTTTCCATTTATTTTCTTTCTCCTATTGACCACGTTATTTAAGCAAAGCCCTCTGTAATTATGCACTTTCCATTCTACTTAGTTATGTTAGTCTTGTTAGTTATGGTAGAGTTTTGACTTATTACTATATCTCTATTTCACACGTTTAACCTTATCTGCCTCATTGTTTTGATTTGAGCAACAGGCTGAGAGCGCTGAATTTCTCAAAACTTAAAGGAAAAAAAAACATGATTTAGGCAAATGTGGAATGTGCGTCATGAATTGCTTCACAGCTTAACATTATACCTTTTTTTTTTTTTTCATAAAATTCGAACCGCATTAGTATATTTTTCCTTTCGCCTGACCGATTCTGAGGAAACATTTCTGGAAGTCCGGATTTTCACCCTGCGCGCGCCGCTTTTACTCGTGCTGCGTGACGTCAAAGATAGGCTAGGAGACGATTGGTCCAGACGGTTTCTACATGCCTCTGCACCAGTCATCTGCTGGCATTTCCCGCTTTATGACGTCACGCAGGAGAATAATGGCTGCGTACTCTGGGTGAAATCCCGATTTTCCGGCAGTTTTCTCGGAAATTATCAGGCGGAAGGTAAATGTACCTGGTTTAAAGTATTTGCAGAGATATTGTGGATTTTATGGCTGTGAAACAAATATCTATGCCTGTCCCTTTAAAACAAACGTATCGTGCAAATAAAGCGCTCGTTCATCACTTAAGAATTTTAAGAAAACTTGTTAAAATAGCGCGAAGAAGAAGAAAAAAAAACTGCAACAAAATTAGAGACTTTCAATAGTTTGAACACTAGAATACATTTTATGGAAGAGGATTTTTGCCCTCTTTATGTACATGACAAGTCTGAAGCGCTTGGAAATGTCGAGGGTATTTATCTCACTCTTTGAAGCACAATCTGATCGGTCAGCGGTTAACATTCTTGGCAACAAATGTTATAGAAGTGGATATTTTAACTCTTAAGAACCCGACAAGTGCATGCTGGTGTCCGTGTATCAGGAGCGTTTGTGTGTGTGTTTCAGTTAGTGAGGGTGTGCGTCTGTGTTTCGTCTTGCGGTTAATAACAGCATGTCTTTCGAGGTGGCCGAGGAATAGAACGCTTACGTCTTACTGTGAAACGTCTCTGGTTCGAAACTTGCTAACGGCAGATTTCTCTCTGGGTTTATTTCGACATGTTATACATGACACAGATTCCTACTTGGACGTTATCATACTTCTTAGGAAGACAGTAAAATTTGTCCTTAGGACAATATGCAGAATAGGCCATGGATTTGTGAACCAGATTGCAAATTAGTTTGCATTCTTTTCTGATTTTGTAAACTAAACTTGAAGTTTGAGCTAAAGATTCCGGTTTGAGTATGTCCTTCTGTACGAAATGTTTGTCGTTAAGGGAACTAACTAGTCTGTTTACGCCTGCGGATGCATCGGTTCGTAACTCGAAAACGAAATGAAAGACAATCATTACAAACACCATATTTAATGGGCTCATTAAATGTTGCAAACTATTAAAGTAGATCAGTGTTTATGGAACTTCCTATGAAGAAGCTTAAAGAGGCAAATCAGATCAGATTTCGTAACCTAAATGCATTCATCTGTCAGCGGCCAGACTGGGGTTCAAAGTTCAAACCTCATCTCTGATAGAATAAATAATAATAAATAATAAATACGACTTTATTTACCCCGTAGGGAAATTGTTTTACAATGTCATACAGTGTTACACATACAAAACAACCATAATAATTGTGCTTGAAACAGACGTTAACACTAACACAAAACAATTTTCTCCAGAACGTGGGGATTCTAAAGCACTTCAGTATGTGAGAATATCGACGGAAATTGTGTGACTCGTAGGTCCAGAGCGGTTTACACGTCGAGCCAGTTGACCACGTTATTTAAGCAAAGCCCTCTGTAATTATGTTCTTTGCATTCTTCGTAGTTATGTCAGTCTTGCTTTCTAGTAACAGATGGTCGTGTATTTGCAAAGGGTGCCGCTCTTAATTCGGGCTGAACCCGATAGTCCAGAATTTTCACTGGCAACATCTCAGGACTCTCCTACCTCGTGTTTGCTCTGGAGTTAGGAAAAGAGATAGGGTTTGGGTTTGGAAAGAAAAGGCAACCTAAGGAGAGCACTTATGGATTATTGTTGTCTAAGAGCTCTGTCAAGTTAGTGTGGTTTTTTTTTCTTTCGTTTCTAATCCTGCACCATGTGGGAGAATCCCAGATGTCAAACAGTAAGTTGCACGTAGTGCCGGTGTCATGACTTACGTTAAGGTTTAAGGTACTACAAGATTCAAAGACAAATTTCACGGAACTCTCCCCTATGCTGATGGTCTGGGGCATGGATCAAACCTTGGATGTCTGCCAAATTGCATAAACCAAGCCTTGATGCTGATTTACCCCTCGAATTTACGCACACTGATTGGTGAAAGGGATGGCGTGCAGTTTGCAAAAGCAACCCTCTATTACTGGCACTTAGAAGTCACATTATGGATGAAGGTGTCCTCTCAACAATAGCTGGCTTCATCACATATGCTAACCCCCGACTACGCCACTGTAACCTGCACTCCACAATGTTCACTAATATCGTTCTCTGTTACGAGGTTAGACCCACATGACAACTCTCTGAGACAGTACATGCAACCTGATATAACATGAATGTCAGTAAGGATCCTTTTATCATGACAGCTTGGAACTACGCGTGAAGTCACTCGATGATGCAAGGCATAAAGCTGTGCACGAAAGGACCTTTTCCCGTGACAAGGATAAACATTAAGTCTTGTTCTCATAAGAACTCTTCAATGGAATGTGGGGAAATCTGACATGGATAGACGGCATAAAAAGGTCAAAGCCAGTCAGGAAAAGGTCAAAAGTTATGTGCCACGTGGCACTTGTTATTCATACTTAGGAAACTGGGACAAAAGAAATCTAGAGCGGTAAGAAAAAAAATGAGAAAAAGGTTACACGTCCTCATATTTCAGACGATGATCCAAGCCACTTTCATTCCATTGAGCATTTGCGCAAGATTATTCGTTCATTCTTTTTGTCCCTCTGGGAATAATGGCTTAAAGGTCCGCCCTAGGTACAAAAGGAGACGAGATGGAAGACGGGACACTTCTTTAATTTGACTTTAATTGCACGAGTCATCTAGGAAAGCGTTTGTCGGTTTGTTTGTTTTTTCTTTAATTCGAATTTCACGAGTAAGGTAATCCATACTGCATACCAACTTTACGGACAGCTAGTTTAGTATTCCTCTAAACATTACGGTAAAGAAAATGGATATAAAAACGTGTAGATCGTATTTTAAACATGAAAGCAAATCCATCTACGTCGAGGGAGTGTCCACAGCCAAATGTAGGCGGGGCTTGTCTTCCGACGGATAACGATGGTACGAAGCAGCTTCAAAGACTCTCTATATAGCAAACCTCATGTTATTTTAGTATGTTTTCACAAAAACAAAGAGACTGAGAGAGGAGGACGAGTGGGGAGGTGAGGGGGAGGGGGCATTCTTTCTTTCTTCTCCATGTATTTTAATTGTCGTTTGCTTTCTGTCTTTCTCATAAATCCCGTCCTTCGTGACTGTGATTGCCACTAAAGATCTATCAGATTTTAACATCCAATGCACCTTCTTTCTTTCTTTCTTTCTTTCTTTCTTTCTTTCTTTCTTTCTTTCTTTCTTCCCTCCTGCTCCCCTCCCCTCCGTAAACCACTCCTCATCAATTTATTCTTTCGGTGTATTTCTACAATGGGTTCATTTACTTCTCCACCCTCTTTTCGTATTTTCACTGTTTGTGAAACAATCCACTTCGTGAACTGGGCAAACAAACTGGAAAAGTGGATAGCATCAAACGAGCAACTGGCTGGACAGTCCACGGACTGAAGAGTCTAGACTAGCTGCTCAGTTCATGAAATGGGCCGTTTCAGAAACTGGATACTCTCTGAATATGTTTCTTTAGGCTTCTTCTGTCTGCTGTGTACTCGCCATCCTTCTTTTGATTTCAGAAAAACAGACCGGTCTAATCCACACACTTTAAAAACTGAGATTTTTTGAATGCGGGCTAGGGTGAGACATCGTCTATCGATTTTTTTGGGTTTTTTTACAATGGAAGCTCTACGACAAATGGATACCTCAGAGGCAGACCGGTCTTACTCAAAAATTATTGAAAATTCTGCAGCGCACAAAACTTTAAATGCGATTCTCTCCAAAGTGATTCCGTGCGGATTAGATGGGTCTGCATCTCAGTTATCCCACTGTTTTTTGGTGTTTGTTTTTTTTTACTTCTCTCCATCCTCTCTCCCGCCTTCTATGTTCCATGTGTATAAAAGTATAGGCGCCCAAACATCTTCTATCATGAACTCAAACCTCTTTTCGCAATCGGGTTGGCAGACTTGTAATCTCATTTTCAACATCCCCCCACACACATCCCCCCCTCCACCCCCCATCACCGTCACAACTTAACCGCAATCACAGCTCTTCCCTTTACAGCCTGATGAAATAAGTACCATCCGTTTTGCCAGAGAGTGCGCAACACAGAACACAAAATGACAAAGTCATTCCACTCAAGTGAATTAGTGGGAAGATTTTTACGTGAATACCCAAGACGATGTCACCCCATTACTCTGAAATCTACTTTCGCAATTGGTTCGCTCTCCCTCCCCCGCCC
>JAWQUT010000301.1:665959-675968 GCA_033807755.1 Ellobium chinense | reverse complement strand
GGGGGTGGGGGGGGGTGTGAGGAGAGATCTCATACTGTTGGAAACTGATAGAGGAATGCCAAGGAAGTCCCGATAATAACAACAACAACAACAACAACAACAACAACAACAACACCTACAATTCTGCCGTCCTTCATGCAACCACGGTCTTCACGGAACAGCGACAGGTCGACAGCTGCTTCTTGGGAACTAAGACCTTGAGTCAACTGAACTAATCGGATCGAAATTCCTTAATAACATGGAAGAAGAGAATGGCAGTTATGCAGTATGTGCGATTAAGCATTAGTTTCAACTTTCATGAAAACTAAAAAAACCTGTTGCAACTGAGTGAAAACAACCATTATGCGCTTTGCGATTATGCAGCGTCAATCTATGCGTTTCTGTCTGTGGACCTTGTTAAATAAAGGGACTGACTACTTTGTGTAATGGGGCGAACAATGACTTCAGCAGAGTCAATGGACCTTTTAGCTAGAAAACTGTACCTATATGCTGTTGGCCTCTTTCATTCACTATGGCTCCTTTGGTGAGAACTTGTAAACTGACTCTCTCTCTCTTTCTCTCTGTCTCTCTCTTTCTCTCTCTCTTTCTCTCTCTCTCTCTCTCTCTTTCTCTCTCTTACTCTCGTGCCCCCCCCCCCCCCCCAAAAAAAAATCACCCTCCTCCAATAATAAACCTGCGATGAACTATCCAGATGCTGATTGAACCTTGAACTCTCACCTCCTGTAACATACCCATCCCTTCTGTTTAATAGTCATAACCATTGTCTGTAACCAGTATGGAATGTATAATTACTGTATGTGTACAGTTGAGAACAACTGGACAAATCAATAAGAAGAGGGGAGATAGTGTGGTGAGATGTCGTCACCGGTTTCCCACAGCCTCTACAGTGCAGAAAGTCGGCAGTGGGGGTTATCTCTCTTTCCCCTACCCCCAACCACACCCGATCCGATCTGTCTGATCCGAGCGATACTAAGTGTATACTATATAATCCTCTCACATAACATGTTTTGCCCTCTAACTAAATTAAGTATGCCGTTAATGCAATAAATCCCAGGCCTATTGATTTCCCTCCCATATTAATTACTTGGTGATCAACATGACTGTCTTTCACATTTTGATCTTTGAACTTGGGGGAATTCCATGGAAAGTATAACAATTTTATGACAACACTACATGTAGGCTACCTATCCTGAGAAGGTATCACAATGAACTGAGCTTTTTATCATAAAATTTGGTGTTTTAACTATTATTCCCAACTTATTCTAGATGAGCTAGTCAGTAAAATCATAGTTTACCAAACTGATCATCTTCTTACTGCAACAATGCTTACAGTGCTATGATAATAGGAAAATCTGTGGTGATCTTTTTCACTTGCAGCTGAGTGTTCTGTATAAGCTACAGGGCATTTCATAGCTGTTGGCCTATCAAATTTTGCACCATATTGATTTCCTTCTGATAATGCACCATACTGATGTCCCTCTGGTGACAGAAATTCAGTTCAATTATTCCACTTTTATTACTGCAACCCCTCTGAGAATAGGAAAATTCGCAAGATTAGCAGGTTCTAGTTCTAATGACACTGCTATTGAAAGTAACATTTACTTTCCAGTGTTTTCAAAAGCACACTTACAATTTAGAGGACTAGTGAAATTAACTAAAAAAAAAAAAAATTAACTAGCTGCTTATGCCATTCCATGGAATAGCCCTTCCTTCCTAGGTTACTGTGAAAACTGATGCAACACTTCTTGACTCACTAACCTCTCAATAACCATAAGTATTTTTTCATTCTACCTTGACAGGAAGTTGAAAACACTATGATAGTTTCCGCGCTGAAGTATATTATACTGTGGACACTAACTGGGTAAGTAAAAACATATCACACTTTGTATCTATTGTATTTCGTGGTTGTTTCTAGGGGGTTTATCTTTTTTTGCGAGGAACTAATATTTGCAAAAAAATTTAAAATGGCTTTTTTTTGTGAGGGTGTAATTTTTGAGAGCTCACATGATGGTTCTCTCATGTGGATATAATGGAATACTTCTAGGGTAATCCAAAGTAACATGACAGACCGCCAATAAAACATATTTGGCTAGCCTTCTTCATTCTGAAAGAGAAACAGTCAATATTCCATCATGTTCGAATGACGAGAAGTTACAACTAGGAAACAAAAAAAACAGCATGTTTGCGTTTTTCCTCGTGGGTTACTTACTATAATAAGTCTATATCTTTTAACTAGGAATAAGGTCTTTGAAAATGTTGGAATGGAGCCTTTCTTTTCACATGAAGTAACTGAATCTCAACTCGTGAAATCTGTAAAAATTAGTCTTCATGAAATAATACATACAGGATATACAGTGACCACCAGATCTAAGTCCGGACTGAAGATAATATTTCAACCAAACTCACCGCAGTGACTTACATTAATGTCAAGACCAAAGAGAATTTTAATATCAAGTTTAAGATTTAAGAAATGTGTTCACTGTGTTCACTTTTTGAAGGAACTTAATTTGAATTCAACAAAGAGCATCAGCTTCATGATGACTAAATTCATCTCCACACATCATAATATTATTCAGATCATGAGTAATCTCACAGAGGGAAATTCCACAGGTAACCTCACATCCTTTCTCCCATATAATAGAAAAAAGCAACTGATCAACTGTTGCTTAATCATCCCAGAGAGGACTTCAAAAATTGTTACTTCTTGAAATCAGATGCCATCATGAAAGGACATATGACCAAAATGTGCCTACCACATATAAATAAAATGTGTTTACTTTTTTGGGGGGCTGAGTTGAGATGGAGACAGGATTAAGTGAACATCATCCTGAATCACCGAAAATTTGAGTATAAATCAGTCATATCATCTTTACAATATTAAATTTATTCAAAAATGCAGATTTGCGTTGAAAGAGATAGACATTAAATAAGATTAACATGGTCCTCCATTGCATTGTAAAAAGTTTGAAATACCTCTATCAAATAATGGATTCTAGGTGGTTTGGGTTGTTGTTTTTTAATTGTTTTTTTTTTTTTTTTTTTTAGNNGGGGGGGGGGGGGGGGGGTAGGATTGTTAATAAATCGGTTGTCCTAAATCTATTTTTATAGAATGTCCCAACGCCAGACCCGCTTCTTTGCAAGTATGCTTTAAAATTAAAACATATTATTATTTTCCTCTCCTTTCACAGCAGCTTCCACGTGATTTACACAACAATCTCCCTAACTTGTCACCTTTAGACAATGAGGTTCCCATAAGAACCCAACATATACACAAACCGGTAGATCTATCATCTAGTCTAGATCCACCCCAATAGGCTACCCAACCCATGTCTCGCACAAGACTGAAAGAAAAAAAAATGAAATTTCGTGGAAGCGACGGAACTGGCAAGAAAACGAATCAAGTTATAACACACTAGTCAGGAGCAATATTATACGGAAGGCCTTCACCCTAGACTAGCGGTGTCCTGACCTGCTTCATCACTATCGCTTTGCCCATCTTTTGCATTATTTAGTCAGAACCCGCATATTGTATGCTACGGTTAAAAGAACGCATATAAAACGACTCACGTCTCGATTCACCAACAATGGTTTCTATGGAAACAAATTAAGCGAAGGCAAANGGGGGGGGGGGGGGGGGGGGGGGGGGGGGAGGAGGAAACGAGCCAAATATAATTTAATCTGAGGCCAAATTAAACACCGGTGTAAAAGCTCGACAACAGGCATTGAAAATGAAGGCAATAACAACAAAATTATGGTTCAATACTTACCCCAAGCTTAACCAGTTGCTCATTAAGTGCCTTAAGCCAGTCGTCGATAAATTCCGGAGCATGGTAGTAGTGAAGATAAAACCAATTAACTGCATCGTTGAACCATTTGGCCGTCTCCAATGGAAGGGCTGCGCCAGTAAGACTCTCCCCTTCCTGATATTCACGGTACCTCTCTCGAGGTTGTTTCTGCAAAGGCCCAAATGCTGCAACAATAGCGTTGACCGCTAAGATGACCACGAAACATACCGTGCACCATCCTAGCAGAAGCAAATCCAAAACATAACTATCGAAATCGAGCTCCGTATACCAAGTACGGCCTGCCTCCGCCATCTTTCCGCTGACTTCCCCAAGTTTGTACCAAATAAGCCGCACGGTTATATCTGCCATGGGGGAGCCAATCGCAGAGGGGGCGGGGTAACGTGAGAAGATGGGAGCGCGCTGTTGCCATAAACGACTCACTTAGAACGCCCTTGGTGCCTCCTCGGTGCCTCCTATCCTTCCTCTCGCCTGCCACTCAAAACACCAAAAATGTGAACTCGAGGTTTCCCCTTCCGTTCAACCTGGAACTGTGACGTCATTAAGAAGGTTTGTTTACAAAGTTAAAACACTGAAACGAGGCTGTTGACATACTTTGAATGTGTAAAAGGGAAACCCTTGTTGGTGACGAACGTTCGTTCCAAGGGAAATAATTCATGAAAAAAAAATAAGATAACAAAATATACTAGTAGGTTCCCTTCTGTAATGCCACCCCAAGGAAGGCTGGGCTACATAATTTTACAATACTGTGTTGCATGTGAACAACCGTGGTTCAGTCGTCGTGCAGTTGGGTGAGAAAATGTCAATTACAATAATAATATTAATAATAACAGTAATGCGGTTTATAGATCTCGTATCCAGGCTAATGCCCGCTCACGCGACTTTACACTATTATTACCCAGCAGGCCTGATTATTTTAGGACTTTCGTGACTCCCTAAGGCATACACAGTGGCGCTGCCCTTTTATTCTCCATTGCCTATAACCAGGTACCCTTTATTACAGAAGGGTGGAGTGAGAAAAATGGGAATGAAATGTTTCCCCAAAGCACTTACAACATGACCGTGGTTGGGAATCGAACCCACGACCTTCAGATCTTGAGTGTTTATATTATTATTTATCCATCACCTTCCATTTTACATGCCCAGATGATAACTGAAAGGCACAGATTTATGGAGAGAAGATTTTACGTACGACCTAATACATGTTTATGGGAAAGGCGTTAATTTGAGAGTAGGAAAACGAATGTTTTAGTTAGGTTGGCTAACTACATCGAAATTGTGTTAAAAAAAAAAAAATCAGAAAAGATATATAGCTATTAAGTAATTAGATGAGAAAAAAAAAGAATGAGGGTAAGGACTGAATGATTATTAGTGATGAAAGTAAATGGTACATTTTATTATTAAATGTAAAATGTACGAATGCGATCTGAATATGAATGTACTAATACGTTGTGAACATGTATATTATTGTTTTTTGCCCACGGACCACAGCTGAGGTCTGGTAATATTGTAATAAACTTGTTAAATGCCGAAGGATTCTAGTAAAGTGAGGAGATAAAATGTCAAATTAAGAAAGTGCTACATTTTGGGCATTTTGTCATTATCGTTCTTCTTCTCTTTCTTCTTCTTCCTCTTCTTCTTCTTCTTCTATTCTTCTTTTTCTTCTTCTTCTTCTTCTTCTTTTTAACGGCCATATTGTAAATAGGCCGTAGTGCCTCTTTTGCTCCGTTAACAAATAAAGTTTAGTTCAACCAATCAATCAATCAATCAATCAATCAATCAATCAATCAATCAATCAATCAATCAATCAATCAATCAATCAATCAATCAAAGAGATTCGACGGCAAAAATCTCTTGAGGCAACATGTGGTATGCTCGGTCTGGGTATGTTTGTTTTACGTGGGTTCTCTAGGAGAGTGAGGTTCAGTGAGGCTGAAGAATATAGAAGGAATTAATCTATATTTTCTCAGGATTTTACAAAGACCAACTGTCTCCTTGAAGATATGAGTAGCAAGTCATTTATTCCATGAATAATGTAAATTATACATACAATACAATAATGAAAATGACATTGTTATTGGCAAATGAAGATAATAATGTAATCTTAATAACTACCGTGTTATTGGCCAATGAAGATTATTATAATACTTTGTACATGATACCTGATGATATGTCTTATAATAACATTAAATGATGAACAATGCCGTCAGTAATGAATGTGGATGACAAATGGGGTGAAGTAATTATGTGACTACTCTTAATCTATTAACTTCTGATTTATATTTATATCTATTTACACATGCATTGCGCTTCTCATAAGAATCTTCTCTAGTCATTAACTTACACGCTTACAAACAGAAATTAATGTTTGTTAACATGACACCAACAAAAAATCTGGACTCAGATGTTGTGGCTTGTTGAGGGCGATTCCGCCGCTAAACGATAAAAATTGGTACCAATTACAATTGAGTATCTTCTACCTGTAGAACAGTTAGCTGACTCTCCCAAAACACCTAATTAGAACATGTAGATAAAAAGAAATGAAAGCGCTTAAAAATATAAAGAATTAATAAACTATTATCATAATAAGGAGTTTCAACGGGTACAAGGTGAACTTTGGTATTCGCTCTTTATTTTTATTTATTTATGATTGTGCATAATTACTACGCACTTCGCCCATGGCTCTCTTCATTTCCGGGTCAATGTCAAAGTTTTGTTTACCCCGGTGCACATGTCAGGTCAAAGCTGCAACATGTTTCTCAAGCTAATAACCTGGGTTCAAACAAAGCCCAGAAGCTATAAGGTATAAATTTAGCCTTCCAAAAGCCTTTTCCAAAGCACAGACTATAGCGAGACTAAATCCTGAGATTCTCCTAGGTTTTAGTTATAGCCTTTGGGTTAAGACAAAATGGGACAAGTCACAAGAAATCATCCGTCCCTTGGCCGTAGTAGGCGTCTAGACTAGACCGATGATACAGAGTACAGTTCATTTAGTCGTAGACAAGTCATGGAGTCGGTGCTGTCGTTAGAGAAGGCCATGACATTAGGGTTAGGGTTAAGGGTAGGATTAGGGCGTTTTGGCTTTGGGTTGTATTGGCAAATCATTGGGACATTGGACTTGGTAAGCATGAGTTCTGGTTCGGTGTGTTAACTGTTTGTCTCATTTAGAATTTCTTCCCCAGGTTCAATCTCTTCAGTCACCATAACGACTTTTCTCTAGAGTTGGCTATGATATGAGGCGCATTCGGAAATCCTTCTGTTTTCTATATACTGTGCAATTATTAAACACTTGAGACAAACCTAAAATCTTTCCTGGAAATTTACAGATTCCCCCACACATTTATGACAAGGAAGGGGGCAATAAAATCTCCGACTCATTTGACCTGGAGAAAATAAAGTAGGAGGGTTACAGGTTTTGCCAGACAGCTGCTCAGTACACATTGTCTGGTGTAGGTAATGCGCAAGATTGGCTTATAGCTGTCTTCTGTTTCCATAGACTCTTATATCTGTTTCTGTCATGGCTGAGCAATTCACCAGTCCAGTGGGCATTAAAAATCAGTTTGATCAATGCCTTGGGGAGGGATAAAAATTTTAATACATATGGTATAATAAAGGTTCCTCTACATTATATAGTCTCATCCAGATGCTTGCATGGTTGAGAGCATACAGAAATACAGTTGTAGAGTTCACTTAACATGAGAGCACTTTACTTGAAATTACTGTCAATTCAAATGAAAAGAAAATGCTTGACCAAAGGCTCTCTTTATTCATAGATCTACTAGGAACCCAGTCATGAATTTAAGGGTAGTTTCCGGAAGATGATAATATCAGCAAGAGTAAAAGAAGTGATGGAGAGAGCTTTTGTCTATATGTTTTCTCTCCCTTGTCTACTGGTGGTTGAGGGCATGAAGTTTGCATCAATCAAAGGTGATGTACAGCATCTCCTGCAACATCACGTTAAGGCTGTTATCTAGAAACAATGGTTTAGCATATGGTCCATCTTCACTATATTTGATTGCTGTTATGTATGATATGCCATGTAACAAATAAACAACTGGCCATGTGTATCCAGTAAGAGTTGTTCAGGCATATTTTTTCATTAACCATTCCACATTCTCACACCACAGTGATCATTCTTCTCATTAGCCTTGCAACTTTTCTTTCTCAACCGTTACAAATTGCATCATGAAGACTGAAGAGAAAACAAACTTAAATTAGCAATGTTACAAATGTTGATTGTATTCTTTGCAGAATGAACCTACAGTGACTTGCCAAAGTTCAGGATGACATCACCTATGGACCACTTCACTACCATCTTTTCAATTCATAAATGATATTGCTTTATCAGGGTCTACATTATACACCTTTGAAAATTTGCATCTTGTAGAGAACAATTTGGAATTAGAAGCAGACCACTGCTCAGGCAGCAGAGCAAACTTTCGCTGGACATCACCGAAATGCTGGCACGGATATTATTCTACCCAACCCTCGGAATTAATGCCTTTATATCCAAGATCACATCAAGACATTGGTATGACCGAATTGATAACACTGTGATACTTGGAGCTTTGCCATACCGTTCTCTCACTCACAAGGTAATTATGTGCCATGTACGTTTGTGGTAGGTGTATGATTGGAATGACAGATCATGTATGACAGATATAATTGATTTTTATGCTAATGGTCCCTGTAATCTTTTGACGTAATTAATAATGTTAGTTATTTAAGCTGTCAAGTGTATATCATAATGTGTTATCACACTGACATGGGTCAGTGCGTTTAAGTTAATACGTGATATTTCTATATTGTAAGCAAGGACACTTTCAGGCAAATTTTACAAAATGTTGCAAAGTTACAAGGTTAAATTAAAAAATATGTTTCTGATCACACTCACAGCATGGGTTATTCCGAATATTCCTTAAGAAAAAACCCTTTGGGGGGGAAAACTGATGTTTGACCAGGAACACGTCCCCATTTTGGCTGCAGCAAGAAATGTTTGGTTTTTTTTTTCACCTTTGGCTAAAAAGTATATGATACAAACCTTAGCAGAGGAGACAGTTAAGCATTTATCTGATTTACATTCCATCATTCACAATTGCTGAGGACATGAGCCACATGCTTGAATATTTAAGCCATAACTGGCAGATTTCCTTCTATTGTGATCACTATTGTAAATAAATTTGTCACAATCACTGGGTTAATGAAGGGAAATGAAAAATAAATGACAATAATAACTTAAGTTAAAACTCTTTCCTATTTACACTATTATATAATCACACGCTTCAAGTAAAACAAATGCTAAAGAAAATAGAAAGTTTCTGGAAATGATGGTACCAGCAAAGATTTGGACTGCTGAAATAAATTGCTTGGTGCTATTGGTCATCATAAATTTCATTACAAATTCATATCAATGTTCCTTATTTACATGCTCTTATTCTGTGATTTTCCTTTTTCAGCTGATTGAAGAAGAAAACATAAAAGCAATGGTAGCCATGAACGAAGACTATGAGCTGAAACGTTTTGCATATTCTAAAGAGGTTGGTGACAGTTACATCTTCTTTCGCTTCCAATTTAGCGGTCTTGCAGTGGAGTTGGCATTTGCTATGATTAAACCACTCAGCGCCATGATATGCATTTCAAAACAGTTATTCACAACAATATACTTACAATGTCCGCATGTAATATGAGATTAATGATAATAAAAGACAGTCATTGTTAATCCACATCCCAGTATCTTATCTCCCCCCCACAATTTAAAATTTTAACTGTAAGCCTGGATTGCTGTAAACCTGCATTTACCTCAGCAAGGTTGCTGGCGATGTGAAAGGAATGCCACTCAATATTTGTCCGCCAGGGAAAACAGGAGGTGCTTGAGCTTTCATCTGCCATCTTTGAGGTCGCGTGAACTTAACAAATGGCAATATGGATGGGGGTCTGCAAAATAAATTAATTTTAAAAAATACTAAAATATTTTTTTCCTATTTGAAACCCTTATAAAGGAGTATGTCCAGAACAAAGCAGCTTACATCCTAAGTTTCACATCAGTTGGATTAGCAATAATGATGAAAGGTTGGAACAAAATTTAGACTTTTTTTTTATAATTACAATTAGCTTTGTTGTTGTAACTGCAGTGCTGCTGTTACTCTCTCACTCCACCTAGGTCTATTCAGTCATGTTCTCCTCACATCTTCCTCCTCCCCCCCCCC
>JAWQUT010000301.1:654813-665952 GCA_033807755.1 Ellobium chinense | reverse complement strand
TAAGGGCTGGGATGTGCCAGACACGCAATCATTCTTCACGGATTTACTTTTCAATTACTTTTGCATTTTCAGACTTACTTGGGAACCATACAAGCTTTTGTAAATTTATGTAGGGAGGAGCAGTGATCTTTGTGCCAAATTTGAAGTCAGTGCATTCAACAGTTTTTAAATCTATAAACAGCAAAGGTATTTTGTTGTAGATTTATAGTGTAGATTTAAGGTTGAATTGAATTCATGTGTTGCAGGAGTTGGCAGACTTAGGAGTCGAGCAGCTCCATCTCAGCACAGTGGATCTGACTGGAACACCGTCACAAGCACACTTACAGCAAGCTGTTAACTTCATCATGTCTCATCGGCAGCGTGGGAACAGTGTTTATGTTCATTGCAAAGCAGGAAGGACAAGAAGTGCAACTGTGGCAGTGTGCTATATCATGCAGGTAAGTACATTCAATTCCACACAGTCCACTATCTTAGTTCAATCGACTTTGGATAAAAGAGGGTTGTGAACTCTTAATATTGCCGCCAAACTTATATTTTTACATATCGTCGGGTGAAAGTCGCTAACCTCATAAGTCCACCAGAGCAAATTTTACAGGAGAGACAAAAAACTAATTGTTTTTAGGCTACCGGGTATTAAACTCTCTTTTCCTTATATAGATCGTATTCTAGATGCCTAAAGAATAGTAGGGCATGTTTTTTTTTAGACAAGGTTGTGGACCCCTTGTAATGTTATTAATAGACCAAAAGTGATTTTTGAAAAATCGTGGACTTACGAGGTTAGAGACTTTCACCGACGATATATATGATATGTTTGTGGATCATGAATGTCCATGACATAGACTATTTATAGAAATTGAAAAATAATTTTTTTTGTAGCAAAGTACCGTAAAAACTAACTGAGCTGCGGTCCTCAGTCTTGTCAAAAGTAATTTTGACAGAGGTAAGGCATTTTGTCAGAAGATGTTAAGAGTTGATCACATTTCTTGAAGGAATAGTGCATATTCTTTATACTATTTAATAAGTGCCACTTCTCTTATTTGCAAGCTTTTCCGTACCAGGGCTAACCCCAAAATTGTTTGTTTACAATTATTCAGCAAATCCATTAAAATGATAATTTTCTTCATCCAAAATAAACATGTCATTCATTTTCCATATCAGAATCCTTTTGTTGATGAAAAATAACCAAAAAAAAAGCTACTGTATCGGTCTCAAACATATGTAATTTGATTTTACTTTAATTTTCCTAAAAGCAATATATTCATTTCTGGCCATTCCTTATCATATTGTTTTGTTATAAAAAGATGCAGTTTCTGACTTGATTGTTTTACATGAATACTTTGGAATATGGCACATATTTTCATGTGGTCCCAAAGAAAGTTTACTTTATTTCAGAGTTTAATAACTTCAGTAATTCAGATCTTGTGTAGTTAAAAATGCACACACAGTGGCAGATGGATTGTCTGTACATGTTGTAAACTTCAAATAACTAAGTGCTGTGGTTAATTCACAATTCAAAAAATGTATGTCTAGCAATAGGCTGCCTGGTGTGTGTCTTAAACACTGGTCCGAGCACATATCATGTATTTTTTGTTTCCATCGTAACAAAAGCGTACATCTATAGTAGTTTATAACACAACCCTCAATTTCTGGAAAGGAAAATTGACTTATAATTGACTGTTGTGGCCTAGAATGTAGATATTTTGATGAACACAGTTTATTTAACTGCTTTGATTTTTTTTTTTTAAATTTATTTACAGCTCAACAAATGGCAACCAGGAAAAGCCCTGGACTTTGTTAAGGAAAAGCGGCCACAGGTCTGGCTACGAAACAAGCAGCTGAAGTCTGTCCAGAGTTATTATGAAAGCCATGTTAAGTCCTGATGTTGACCCACCAGGGTTACCACAGATTTGGAATATCTAGAAAAAATCATGGAGAATTGCCATTACCATTTCCAGTTCTGGAAAATACCTTAAATGATATTAAATCAAAAATTTTTGACCTGATATTGTGGAAAAATTGCAGAAAATTAGAAAACCTTGGAAGTGCTTTTTATGGTTCTACTTGGAGCTACTGTCTAATGCGTTGACCAGCATGAAATCTTTGCGAATGCCAAGTAACTTTTATACTACAAGAAGTTATTGTGTATTGGTTTTAATCTACTATTAGTCATGGAAAAATGTTTTAAATTCTGTGGTAATCCTACGTCCTGTAAGGGAATGTTTCAAAAACACTCTTCACTTTTTCATTACTGACTCATGGTTTTCTAAGCCATTCTCTAATGACCACAAAAAGAAAAATACGTCCACAAGAATTATGATTTGGTATTTTTAATTATAGTTCAGTTCTAGTAAAATATGTTTTAATATTAATTAGCTCAAAGTACAAAATCAAAATATCTGTGGGACTAAAATTGTATGTGTGAGTGTGTGCACATGTCCTGTGTGACCAGTGATGCCCATAAATGTGGAGGTGATGTGTCAGAGGATATGATTCCACTAATTCCGCTAAGATTTCTGCCATGGATACTTCAGACCCACATCCATTACTGCTGCATTAGATCTGTTCTTAATGTCCTGCTAATAGTAATACTCAAAATCATCTTCATCATCTGACTGACTACATATAAGGTATACTTTTATTCATTAAAAGTTCACAAAAAATTATACACTACTGGTTTTTGGATTCTCAGATGAAGCTGATAATTTCTCGTTCACAACAAAATAGAACTAATGTGAAATGACAGAAATATAATGTAAACAGGAAGTTGATTCCCTCTGTGAAAAAGTTCATTCCCTGCTGTGAAAGAGTGTGTAAAACCGTTGACATGGCCCAAATAATTAAAAATACTTGTTGAAAATTGTTGTGGGTGCTGGCGACAGTACGGAAAGGGTTAAAGGTAACATGCATTATGGATGGTAAAAGGAAACCTTTGATACAAAAATTTCATTTGCTGCAGTAGAACTCATTTATCTCAAAACTTTGATGAGCTGTTAATCCTGTTTTACTCAGTTGATAATTCCAGTCCAGTCACTGACTTTGTCTCTTTGATTTGAAGACTCTTACATTTGCCAACTTATCCAGATTTTACCAGACTGTCTCATATTTGAAATGCTGTAAAAGGGACGTGGGAATTTGTGTAAAAGAAATGTTTTTGTTTTTTTTTTTGAATGGTGCTGATGTTTATGGATGGAGAACAAAAGCTTGCAAGATTTGGGAAAGATAGCATGTTCCACCAGCCTGTTTCTCAATAAGAACCAGTTATGAAGTTGGTTCAGAAGCCTTCATTCTCTAGCATATTTGCTACATGTATTTAGATTTTTGTTCAGGGGTCAGCTGTTCTCTTTCTATTTGTTGTGATCTTTCACTGATTTAATGTGATGGATGAGATTGGTCAGGTCAGCAATTGTTGTATGCTTGACACACTATCAGTAAGATTGTCAGTTTGTGATTAACTCCTTTGTTGTTTCTCTGTCTTTCAATTTTTTTATTTCATCCCTGTCTCCTGGATTATTAGTGAAATTTCAACTGCTATAGGCCATGCTTGCCTACAGAACAATGTAACTGAGAATGTGAGTGAAGGATCATAATCCATGACTTCTTGTGCACCCAGCAGTACTATGAGGGGCTGAACTGGTATACCAGATGGTTTGTGTAGTTGTGTGGTTGTGGCCTTTAGATATGTTCCTTTCTGAAGGGTACAACTTAGCTGATCTAGTGCGATCATCAACCATATCTTTTTCGAGTTGCAAGTATGACATAGAGGTGTAAGCGCTATCTAACTGTATGCTGTATCACAGATGTGGCGCTTGGCTCAGGTGCATATGGTTTCTCATGCATTTCATTACAGAGGTTCAAGAGACCATCTGCATTTGAGGTAAGTGTCATATCTATGGTATAGTGTAGCTTAGACAGGATAGTAATTTACTCCTCTTAAAGTGATACCAGTATGTATACATGGTCCCTGAAAACAGGAGTGTGCTATATTGTGTGATGTCAAAAAATGAGACAGATTACTAGACAATTGGTCAAGGTGGTTTGCACATGCTTCTGCAACAATCGTTTACGAACTTTTCTTGTTTCATGACATCATGCAGCACAAAAATGGCAGAGTACAGAAGATGAAAATCCCGACATACCAGCAGCGTTTTCTCACAAACGGTCAGGTGGAAGGGAAATGTTTGCAGTTTAAAGTTTCTAAACAAATAATGTGGATGTTTTAGGCTGTGAAGCAAATATACCCCTGTCCCTTTAAATGAATTCTAACTTTGGAGTGCGAGTGATAGTTCAATGTGATTGAATGCAGAATGCATGGATGTAGTGATTAAATTTGTCTTGCTACCAGTCAAAATGAGATTTATGTAACTAGACTAAGAACTGAGATACAATGTATCAGGCTCTGAAGATACAGTGTCAAAGTTTTCTTTGTAGCAGACATCAAGAGTAATGCTGTATTCTTTCTCTATATAATACTGCTGATGTTATGAATGAATGGTAACCAATTGTAAATAAATTTGAGATTTTGTGAAGCAGGATAGATTACTGTTATACTGAAAAAATATTCTCCCGTTATTTTCTCACATTTACCAGTGCATATGGGTTACCCCTGCTGTGTTGTTTCAAATAACTCTATCTCAGGCTAGAATTATGAGTCAAAACTTTTTTCACTTAATAAAAGTACATATGCATTAAGCTTTTGTATCATTACAACCTTAGTTTGTCAGTGGCGACGTAAGCCTCATTTTGACAGGCTGCAAGATACATGCACCATATGCACCTTCTGTGTTATCTAGTCAAAGTCGCTGATCAGTTTTTATTCTTGTGTTTATTCAGGGGGGATAACCCTTGGACCAAGGGTGGTTCATCAGGGAACTACCAAGAATTTTCTTTCCATCTCTCTGTATCTCTCCCCGATGCCTTACAGCTGTCTTGGATTCAGTGGAGATAAATTTTGTACTATCATATCATTCCTTTGTTTGTCATTCTGTTTTAACACATTCAGGCAAATGTTGTACATTTTTATGCATTTTTGGGTTCATTTTAATATATTTCCAGAATGTGGAATCCAAGAACATTGATACTTTTTGTATTCTCCAGGTTTCTTCTTAGCAATATTGATACCAGTGGTTTTGTTTCAAATTAACAAATGCACAAATAAACAAGCAGCTCTCCTTAACAACATTTGGAGGCGTTTGTAGGTACCTAAGTTACCCATACTTTTCATTGTAGAAATGGATGGGGAACATACTTGATACTTGGGTATATAGGGACCAATGCTTTTCCTCTCTACATGTAGTCCAGCAATATTGAAACTCCCCTCCAGACATTCGTGGCTACTTTATGCGTCACATTTTGTATAGTAAAATCAAGAGTGTGGGTAACCTAGGCCCCAAGAAGGCCTCCAAAGTTGACCAATAAAAAATGCCTGGAAGGGTTATCATCCTTTTGGCATTGCACACCTCATTACTGTCTTTGCAAGACCTGATCATGTTGTGTCAGGGCTGTGCCAGGTCAGTTTTCGTTTAGTAGATGATACAGTGTACTAAACAGGTGATGTTTTATTGTTTTGGACAAGATACGGTATTTAGGCCAGACAGCCAGACTACCTCATGGAGATTACTTTGGCAGGACTGCCAAATGGTAAGAATCTGGTATATAACAAAGCCTAGAAACAAACTTCTCATCCATAAAAATTAAAAATAAAAAAGGGAAATTATTATTGCATGTAACTACATGTGAAGATTAAATCTATCATTTTATTTTGAGTTAGTGTAGTAAACCACTGAGCTACAAAGGCCATTGGCGATGCGAGTGAGTTTTGTTGTATACAGTATAACTAAGAGTGACAAATCCAGCATTTGTATAGGGGAAATAACTTGGAAAAATGTATGTCTTGGTCAGTGGTAGGCAACGAGTGAATTTTTGTTATATTCGGATGAAAAATCTGGCGTTAGTGTAGGGGAGATAACTTGGAAAATTGTTTGTCTTGGTCAGAGAAAGGCAACGAGTGAATTTTGTTAATAATCTTCTTAGGATGAAAAATCTAGCGGTAGTGTAGGGGAGATAACTTGGAAAATGTTTGTCTTGGTCAGAGATAGGCTTCAGTCTAAACAGAATTCTTCATCAGGTTTATTCTCGTTGCCCAGCCAAGACACTGTTACTTTCTTCACTGTACAAACAAGTTATATAACTTGACTTGAAAATCAAAGCACAAGAAATAATCTTCATAATTATATCATAGACAAGTTTTATTGTTGTACTTATGTTGCACGGTTTTGAATTTGTGAAGATTTGCACTCTGTATGTTTGAGTTATGGCAAGGTAAATTAACATTTCTGGAATCACTGATGCCCTCTCCCCCCTTCAACCTCCCAAAAAACATGCTTTTATTGGACGTGCTTTTTTAAAATTTTTCATGTGTGACACAACCATGGTTTGAAGAGATTTGAAATCTACAGCAATGATTGTCAGTTAAAATTTGAATGATTAGACTTATTATGCTTCAAAATTAAACTTTGAGGCGGTGTGGGGGGCACCCATTATAGTTCTGCATAATAATAAAGTCTAAATTTTCATTTCCTTCACACTTGGGTCCTTAAAATTATTAAAACTTGCTGAAATTCAAAAAGATTTATTAGATTACATTACGGCCCTAATTTGTCCGGCATTGTTTGGAAATATTTCATAGTCAGATTAAAGAGTGCTGAAAGAGATAATGTGATTGTTGTTTTTTTCTGTGACTTGTCTATGTTCTGTTGGTGGAAGTGAGTTCACCAGATGTCCTCAGTGAACAGATGTCGAACAAGATGTAACCAAGTATCCATATCATGAAGTTTGTGTAACCGGGTGGAAAGGTATCTATAGCATAGTATCCTCTCTTTATATTTAAGGGGGAGGAATGTGAGCTCCGTCAGATAATTTTTCTGATGTTGTATGATGTTACATAATTATTTTTAAGGAAGGGATTTTAACCAAATTACCGTAAAAGATCAATTTTGAGAAGATGGGCTGAAAAAAACCTACATTAGAAAAGTTCTATCTCTTCCGGGGATCGAACCAGGGTCTCTCAGCTAGCTGAACGTTTACCACTACACCACAGGGACGCTAACTTCACAGTGTACACGTACCTACTGCCTGAATCGGCCCCTAACTTCCACGTGCGAACCTAGTATTCATTCGTGACCCTTATACACTTCCCAACTGCTCACATTTGTTTTTGGAAAGTTTGAAATACAAATTATATCAGTGGCCGTGTGAGATACATGTTTTTGGTGGGGCAAAAATGGCTGGGAGATAGGAACAGTAATTTCTCACGATAAAACTCATCATGACCTTCCTGTCCCTGTTCCTAATGGTAGGGTTTAGCTCCACTAGTCCTTGATGACGCACTGCCACTGATGTAGTCTATATATTCACTGATTATTATTGAAGTTTTTGAAAAAAACTGGAGGATTCAGATTATTTTGTGACACACTGTTTTATAATCTCGGGACTTTTCCAGGATGTGCTTGGCTTTAGGCGTTAAGAGCAGAGCTAAGACTAGAAGCGAGATTAGGAAGAAAAGGTCCCATCAAGGGCTGTTTCAAGGGTGCGATCTCCTCCCTAACCCTTTCCCAAGCACTAACCCAAGCATACATGGGAGCATTCCCAGGATTTTGTCAAACAAAAAAAAATTTATCTTATCTTTTTTTATTTTATCATCTCAGATTTACAAATGTTGTACAATATTATGTCTTGTACAAAATATCATGTTGTACAATGTGTCAAACTGTACAACATTTGTAAATTTGAGATGATGAAATCAATAGAGATAAGAATAATTTCATTATCGATATATAAGATGGAAACTTGGCTTGGTTACAGCATCCATGGGCATAGTAATATAATAACTCTAATATGAGATCACTACAGAACGAAAGACAAAAATTCTTCGCACGCAAACAATGGCCGTATGCATAATCCTTCCGTTAATTAACGCATTGCGGAAACCACGGGAAACTCCCAAAACAGTAGTGTTCACTGTGGTTAACGCAGTACGTTAACTAACGTATGGATTATGAATACTGCACAGATGTCCAAAAATATGACATACAGAATAGTTCATAGACATCCTCATGACAAAAATCACTCAGTCCCCGCACTCGCACACTTCAACCCCGTGACCCACCCATTCTCCCTTGACCTTTCTCACTCAGCAAAAGCATACTGTACAGTGTGCACTGTGCTTCACATTGGATTTCCAAAATGATATAACACACCTTCTTTTATTCACTATGCTGGAGAATCTCGCACTATGAAAGTCTTCCACAGTGGACTATATTTAATTTTAATTTCGAGGGACCAGAGATATCAGTTATGTTTGTGAAAAGGTCACTTTACTACGCCGACAAAGAAAATTAAGCAGGAACTAAAGAATGTGTTCACTGAAACCAAGTTTTCAATTTAAGCAAGCTCACTTTATACTGTCAGAATACGTCTGCTTTGTCCGAACGTGGGCGAGAGAGAAGAGAGGGAGGGGGGAGGAGAAGGGTACCGCGAAGGTTCGTCCAAAATCCTTTCTAGAGAAAGGAACGCTGAAGAGATGTGACCCAGTCTTATGCTCAAGGTGTGAAATATTCTTTTTAAGTTTCTAGACCCACCTATTTTTCGAAATGCTTTATAAATTTCGAAATGTCCTGCATCAGGACAGTAACTTTCCTACTGATATTGCAACCTTGACAATCTTTCACCCACTCATTTACTTTCTTCCCTTCCTTCTCGACCCCTCCCGAAATCACTTGGAGCAAAAAATTGGATGGACAAGACCTATTACTTGTTTGTATAGTACACGTAGATCTATAACTACATGCATAAATGATAAAAAGATTAGGGGAAATGGAACAACAAGGATTTTTTATTTTCACTTCCATTGTTTCGACCCTTGTGTACTTTTCAAGGTTTGATTTGTTTTTCTTCAAGGACATCAGAAAACAACATTAACCTAGTTAACGTTTGTGTACTTGGGTGAGTAGTATTTAAAATACTGAGATCGTCTCACCAACTTTTCTCAGTCTAAACACTTGAATTGCTTCAGCCACGTAGTTCACTAAATCATGTGCGTATGTGAAGGGGAATTTTTTTTTTTTTTAATGGAAAAGTTTACGAAAGAACATTCTAGGTGAAAACTGGTTTGAAGCAGATTAAAAGTATGATGGGAACTAGCTTTCAGCTGGCTAGCGGCTATAAAAGCTGAGTTCATGCGGTTCGTCAATCATTTCCCGGGCACCCATTCGTCTAGACTAGTGCAGATCAGAGCAGATCAGCCGTCAAAGACCTTCCAATTCCATGTGGACCAGACCGACCTCTCCGCCCAGCCGACTCCTTGGCTTCAGCATTTTAGGTAAGGGACCCTTACATGGGAAAGCTTTTCATAAAGCACCCCATAGCCAGGGCCGTATGCACAATCCTGTCTAACTCTGTTCCTTGGCGGTAACTGCGTGAAACTTCTAAAGTCGTCGCGCGCATTCCACATTTTGGCTAAGGGCGCAGATATACTAAGCCCGGTTTGAAGACAACAAATGAAGGAGCATGCCTTAATTACAAATAAAATAGAGGAGATGACGGACAGTAAGGTATACTAACTCCAGCTTGCAGACACCTGTCCGAGGACAGCCGGATTGAAGTGTCGCATGTTGCATTCTATCCTTCAAGACGGACGACCCGACGACCGGAGATGACTAATAGCTGTAGGCGGGACATAAAATCGCAAAATCTAAAATGTCAAAATATACATTAAATCTTATTTTTAAGGCTAGATTTGATTCCAGCGCACTCGAAAACCCCCGGGTATAAAGGATTTGTGATTTTCAGCGTATTTTTAACAAAAAAAAATTAATTTTTTTGTTTGCATACACACGAGTGTTATTTTTTTACACACACACACTAAAAGCCCTTTACCCCATGTGTAGGTTACTGTCACTGTTGCAATAAGGTGTGTCTTCATTCCAACTCTTTCGTGAACATTGCAAAGTTCTGTTCTGCGTTTTAAAATTTTCCGAAAAGTTAATAAATTTTTATTGTGCACATTTATCTCAAACAATTATGAAGGCAACAAATGGCGGACGCAGTATACTTATATTTTTGTATCCTTCAGCTGTCTTCATTTTACAGACAACAGGCGGACGGATCCAGTATATCTTCGCCCCAAGCCTTTTTTTAAGGTTTTTAGAAATTGGACGAATTCAGTTTGCTCCTCAAAGCAAGACAGTAAGGCAGATTATTATCGTTTAGTTCGTAAATTTTGGATATAATAGTAAAAATTACACGTTTTGTAAAGGGAAATAAAAATTACATAGAACATCATAGTAATATGAACAAATCAGATCACAAAAAATGCCTTAGGCGAATATGGAATGAGCATGACGAAATATCAGAGCCGTTTCCTGTAGTTACCGTCAGAGCTAGAGCGCCAAGTTCCACAGTATTGTGCATATATGGCCATAGAGTCTAGAACATACATAAGAAAAGATTACTTTTGTGAAGCTTATTATATTCAAGAGTACTTAGGCACTTGGAAGTCCTCCAGTCACTTCGGCATTAAATCACTCCTTGTCTAGAAGACTGACCTCATTGTACAACCGGCAAGTGTGTGTAATGTTTGTCGTGGACGAAGATCGTGTCATGGACAGACATCGTAGTTACGATGTTTGCACTTTATAATGTAGAGTTTCACTTCTAGTATGATCGTTATGAATCCATCCACGCTAGTGTAATGTTACAAACAAAAATGTGAAGTTTTGACGTTTTTAAAAAGAGCTAGCGTCAAGAAATTTAGGCAACTTTTTTTTTCTCAGTGCAACCGTTATTTGTACAATGATGCGATTGAGTACAGTAATTACTATGCGTGCTCTAGTCTATATACTTTGATAGGTTGCTTCACACAATTAGTCGGGAAACTTTCGGATGCTTTGCCTACTAGTACAACTTCAAATTTTTTTAAAAAATCAGTTCTATAGCTTCTCAGTCGACCCGGCTGTATGATGAATATCTGGCAAAATGCCGTGAAAGCAGTCACCTGAAACCTAGTCAGCAAAGCCCATAAAATGACAGCAGGGTGCGCCACTCCACACTGTCAGGGTGCTGTAGACTGATAGAGGTGATTTT
>JAWQUT010000301.1:633109-654807 GCA_033807755.1 Ellobium chinense | reverse complement strand
GGGGGGGGGGGGATTTGACATGCTAACATTTGTCTTGCAGCCAGTCAAAATGAGGTTTAAGTCGTTTTTAAGGCTAAATCAAATTATTTGTGTGACATAAAGGCTTGTTTCTATGTGTATTTCTATTTGTCTAAAGGTACATGTACTTAGATTTGAGACTTAAAAACCGCTTTGCTTTTGTTTTCCCATGCAGGTCGACGGACGCCTCTCGGGTGGTGCAGCCAGCATACGACAGCAAAAGACAACCAGAATCCTTGAACTTCATATGACCTGACACTGGCTTGACGCACATGGGACAACGAGATGGTCACTGCCACCGACAGACGAAGACTAAACTGAATGACTCCAGCCTGGCGCGTAAACAACTACCACCAGCGCATAGACCATACTACAGCCTGCCAAGATCACAACGAAACGATCCTTTTTGAAGATTGGTAACACTAAGTTAATAAATAGCCCTGCACGTTCCAAGTTCCCTCCCTCTCTCCTTTTCTCTTCTCTTCCCCTTTCTCCCCCCCTCCAAAAAAAAAAAATCTAACTATTTACAATTTATGATGTACAAGCTTGAATGACAATTTTGATTGAGTTGGTGGTATGATATATTTTAATGTCTAAGCAGCTGCAAAAGATCATTTTTAGTTTAGAATCCCACCCCTATACCACTACTTTTAGCCAGAAAATGCATGTACATTATTTNCCCCCTTCCACCCCCCGACCCCACCCATGAGAGATCGTCTAAATCTATATTGAAACCCAGCATGTCACTAAAATGCGGGATTTGTTGTCAGTCTCTATAGTCTTTTATTAAGCGCGACATTTCTCTAGAGCCGCTTGGCCGAATATTTACTGCTTTGGATTCCCTTTCAAAAGGTCATGGGTTCGATTTCTGACCACGGTCATGTTGTAAGAGCTCTGAAAAAGTAATTTATTCACATTTTCCTCAGTCCACCCGTCTGTAAAATGGCAGTGAAAAATGTCCGAATACTAACCAGCGCCTACAAATAGCAGCAGCACTGTTTTCCTCAGTGAATTGTAAAGTCCCAAGGTAATCAGGCCTGCTGGGCTAATTGTGTTTAAGTCCCATTAGTAAGGATATTATACTAATTATTATTAACATATAATTAATATATAATTATGTAGATTTAATACCAGACAGGTCAAGATATAGACACCATGTTCTTTACTCTTGGCATAAAGCAGTATACTTAAAATGCTTCCGATTGTGGCAGATGCAAATGAATATAACACCGTATATTATCCTTACCTCTACTGGGTCTGGTTCAGTGTTCGAAATTCTTGAAATTAGATCTTGACAGTTTATAAGGTTAATGCTTCACACTGCCGGTCATAAATACGTAAGATCTAAACACAACCAAGCCATGCAGGCATAGATATACTGCAGAAATATTTTTAAAAGAATTTTAAACTGATAGCATACATATGTTTACAAGACTGGCTAGACAACGCTTGCGTCCGGTTTTCCTCGAAACGAACTTCTTCCGTTTAAAAAGGCCGTTTGTCAAAATGCACATTCTAGAGAGATAAGACATCTGTTGACCTTCTTCCCCAAAATAATCTTATCAATGCACGGGTAGTCTAGAATTAAGTTTCCGGAACAGATTTTAACGCTTACCTCCCTTACTCTCCATTACTTCTCTATAAGATAAGAATATGGTCTTTGAGATCTGGAACTGAGGTGCTGAATTGCAGCATCACAAAGACATCACATTTTCAAGAATTCGGATGCAAACTTCATAGCTCACGTGACGCTAAGCAACACACGATTATAATGTTGGCTTAAAGTTATTTTCTTCTAAGCCACGTCAGGCCTATAATATAGTCATAAAACTATAGTAAATTAGTAAACGCTTATCTGTACATCTAACGTTTTATAAGAAGTTTGCATCTGATTTCTTCACTGCACAACCAGACTAACTTGCATGAATTTCATCTTTCGCACAAAATGAGCTCATGCATGCTGCATGTACGTGGAAAATGATTCTCCATTTTTTTTATTTCTAAATGAAAATATGTTTTGTCACAATTTCCGGTATTTCATTCCTTTTTGCCAGCCACATATGTCAGCTAAACTAGAACCCCTCCTGAAGAGGGCAATCCACTTCGATGCATACTATGAGACTTATGGTCTATTTTTTTTTTATCTAAACAATAGACTAATTTGGAGAATCATTTATCAGTCCTTTTGCACGGCTACTAACATCTCTTATCTGCATGTCGACCGGCCATTTGTATTTGTGATGCTCTATACAAATGCCTCAGTTCCTTCACTCGTAAAATAATCAGTAAAAAGTCTCAAAACTTAGATTGTTAACACTATATTAGAACATGATTCTGCTTGTGACAATATTATTTTTGCATTATAAGGGAGGAAGCATTCATATTCAAAAACAGCCTTTA
The DNA here is from genome assembly GCA_033807755.1 of Ellobium chinense. Classification (NCBI taxonomy): domain Eukaryota; kingdom Metazoa; phylum Mollusca; class Gastropoda; order Ellobiida; family Ellobiidae; genus Ellobium; species Ellobium chinense. The sequence goes on along the minus strand of JAWQUT010000301.1, from coordinate 652,389 downwards.
GATTACCAGATACTTCTTCCAAATGGAATAAACCAGAGTCACGAAGATCGTCCTTCATAATAGATTTCGCAAAGTGTGGATTTATTAGAGTACACGTCATATCTGACCAGTAACGTGGAATGTTTCTGGATGCGGGAATTCTTTAAAGAATCGCATCAGGTTGTGTGCTAACCTAAAACTGCACTGAGATTTTCAAATATCATTTTAGGTCCTTCTTTAAGTATGCCTTTGCTTATTTGGCTTGATAGCGTAAGTCATATATGACATGCAGCCTCAGCTTCAGCTACATAAATTATCTATCTTAAGATTCTCGAAGTGTGAGCAATAAGAATACAAGCGATTATAAATTTCATTTGTCACATTCAATGGCATTCAAAACTTAAAACTTAATACATTGTGGTAAGAGTTAAGAAAAACATTAGTTCGTCTGTTCGTCGAAATAATGTTTTTCTTAAGCATGTGAAAATGTGAGTAAAACTGCGTTTCTGTCCATAAATAATGCTAAGATTTTTCTTGCTCAATCTTTGGCCCCGAAGAACATTTGTGTCGTAGTGGAGAAAGTAAACTAAATTGTTGGAAAATTTAATATTGATTGATATGGACCGCACGATGCTGTTAACTGTCTTTACATGCTTCTTTGTGAGGGTGCTGAGATAACATTTTTCATCCATCAATGCAAACGTAACTTTTAATATGTACTTCTACACTTGAAAGTCGATATTAAGGAAAACTCTTGTGCAGGTTCCTACCTCTAGATGAAGTTTGTAAACAGTCATTTTATAAATCATTTTTTAAAACATTTTTTTTTTGCAGTATGTCTGTTCCTGTTTGGCTTAGTTGTGTTTAAATCTTACATATTTATGACCTGCAGTGCGTGAAACCTCAGCCCTATAAACTGTCAAGATCTCAGTTTTAAGAATTTCGAACATTGCACCAGATCCAATGACAGTAAGAATATAAACTACGATGTTATATTAACTCGCATCTGCCGCAATCCGATGTATTTTAAGTATACTGCATTATGCACAGAGCACTGAACATGATCTCCATATGTTAACCTGCCTTGAATTACCCCCATTCCTCCCCCCCCCCCCCCNTCCCCCCCCCCCCCCCATCTTCGGATAATAGGCGGTCCAAACTAGTCTCTGCATCTGCTAGACGCACATATCCATTGCCAAGATATTTGTCTCAGATATTTCTTGGAGTTTGATCGTGTGATCGTGCTAACAAGTCCACAGTCAGCCATTCCCATGATAAGATTTTTTTGTTTGCCCGATTAAGCTTTGAAAAAGATGACTACACATCTTGCACCGCCCTGTCATTCTTTTCCATAAAGCCTCTAGACACACTGTCGTCTCACTGGTCGACCCACCCCAACCTATACCACGTGTGCTTTCCCATTACAACGATACTGTCACTGCTTAAACCTTTTAAACAGTCATAAATAGCTCACATGCGTTTTTTGCTTATTGTTGATTCTTCACATAGGGGTTTCAGGCAAACCCAAGCCTCAATCTATCTCCACCCTCCCTCAACCTACTCTCTCTCCCCTGTCTATTTCCCTAATTTCCACATTACCAAGCGATCTCCCTCTCCCTCCTTCCCCTCCCTCCCTCNCCCTCCCACCACCCACTCCTTCCCCCGCCCATGTTCCTCATCCCCACATTAAACTGTACCTCAATTCTAAAAAGTCCTTAACCAGATGTTTAGCAGCAATATTTTCGCTCCATGCCTGTCAGCCATTGAAGATCAGCCAGAAGCTCAAGATGTGATCTACCATTCATTAAATGCCTCTTTGCCCAGTGTATGCCAGCCATTAGAGATAGCCATGGACTCAGAACAATCCTCGCCGGATCCTTACATCTACAGGTATGAGACTTAAAAGATTTGGTAACTTGGATTGTTCCAGTAGTACCAGGCTGTAACGGACTTCATTTTATATTTGGTAATACATATACGTTTTTTGCAGAGAAAAGAACTCGTATCGATTTTTGGCAGATCTTTAGTTTTAATTTTTGAAATGCAAAGTTTTGTACCAATGGAATTATTATAGAAGTTGGCGCAGATCTGTGTTTTATTGACTATTCTAAGCTACTGAATCGTGATAGTTAGGCTGCAAAGATATGCTGAACCACAAAGAAATCCTACAAGGCATTAGGTGTATAACCTACCATTTAAAACAACATAACGGATAATATATGTATAGACAGTGGCATTCGGGCTTAACATTAAGTAAATAGTCACCAGTACTTAAAGACAAAACGTGCCATATCATAACTAGTAGGGGCAAGAACTGTGAAATGACGATTTGCCCTTTCACGGCATCTAGAAATTGAATGCCGTCACATCAATTTCGATTCTATACTTCCTGCCATTTCCCTTTTCAGAACATGGAGCGCGCCCTTCATTTGTTTCTACATCCGGTGACCCGTTACTGGGCGCCTAGACCTAGGCGAAGAAAGCTCCCACCTGTTGTAAAATTAGCAAAGGTGAGCTAGTATTTAAACATTTCTAGATAGGTGAAGCATCGTGGCCGAATGGTTACGACGTTGGACTCAAAATCTTAAAGGTCATGGGTTGTAACTAAGGAAAGCTTTAATTCAGTGACCCATTAATGTACAAAAAGAATTGTTAAATCAGTTGCATGAATAAAACGTATTAGATTGAACGTTGGGACAGTGACACGTTAATTTTACAAGAAGAAAAAAATTAGAAAAGTGTCCTCCTAAGAACAAAGGCGATACTAGCCATTTCTTAATAATGTACAGCCCACGTGATACGGTTATGATTGGAAGTTCGGCGTTACATTGCTTTGGCATTCCCAGAGATTTGTCTATCAATATCCAAACCGTGTATCATTTCTTCTGTCAGAATATTTTCAAGTTCTTCCAGCAGAATGTTATGTCTTCCTTTAATTTCCTTCACAGCCGGTGTCTGAGACCCTGGAGCCGAAACGGAGACGAGCTGCCATCTAATGTCATAGTATGCTAGGTGAGTCTGTTACCGTTTACTTTTTGATAAGTACTGATAGACAAGTTTCATTCGTTGTAGATTTTAATTTATTATAACGATATTTGCAAACATTTCGTAACTGATCACATGGCCTTTCCTCCATGCCTCACATCTTGATGCACCCTTCTTTAGTCATACTGTATGGGAAAGAGGAGTAATGTTATCTTCAGACAATGATGAAGTCTATAGCTCTTCAAATCCCATTGATTGATTTAATGTGTCAGAAATGTAAGGAGTTTGCACTTCTTTTCACGAACAATTGAAATCTGACCTCAATGATTCATCTGGGCTGACAGTTACTGATCTAATCTCTACACAAATCTAATCTCTTGTATATGTTTTTATCCGCAGATCCACTATTCGATAGTGAAGGTCACTTGCACGCAATAAAGAGCCAGCCCAGAATACCCTCGACTTGATCAGACATGACACTACCTGATTTCAGACATCTCAGACTGCCATCGAGGACACAACCAACAAAAGGAAGCCAGTCTGCAGAAGAGATTTACCATCCAACACACAGCCACAGCCTACTCCAGCGCCCACCAGCTTCTCATCGGAAGCCATTTCTGAGATGTCTGTTTTTTGGGTTTTTTTTTTAGAATACGGGCTATAGTAGAATTATTATCAGATGTCAAATTTTGATGTAGGACTGCCACAACTTTCTCTTTTATTTCAACTCAGGATGTTAAACCGACATTGTAGATTGACTTTATCCTTCAAGATATAGTTGTTTTTTTTGGTGTGTGTGAAATATTTTAGGGTTGTAGCCTTCTCAGCAATGGGGCGGCTACATATAGCTGAGTCCATATTTGGTACCTTAGTGTTACTGTCAGTTTTGTATATATATATATTGGTCCTTCTATGGAGTTCTGGCTTCTACACGTGTTATGAGAGCGCTATCTTTTAAATGGCTTAACTGCAGTTTCCAACCTGTCGAATCGTTTTACAGAATTCAAAACATTTCGAAAATCTAAAAGAGAACTGATATCCATCCTGTGGTCTGCTAGATTAATCAATATTAATATTATAGATATTATAGAAAAAGTTCTTGCGCTGAACACATGATCTATTTTATTTGGCAGGCAGTATTAGCTACTACATCCTTCGCAACCAATCCCTACTTTACAGTCCCATCAAGATCGAGGTCTTCTCACAATCTTCTCTTTGATCTACAGTTCAGAAACGAGACATTGATCTACAGTTCAGAAATGGTACAGATTCATTGTTGATTCATTGTTGGGTCTGGCATTGCGTTCATTATTTCTTACTTGTCCTAGATATGTGTAAGCAGTTTGGAGTTTGGAAGAGTGTTGAGGTCACGGATTACTTCTGGGTTCACACGTAGAAATAATTTTGCTTTAATAGCAATGCTGTCTTCTTTACTGTTACCCTTTTATTATTTCCTCTGCCAATTTCACTTGATCATCACACGCATTTGTGCTGCTCGATGTCTCGATCTCTCCAGTTGTCACGGTATTCCTGTTTACTTGCTTGCTGGTTATTTCTGGAGATCAGGCACAATAGATGAAGTTCTGTCCTCGAGGCGAGATAGTGAATCCTGATGCAGATTTCTGGAAAAAAAATTAGCTTGCCTAAGATTCATATTTGATATGGTTTAAAGTTTTCGTGTTTCCGGGCACTGCCAGCTTTTGTGACTCCATGTCATTATTCCCAGCAGGTCGGATCACTCCACAATATTCACAACTCCTTGGAGACCGAAGCCATTGCCATTTTACAAGTGCTGTCCATTCGCATTTGAAATGTCTTTCACTGCCTATGGCCAGGCGATTGGACTGAGAAATATGACTAAAATTTTTCCCACAATCCAAAATTATTCGCTGTCTTTATCGAAAGATTTAAGAACTGACTTTTGCACAATCCCGCTGATTATTTTTCCGCAAATTATTTTCTTAAAAACCTACAAAACACATGTAAACTGCCATGATTAATTTACAACAGAAAAACTTCTGGTTGACACTGATCCTCTTGGACCGAGTATGACACCAGGGATCACCAATGACCCTCTGTGTACGTTTTGTACATTAAAATGTTATTGTATTGGATTTCTTCCGCTGCTGGCCTAGTCAAAAAGTATTCAATGTTTCCAATAAGCAAAATAAGAATGATATAAAACGTTCTTACTCAGAGAGACAACAGAGGATCTTCACATGCCCTTTGACCTTCTGACCCTCTAAAGAGGGCTGAGCCACATTGACTTATGACTTGGAAGTATCCTTAAATTCTCTTGACCTTTTAACTGCCTCGTGGGGGGAGGAGTGATTCGAATCTTAAAACCTTCAGCTTTATTAAGTCACATTCAATATTGAGGTTTGAAACCGGAGCATCATAAAAGCAATTTCATATTCCAAGATATCGGATGCACAGTATTTAGTCTTGTGGGCTTTGTAGCAGCGAACAGCAGACTCGGGTAAAGTTCTTTCCAAGCAAGACGACACGCAACTGGAAATTTTAGTTTAATTTGATCTACCTGTAATTCTGAAATGATGACTGTAGGACTGCGCATCCGATTTCTTCACAGCATGTCTAACCATTTTGTCTTTTTCTTCTCTTCAGCACAAAATGAGCTCATGCATGCATACGCTATCATGGGTGATTTACGTACATTCGGAGACTGGCATTTTTAAGAGTGCGATATATTATGTTGAAAATAGACCAATAATAGATCAATAATAGATTGCATTTGAATAGCGCATAATTCCTAAGTCAGCTGTCTATGAACTCGGCACCTCATATTTTCGCAAATAACGCTTGCTAGAAAGTGAATCTTAATTTACTTATTTTTCCCTTCCACGGTTCTCCATCTACAAAAACTATCCGAGCTTCTCTTCCAAATGTTAAAAGAATCACTCATGATATTCCTTGCACTTCTGTTAACATTTGCATGTTCTTGCATGTTCTTGCATGTTCTTGCATGTTGGCCGGCCATTATGATTTTGTGATGCTCCGTAGCAATACTTCAGTTTTGTTTGTGAAAAAAAAGTTAATCTAAAATTTTTAAGAGACAAACTAAAAATCTGCAAGTATCAAATTTATAAATCCACATGTTCGATATTCCCCACGTTTGTCTAGATAATCAACAAAATCTGAAGTTAACAAAATCGAGTTTGTGATGTGATTATGAAAGATATCATGTGCAAGAGTGTTAAAAGTTTAAAGAACAGAATAAATCCATTTTGAGTCTTAAGCCAATAGCGCAAAATACGTATAATAGCGTGGCTCAATGACAAATGTCACATTTAGGATCAGAGGGAGCCCCCGCTCCCCACCCCACCTCTGTATGATTAGGCCATGGAATGCTGTTAATACTTTGGGAAAGCATATTTCATCAATATTTCTTGATTTATCCCTCTGTAAATTTCTATAAAATGTCAGTGGCATTGCATGCTCTCAAGGGAGCTGAGCAAGTTATGTGATCTGATCCGCTTAGGTAATGTGACATGGTATGAGCTGGTATATGATTGGTTGGAACACTTATCAACATCAGTATCTCATATATATCCAGACACTGCTTGTCTTTGTCTAGGTGTCCACGTGCGACCAGGTCATCGAAGGTCTTTAGATCCATTTTTTTTTAAAAGAAAAGCAGAAGGTGGATTCTTACACCTTTTAGCTAATCTGTATCGCGTTGTTATTCTTGTCGAGGGTGCATTTAATTTGCGCTCGATTACTGGTTCGATACTGATGGTGATTCCTTATTACTTTGGCAGATCATTGTGCTGTAGCTCCTTTTGCCTCTTTGTTAGCTGGCTAGTTGGTTTTTCGGCAACATTTATAGTCCTAAGAGAGGTCATTCTATTTGGAGACGACTTCCAAAGAATGCAAATCTAAATAATACGCCGAGAATGGATCGTAAATGAGATAATCTCTCTCTCTCCTTTCTGTTTCTCTATTTTATCAGTTGTAGCAAGACACTCTGCAGATTATGATAAGCAAACGAACATTTGCTACAGTGGGAGTTTCATGATTTTAGTCAAAGATGTTTTTCATTTGCTGTGTTAAAAATTGTCCTTTCTTAGCCGAAGGATTATCATCATTCTACAAATGGATCACATTTCTGTTGTACTTAGATACCAACGTGGACAAAAAAAAATTGCCTCCTTTACTTTGTTCCTATCTCTCTCATTGGTTCTATTTCATGGTTTGTTACTAAAACCCCATTTAGCCAGCTGTATTAACGTGCAGTTCACAATATCACACTGATCTTTTAGAATTGCAGTGTCACTTTATTCCAGGTGAAAAGCATTTCGTTTTGCAGGTTGATACTTTCATTTTAGTGTTGTCCTTGGCTTCATTAAGAGCATCAAAAATCACAAAGAAAATGCTAATTATGCCTGTCCTGTCTCCCTTAGCTCCGACTTCAAATTTGTTTGAAAAACCCATGAACAAATTGTATAGCCAACAAACTTTACATCTATACAGAATATGATCGGTTCTTCTCCTATAATAGGTAAAATTAGACTGACAAACACATACAGGTATCTAATGAAGTTTGAACTGTCTAGAGTAACACCTATAAATTGAAGGCTAATATCTGCTTCAATTTTACGATGTGGAACTGCTAGTTACGAAAATGGTTACTGGAGTTAAGCGGGTAATCTTTATTCTATTATTAACAGAAGGAAATCCTTGCAAAGGTCGAGCTGGATTACAACTCCGCTATAATTATGACAAAGTGCCAAAGAACCAGATGTATTTTGTAGATGGCCAGAACTCCATTTAACCACCAGCCAAAATCATTACGTATACTGTTTCTTGTTTATTATGCATGGCTTTTACGTGCAAGGAAATATTATTCTGTCGTTTTATTAAGTATACCCTAGTACTAAGTACACTTTCATGCGTTAAGGGAACACTGTATATCAGGGTTCTTCTGTACTATCATCTGTTTAACGTGAAGTTACGACTGAGAACAGGATGCAGTAACTCGCCCCTGTTTTTTTTATGCTTAAACTATTGCAATAAACAAAACTGAACTATCAAGCGGATTTCAGTCAAATCAAATTATTGTATCGATGACTCTTTGTATTAGACTTTTATTATGTAATGAACTTTCAGTTTGTACCGGTCACAGGAATGATCTATGAACATCCATTGGCAGATAAGGAGAAATCCCACTACGAGAATTGTGTGCTTCAATACAGAACACACGCACTTCTGAATGCGGTATCGTCTTAACCTGCCGTAACTATCCGTTTATAGTGGTATGTGTATGTCTGATTGTAAAAGACCTAGATCTAGTTGTATATTTCATGTCGGAAACCGTCCCCCTCATTCCAAATTTGCCTGAAATTTTATCTTTTTGAGGTTCTGAGAAATTGAGGGCTGTCAGCCTCCTTCGGAAAGCAAAACGGTGAGGCAGATGTGGTTTGGCTTGTAAAATTGGGAGATAAGTTAAAACATCTACATTGTTTTAATCGGACAAGATAAATAGATCATAGTAATATAAAGAACGAACTTGTATCATACTACAAGTACAAAAAAAAACAACAAAAAACTGAGGTAGATGTTGAATGAGCAAGACGATATATTATATAAACTTTATAAACGTTCAAAGCAATAAAGGACAATTATTCGAGGATGGAATTACGTTTTGTGAATATTATGTATAAAGTAAACTGTTATCAACCTTCACTGTCGCACTCGAAATTCTAATATTGTGCAACCAATGAGCATCTGTGAAGGCGAGGGCCAGACGACAAAATGAGCACACGAGGTGTACTGTAGATGCTTTACACAAAGGTAACTTCTGTATTCTCATTGACCGTCCACTGCAGAAATGCTGGCTGTCCTGTTTTCGCTGGTGTTTCCAATGTGGACGGTTGATGGGATAGAGATGCTACCATCGCGTCACGCAGCGACAGTGCAACTCGATGGCATTTGGTCTGAATCTGGCCCAAGTTTACTTAGTAAATACATGACAATTTTGTGCAAATTTCAAACCACGCTGTGCCACATTTTACTTAACGTTAACGAATTTAATATCATGCTGTAAGTGCTTAAAATAAGGTCAAACGAAACTCTTCTGTAAAATGGAGATTTCAAATGCAACATTGTTCTTAGTATTACGCTCTTGCCATTAATTTTATTTTCTCATTAGGGCCAGATCTAGTACAAATTCAGCCAATCCTCCAGGGCAATATTCGCAACTCTAAATCTGAACACGATTATTGCGTTTACTGGGGATGACGCTAGGTCAGTCAATGACAAAAGTTCAAACTTTAAGTAAAATCTGAGAGGGATCAATGGCCGTATGCCTAATCCATACGTTAATTAATGTAATGTGTTAACTACGGCTACTAATTATGTTTCCCGAAGTTTCCCATAGTTTTTCACAGTACGTTAAGTAATGTGTAGATGGTGCATACGGCCACAGGTCCCTGCACCATGGTGACTAACAAAGAATTTGTAAAATTAAATATATTCTTAGGTATTTTTATTTATTCTTAAATCAGGTAAACATGGGAGTATCTGCACGTGTGAGCATTTTTCTTTATGTATTTCTGTAAAACACATCCATTGTAATCACTGTAACAAAGACACATTTCCCTTGTAGGTGAATAAACATATCTTATCTTATATTTAATGCTCAGTGTGTATTATGAAAGATGTTTTAACAATGCATGCCATTATGAAATTCCCCATAGGTTTAATAAAATTTTACAAATGCATCCTTAACTTAGTTGCACTTATGACTGCATTTAATGATCATAAAATTTGTTTGATGTCCGTGGAAATCGTTAGACAATTATCTGAATTTATCTGCATTGTACGCAAATGCGTCTACAGTAAATCTAGACAGTCTACCGATTTTCACGAATACCTAACCGTTTTTGATCATATTTATGTATTCGTAAGGACAGATTACATGACAAGTACAGACGGGTGGAAAATTATTATATTGCCAGAGGTTGTATCTACTACATTTTATCCAGTGTAAATGTCCATTTACTATTGCAGAGCAAGATTTTCACCATGTATAACAAATCTACACTGAAATACAATTTAGTCGTGCCCAAACAGACCACAATATCTGGATATCAAAGTGTCTCCTTTGCTTATTAGTACAAACTATTCGTCTGTTTCTTTCGACCTAACAGTCCAGCTTTGTTGTGTTCATGAAACTTGCTCCAAAATTCATTTCACAAATCATTAGTAGAATCCTAGTGATTTCTTTTAAAAATGAATTTGAGTTACTCTCATGGACTTAACAGGCTAACATGTTAAATCGAGGTGGACATGCTGAAAGGGGTTTAAGCAAGAGCAGCGTTATGTTGGTTTCATTCAAACACATTGGCTTGGGAAATTTTTAAGCCTTCTTTCGTGTTACTCCGTGTGCTTTATGTAATTAGTGATGTTCGTGTATTTATCTAGCTCCCAACTGTACCGGTAGAAATAGTTCCTTTGGCTTGCAAATTAATTTCATGTCTTCACTGAAATAAATGTAGCTGTACTTTATTAGTCATATTATAATCATCAGTTTTCTCCCTTGCCAATTATTACATATTGTTCGCCCATACCCCCTTCGACCTGACGATCCAACTTTGTTGGTATTTATCACTGCAATCCCAAGGACAGGGATTTCTTTTAAAGCGGATTTGGGTAATTGTCATGGACATTGACATCTTGATACCATTAGACCAAGGTGAGGATGCCAAAAGGGTTAGGGACAGGGTTATTTTTTATATACATTTGATAGTTCCATTGAAATGTGCCAGCCTGCCAATATTGTGTGTAAAATCCTCTTATCTTGTAACTGTAGCCATGAGTGTTATGGCTTGTGCTGTAATACTTGTTCGGTTTGATTTCAGTTTAATTGATATAATCTGTCAAAGCATTTTCTGTGGCTTGCAAGGTTGTTTTACCATGGCTGCACTGTTGTCTACCCTGTAGATGAACGCCTTGTTTAGTTGTTTGGTTCAATGTTCGCTTCATTCAAATACATAGGCATGTGAAATGTTTTAGGCCCTGTTAGTCTCTGCATTCGGTTGTATCAACTTCCAACTTCGAACGTTTTTCCAAATCTCAAAAAATGCACTTTCGTTCAAAAATGAGTTGGTGGTGTATTAAAAAATGTATTTTTGTTATTTCATTCAAAACTTAATCGAGCTCAAAATCTGCACCCCTTAAAATTTTACGTCATTTAACAGTAAATAAAAATCTATATGTGAATAGCAATCACTGTAATGTTATGTCCCTATTTTACAAATATTTAGAGACTACATACCGAGTTTTGGAAAAATGCCCTTCAGTTTCTTATTATAAATGCCACTTTTTCCCAAGCCTTGTAATATTGTTTTACTATATCTGCATTGAAATGCAGGTAGTTATCCTCCCATTAGCCACACTGTAATCATTAAGTTTTCTCCCCTGCCTATTATCACACATGGTTCGTCTTAGCTCACTTCGACCTAATGGTCCAACTTTGTTGGTGCTCATGAAAGTTGCTTCAAATTCTTTCCATCATTTACTCTCTGGAATCCCAGGGATTTTTGGAGTTGAATTTGAGTAATTATCATGAACTTAACAGATTTACACCTTTAAGTCGAGGTGAACATGAGGAAATGATTTAAAAATAAGATAATCTTATGATCGCTTTATTCAAACACACTGGCATATGAAATGTTTTAGGCCTCATATCCTCTTAGTCTGTGCATTCGCTTGTATAAATTCCCAATTTCAATTGGTATATATGTCACTATTTTCTAAGACTTGCAAGATTGTTTCATCATGTCTGTCTTGAAAAGCATGTAGCTATTCTTCATTAGCCACATTGTTATTGTATTTAATTTTCTCCTCTCCCTATACTAATGGTTCGGTTATTCTCCCTTCGATCTGAGGAGTTCAGCTTTAATGTTCATGAAAATTGCTTCAGATTCATTCCTTCCATCATTTACTAACGAGAATCTTATTGATTTTTAAAGCCGAATTTGGGCAATCGTCATTGACATTAACATGTTCACACCATTAGATCGAGGGCAGGGGAATATGCCAAACGGGTTTCGGGACAGACTTCTATGTTTTATTTGAAGCACTTTTTTATTCTTTCCATTCAAATGTACTGTCATGCAAACATTGTGTTTAAGATCCTCCATCTTAGTACTGTAGCCACGATTGATGCTCTGGTCCTAAGATTTCCTTTCGGTTTAACTGGTATACAATTCACTGAATCTGTTTCTTGCAAGATTGTTTTACCACGACAGCATTGAGATGTTGAGCTGAAATATATTTTACAATCCAGCTTTTAGATGAATACAGAAATTTATTAATTTGACAATTGTTACACAACTGTTTGGGTATACCTCTTTGACCTGAAAGCCGTAACTGTGTTGATGGTAGTGAAAATTACTCCAAATTCATTCCATTGCTGCCTCTGGATCACACTGAGGTTTTTTTCTTCTCGAATTTGATGTAATTTCCATGCACGTTTAAATACGTTTACGCCTTCTAAGTCGAGGAAGTCGTGCGAAAAGTGTTAGCAATATATTTTTATCTCTGAAATAGACATCGTAATGTTCGTACCATTCATACGTTCTGAACTGCAAAACTGTAAGCATTTTTATAGCTAGCAAAGACTGGTATTATTATATCATGTACATTAAAATACATCTAGTTGTATTGTACTACCCCCACTGTAATCATGGATTTACTCCTTTGTTTGCGATGGCTACTTCAACCTAACGGTTCTAACTTAATTGGTTTTATGAAAATTACCTCAGGTTCATGCCATCAGTTTCAAATGAAAACCCATGTTTTAAAACCGAATCTGGGACACTTCCATGAATACTAATGTCAGCGCTATCAGTTTGAAGTCAACATACAAACGGTCAGCGGGCGACTTGAAATATAGACCTGTGGCCATACACATAATCCTTGCGTTAATAGACGCATTGCGTTAATCGCGGTGAATACTTCTGTTTTCGAGGTCTTCCCCTGTTACCGCAATGGGTTACTTAACGCAACAATTATGCTTACGGCCACGTCTCTACTTGTTTGTTTTTGTTCTTCCATTCGAATACCTTAATGTTGACATACACAATTTGTAAGTGCCTCTTGTCAGTACTGAGGTCTAAAAAATGTTTCCATGTTTCCATAGTCATGAATCTCTATGAATGCTAAAGGAATTTCGTGATATATACATTATTCTAGCATTAATCATAATAAGCTTCAATGGTAAGTTTTATTTTGCAAACTAATGATCCGGAAGTAAGGTAAAGTTAATTACTCTTTTCATTGTCGATTTTTAAATCACAATAGTTTTTTGAGAAATTAGCCTTATGAAACTTCTGGGTCATTATTTTTTGCTAAAAACCAGACCTGCCATTGACACCTAATATGCTATATTACCACAGAGTTATCTTTTATGGTGAAACTTTGTGCTCTTTCTTTCTCAAGTGATCCAAGTGTTAAACAATTCAGTATGAACTTATCTCCGTTGTGTAAATTTAAATGTATTAAATTTCTATTTCTCTATTAAATTTTTCTTTTACTCCTATCTTGGTATTTGCATATAAGCTGGCTATAAATTAAATACTATAGAGCACAAATTATTCTTAGACCACGCCCAGACCAAGAGCGTGTCCCACTGTGCTATACCTGCACAATACGGGATACTCTTTATTTCCATTAAATAATGTCCGAACTGAAAGCGAAAGTTGCTATGTTTCCACTACGGCTTTTGGTTTGGATGTTTGATGGGAATAAAAAAAATTACTGTCGTGTTGTTAAGCCATAGGGAAGTTAGGTGGCTTTGTTTTGGACCGGGGCCTATGAACAATGGTTAGGGCGAAAGAGATTTCACATCTACTACTCCTTCGCACTCTGCATGAGAGGAATCTTAGTGGTTAACGCTCGAAGGACACTTTAGTGTTCTAGAATGAAATGTATATATTTGTTAGAAAGCTCATGGTGCTGTGTATAAACGCGCAAATATATGTAGTCATTTAAAGATTTATTGTTTTTAGCCTTGAATGGCCTTAAATTTTGGCACCTTGAGAATGACCTGCATTTCCTCCGGAATTTTGTTTTTTTGTCTTTCGGCCATATGGAGTGAATTTGATCATTTTCATGGACGTCAATGTTTGTATGTGAGAGAGCAGCGAGGGATAGTTGATGGTTACTTTACACTGCAATCAGCCATAGTTTTGATATTAATCTTTTTGGTATTAGACAAATATTTGTCTTGTTATGACTGTAACCAGTAGGCTACCTTTGGCTTATTAATTCCATGTACTATGCACACTTCATCACGTCAAAATGTTATGTTTAGAAATTATCTACATGTTGGCTTATATATTTAGCGTTTCATGTCTGAACACTGTTTTACACAAATGTTTGACAGCATCTCAAATCAATAAATCTATACTGTTATTGTGCATTTCATTGCTTTGGTGAAAAACTTTGAGAGAGAGAGAGAGAGAGAGACAGAGAGAGATAGAGAGAGAGAGAGACAGAGAGAGACACAGAGAGAGAGACAGAAGTTTTAAGATGAAGATAAGCAAACCCAGATAATTCACTTCCTGGAGTTCGTGATTAAAATGGTTGTTAACCCCATTAACGTTGTTCATTTAAGAAATGTCTAGGATAGTTTCAGTGTATAAGCAGACATAGTAGAATAGGTCTCTGATCCGTGTGTAGTCAATAACAAAGGCAAATACAGACAAAATGTGTCATTAGAATCTAAATATTCCGATGGGAATACGTTGCCAATAAATAAAATTGTCATCTTATTTATTCATTACCATTCATTGCGCAGGAATCAAATCATGTTTTATTGATCATACAAAGAAATATACATACTACAAATTTTAATAATAAAAATCTAAGTCCCGTATCAAGGCTAAAGCCCCTTACCCCACCCCNCCCCCTTCCCACGCGACTTAAAACTGTTGTCTCTCCAGCAGGCACGATCAGCGTCGGACTTAAATGCAACTTACATTTACAGACTCTGATCACTGGCATTCTAGCGTTGCTCTTCAAGACCCAGTTAAGAGCACAATGAGACTAAGTGCCATAAACGCTGTAAGCTAGCCATACCCGACTCCTAACAGGTCATCAGCATTATTTGCTTGTACTTTTCGAATTATGCTCTCATTATGCCATCCGTTACTTTAACCCAGGACTCGCAATATGGAAGGGAAGGGTGTTTATCGATAGGCTGCATGATACCAGACACTTAGTAGAAACACGCAGAGAGACTGGCAGATAGAGAATTTATGTATGCATACGCACACAAACAAATTGAAATTGAAACATGTTTGTTAGGCCACTTGCCTGTAAACAAAGGCGCGATCTCTACCTTAGTAATAATAATAATAATAAAGAGAATTGTTATTGCGCGATCTCCACCTTAGATAATTTAATAATAATAATAATAACGATAATTTTTATTGCGCCTCACCCCCGAAAAACTCGAGACGCTTTACATCGCATACATTTCTTTTACACACCAGCCATATTACAAGCATAAACACACACACTCGCGCATACTTAGTGCATAATATACACATACATTTCAAAAATATTCTTGATACAGCAAGCATTCCAAGTACGGACTGCTGTAGCTACTCTGACAAATACTTTACAAATAGATGTTTTTAATTGGCATTTGAATGATTCAAAACTGGAAGAATTTCTAATATTTTCTGGCAGTGAATTCCAAATAAGAGGCCCAGAATAACAGAGGGCCCTATCACCATACTTTCTTAACTTAGATCGAGGTACAGATAGTCTAGCTGTTTTAAGTTTTTTAGATCTTAAGTTTCTTAATGGTGTATATGGGCAATTTACATCATTAAACAAAAATAATTTAACATCCTGCTAGCATTATGCCATCCATTGTGTTAACTCAAGTTTCTCAATATGGAGGAGAGGGGTGTTAATTGATAGGCTGCGGGATTCCGGGCACTTAGTAGAAACAAGCAGAGAGACTTGGAGATAGACAATTTTTGTATGCATATGAACACAACAAGAAACTATAATTTCTTGGGCCATTTGTCAATAAACAAAACAGAAATCTCTGTTATGCAGAGTGAATTTAATGAGACATCCGATTCTATATTTATGTACATCACATCAGATACTGCATAACATTCTAACAATACTAGTGGCTGGTGAAGTTTTACACAGCTATGTAGATAAGATGTCTCTTGAAAGAGAGAGAGAGAGAGAGAGAGAGAGATGGGGTAGGCATGGAGATAATATAGGTCTTAAATAAGACTTTTTTATCTTCCTGTTACATTTCTTTCTCACTGTTTATGAAATTTAACATTTCTATCTACCTCACTCTTCCTGTTCTATCATTCTCCTCATGTCTCTACCAGAGTTTCTCTCTTTCTGGCTTTCTCTTTCTCACTTTTCTCCCTTCCCTTCTTATAATTTTGCTTTCATTTTCTTTCTTCCACTGCTTATTACTTTTTCTTTCTTTCCTTTTTTCTTTCTTTCTTTCTTTCTTTCTTTCTTTCTTTCTTTCTTTCTTTTTTTTCTTTCTTTCTTTCTTTCTTTCTTTCTTTCTTTCTTTCTTTTTTCTGTTTGTTCCTTTCTTTTTTTATGTTGTGTTCCTTTCTTTCTTTCTGTTGTGTTCCTTCTTTCTTTCTTTCTTTCTTTNATTTCCATACAAGTGCATTTCCCTTCCGTTCTGTCTTTCCCCACCCTTCCATTCAGTAGTATGAAATTATTATTTTTACAAAGATCGAGTAATTTTCTACCATAGTTATCAACTGAGTTTAAATCTTTACTTAATCTGTGTACGTTGCATTCTTTATGTGTCCCCAGCATAGTCTCAACATCCATATAATTCATTAGCTCCTCATTCTCTCCAAACAAAAGGTCATCTGGAGTCACAAAATCATTTTCTTGCTTTGTTTTGGCATTAAAATCACCCAGGATGTACACATGTGGGAACATGTCCTTCATTCTTTGTACTTCTTCTTCCAAATTTTCGAAAGCCAATGGGTCCTTAAAACGTGAGGAGACTGGGGGGATATACACAGCACCTACCAAACATTCATATTTTACATAGGTCACTTTAATCCACAGTACATTTTCACAGGTAGAGGTTATGACTTCTGTTTTCAGGTCATTCTTCACAAACATTGCAAGACCACCTGATCGTCTATGTCCCATCCTTTCTCTATTTTTATAATAACATGAGAACCCTGGTATATTAACAGAAACAGTATTGTCACATTTTGTTTCAGCAAAGCAAATTACATCCATGTTATTGCAATATTCTATAAATTCTCTTCATGTCTCTACCATTGTATCTCTCGTTCCGGTTCCCTCTTTCTGACTTTTCTCCCTTCCCTTGTTATCCTTTTGCTATCATTCTCTTTCTTCCATTGCTTATTACTCTTTCTTTGTTTCTTTGTTCCTTCCTTCCTTCCTTCCTTCCTTCCTTCCTTCCTTCCTCCTTCCTTCCTCCCTTCTTCCTTCCTTCCTTCCTTCCTTTCTTCCTTCCTTCCTTCCTTCCTCCTCTCTCTCTCTTTATTTCTTTCTTTTGTTCCTTCTTTGACCTTTCTTCTTTTTCTTTCTTTCTTTCTTTCTTTCTTTCTTTCTTTCTTTCTTTCTTTCTTTCTTTCTCTCGCCTATCTATCAAGTTCGCTCTCTATTTTCATTCTTCTTGACTGTTTAAAGCAACGACACCCCCTCCCTTTCCCCACCCCACCCCCCTACAAAAAATATGACAATTCGATTAAATCCAGCACTCTCTTCATTCTCAAGTTGTCACCATAAGACACGTTCACTATGCAACACCATAGAATATTCCTAACGAACTCAAAGCTAACTTTACCTCACTTTACATGATAGTGAGATTTCATCTACTGTTCCTCAAAAGACAATGAAACTGTGTTCAGACAAGGCATACGATCTATACTATAACACGCCTCTCAAATATTCAGAGGTGGTGCACCTACTGCGCATGCGCATTTTCGTCGTATCGATGAAAGTATTGCCATGTACTAGGAATTTCCTGTTTAAATATCGTCTTCCGGAAATAACACAACCGTAAGTCCTTCAAGTCATATTTGGACTAACGATAGTAAAAATGCTAAACGGCGATGTCCTCTTTACAAGATTGCTATCCCACAGAGGTACAATCTCCAGTTGTGAGGTGTCACCAATCAATAATAAGACTTTTTGTAATCACACAATAAACATGTTTTCTTACATCTCTGTTCAAATTTACTAATGAAAATGAAATTTAAATTACGACTTTTTAATTTACCCAGTAGGGACATTGGTTTACAATGTCATACGATGGTATGTATCTCATTCACAATAAAAACACACATAATATTACACATCATACATGTAAATACATAATAATACAAATGAAATACATTAAAAAAAGTCATTGCTGGTAGCCCGCAGTGCAGCGCCCTAGTCCCACCAGCTCTAAATCCAGGTACTTATTTATATCTGAGTTGAGTGGAGAAAGGGAAGTAAAGCGTCTTCCCTAGGTCATTACACCGTAAACCGCCCGGCCCGAGAGTTGAACACAAGAACCTTGAGACTTGACAGTCTTTAGTGTCTGAGCATGACTCACAAACCAAACGACCATACTGTCTAAAATGCTGCCTCCTAATATAATTATTATCAACATTCATACATTTAGGTTACAGGCCTGTAATTGTACTTTCACTTTGTGGTCCTAGAACTCAGGGGGTATATTTTATATCTCCCCTTTTCCCTCTTTTGGCATGCCCTGCTTCCAGTAATAAGGGCTGCAGGGGGGAAATTTTGATATCATGGGAATCTGTGTCCATTTTACTTTATTTTACCAGGCACTATTTAGCCCTGGGCTGGAACTGCCAGGTCAAGGGTGTGCTCAGGCGGAAGGGAGGGGTTTGGCATCGACCAGTGAAAAATGTAGGGTCTATTTACAAATAGCAACCAAGCTCAAAATTTCAATGGACTTGCTAGGGTTGGGTTAGTCTTAAAATTTGGCCCACACAATGAGCTTCAATCTGGTATGGATCTGGGTGAAAGCTAAAACTTTGGGTTCAGAGGGCAGGTCAAAATGTTAATATAGCCCATAGAGGAAAAAAGGGTCCAATCCTATTACAGGTCTGTAACCTTTACTTCTCTACGATTCACTTTCCCACCGTTTTTACTTCCCTTGGTGTAACAGCACCCACCTAAGACTGTGTTAAGAGAGGCACATCTGTTGGCCGTAAGGGATACTCGAGAAGCAGATTTTTTTTAAAAATCGAGATTTCTAGCATGCAGGTAGGGGAGGGGAGGGG
>JAWQUT010000301.1:617441-628047 GCA_033807755.1 Ellobium chinense | reverse complement strand
CCCCCCTCTTCTCGGTGCTCACGCCGTTTACGAACAGTCACTGTTTGTCAGATAGACTAATTAATTCCTTTTTGTGAGGACATCTCAATTAGACTGTGATCACATTGCCCTCGATTCTTATAATAGGTGTCATGGATCTGTTGTAATGTCATTTTATAGTGACTTATATGTCCACTGCACATATCTATATCGATGTATCTTTAATCTTATTAATTTTGTATACCTGCTCATATGTACCTTGAAACGTACTTGAGCTAAATAAAATTATTGTCATTATTGTTATTGTTATTGACAAAAGCAATCATCTTTACCTTAAATTATACAATGTACTTCCATAGTTGCATGAAGTAGAATTTCATTTTTCCTACGTCAAAACTTGGTTTTGTCCCTTCTGTACATACTTTCAGTCGGTACCCCTGATGCCATCATCACCATCACCACCACCACCCCATCTCCTTTCTTCATCAGATTTTAGGTTTTCACACAGATTTATTCCCATTGTCACGATGTTACAAAAAACACGGTAATATAACTACCACTGAACAACATATAAGCAAACCAATGGAGAAATAACCAGACAAATAAGCATTTCATTTTCACCTTCTTCGTAGATATGTACAGAACGTATAGAATCCCTTCTGTCCTCCTCTGATGTATGGACATTACCCGCGTTCTCTTCTTGTGTGACGTCATGAAGAAATCTACTGTAAAATATCCAAATGAAAGCAGAGATCAGCGAACGCCTTTCTTCATCATTGTAAAGAATTATTTTCCAGGTATTAACTTCTTCGAATCCGCTAGGTGGCACTCCGAGTATATTTCATAATTTTAATTTCATGTATATTGTAACTTTCAATGTCAATAGTAAATCTGTTTCATAGTTCCATGCAACAAAATTTAATCCTAGGGTTCCCACAGGTACTTTACCCTAGCAGGCAAAATTTGGTATCCTATATTATCTGAGATAGAAATACAAATTAACCCTTTGAAAGAAGGATGTTTGAAGAGCAATAAATGCGACCATCGGCTGTTGACAGCAACTTGTGCAAGAGTTTTTTGCTTCTCCTTTGTCTTCGTTAATTTCAAGACGTATCTGATAATTACTATCCAACTCGCATCACTTTGAAATTTTAGACAATTGTTCATGGTATCCAAGAAAATACTTATAATATGCGAATACACGCCTCTGTACTGAACAGTATGTTCATAATTGACTCTTAGATTTACAAGCCAAATGGCAGTTACTGGCAAGAAGGCCTTTTTGCCCATATAATGGTTAGAGAGTTACCTTTCCTTATATCTTAGGAAAATGACCATTATTAACATCTTTAATACTGGGAGGTCGAAGGAAAAAAAACAACGCTCCGAAATAAGGAGTTTGTCTTAAAACTTTTAAGGTCTGGGCGGCTTAGCTATTATACATAGCACCAAGAAGTCAACGAAAGATAACGATTTTAAGGACACAAGTGTAGCATGTACAGGCTTCTTCAGATCTTGGGTCTGAATGTCTTTGGAACCTATTATTTTTTTCTTCTTTTGGCCCTACTAACATTTTTTGTCATTCTACATAATATACCACTGTGATTTCGGGGAATTTCTTCCATGGAGGTTAAAGTATTTTTTTTTTGCCTGATCTTTTAACGGGAAGAAAAAAAAGGGGAGGGGGGAGGGAGGTCAACGCCCAAAATTTTTCACAAATGTCTTTCGAAAATGATCACCTCGAACTCTGATTTGGTCCCCAATTTTTCATTTGGCTGGTTTTGATCGCGTGCGAATATTTAGGCCTACACACTTTTTTTTTTTTTTATCTAGAAGGCTCAAATTGTATCTGAAAATTCAAAACTGCATGCTTTATTTAGATCACAGGTCATTTTATACATTTCTACTTCCTGACATTGGCTGGCAGGGCCCCCTAAAAAGGGGGATTTTAAATATTAACGGATTCATTGGGTTGTACACAATGAGTGATTTGCCCCTCTAACAGGTGCCAAAAGCTTGCAACTCGACGCGCGACGAAGTCCGATATCTGTCTACGTCATCAATCGGAGGTCACATGGCGAGGCTGGGGGGTCAAAGTGCATATCGGTGCATATCATCGGCCGAGGCTTGTATTCAGCTATATAATGGAGCTTGGAAAAATGACGACTGTGGGGCTCTAAAATCTAGTCACAAAACTTTTGTTCTAACTCAGATCAAATCACCAAACATAATTCGAACCTTAAAATCCTAAAAGGATACCATGAATTACGCATACCTATACAACGTACTATATATATGTAATTATACTCTAGCTTAATCTTCATAGACTAGTCTACTCAGGGACTTACCTAAGTCGAGGTCGAGGTCTTTGAGATATTCTACGAAGTCTTCCTGAAACAGAGGATAAGCAATTTTGGTTGAAACTATGAGGAGAGAGGCGGGAGAAGGAAGGGAAACCATGGACGGCCGGACACTTGGTCGACAGACATTTGGCAGACAGACTTCTGACATTTGGCCGAACGGACGGGCGGATTAGGCTTCGCCGATAGGGTGTGTAGGATGCTTTATTTAGCAGAATGCGAGTACTCCCCTCTCCGGTCAAGGAATAATCGAAAACATTTTATCTGTAGTAATGCCGGTCATTCTGGCTGTTCTGACTTTACAGCTGTCTTTTCTCAACGACGCTTGCTCTGTTCTGGTCGTGTAAAACTCATTTAGTGCTCTATAATCTTGTAGTCGCATGTATGGTAAGAATGGCAGATTAAATGAATTTACAGATGTAAAAAAGTGTATAAAAATACATTTCAAATTCAGTCACGAATGCTTGTGGCAATTAACATTCATGTTTACATTTTTATTTTTTTTTCCAAAAAGACACCGTGTATCGTTGGATCAGAATCGTAAATAGGCCTACAGTAATCGAATATTGACTTGTCGGCGAATAGATTTCACTAGTTGGTGCAGGTAACTCTCTATGACGCAATACCGGCGAATGGGTGATCTCCCGAACGGACACTTGACCAAACGGCTGTTTGGCCACATGATTGTCGGCCAAGCGTCTGTTCAGCCACGTGTCCGTCGGCCAAATGTCGGGGGAATCGGAAGGGAGAGGAGAAGGGTGAAGAGAAAAACAAGGAGGTAAGGGAGGAAGAAGGACATACAGAAGAACTCACTTAACACGACAGAGCTTTACCCGAAATCTCGCTTAACCCGACAGAAAAAAAAAATCTCTGTCCAAGGACTTGCCGTAATCATAGTAAAAAAATTACGATTAACCCAATAACGAGTTTCGGGAGCCCTTTGATAATAAAATATGTGATTCGCCGGCGACAGGGGAAAAAATTGACTGAGAGAGGAAAAAAAAACATACGTGCCTCTGCCGTATCAGTTCTCCACCTGTTGCCCACCGGTGGTCAGGCACGTAGTGAATAATGCGTCAATCAAAGGTAATGACCACGAATGGCGCTCCTCGACAACTGTTACAGGCAACGCTATAACTATTCAAGATGGTCGACACCTTCACCTATAAACAATGCCGTTTGACATTTCTTTGATTATTTCCCCTTATCGTCAAACTCATTTCCACATTTTCTTGTCTTTTTTTTTTTTCTGTTGATGATTTGAGTTGTTAAAAGTTTATATTACTATGGTCTTTTATTTATCTTCTTTTATCTGTTAAAACAATGAAGAGTTTTTACTCATTATTATTTCCCAATTTTACAAGCTAAGCCACATTTACCTTTTTGTTTTGCTTTGGACAACAGGTTGAGAGCGCTCAGTTTCTCAAAACTTCAAAAAATGACTTAGACAAATGTTACGTGACGTTATATAGCACTGGAAAACGTTTAACATAAAACTTCTTTAACTGTCGACGATTTGACTGGATCCTTGCATTTCGTGTTCACAGAATTCTACTGTAGAAGGAGAATGGAAGGACAGAGAGATTAGGGGGAAGTCAGTGATGTAAAG
Organism: Ellobium chinense; assembly: GCA_033807755.1. NCBI lineage: Eukaryota > Metazoa > Mollusca > Gastropoda > Ellobiida > Ellobiidae > Ellobium > Ellobium chinense. The sequence goes on along the minus strand of JAWQUT010000301.1, from coordinate 624,099 downwards.
TGGAGGTTAGAGTAGAAGGAGGGGGAATGGAAAGTTTAGAGGTGGAAGCTGAATTGATAGACCAGGAAGGAGAAGGAAAAGATGACAAAGAAAAAGAAACAGATCTAGAAAAGTATTTTAACACAGTATAAAAAAAGGACCTTAGGGTACTACTTCTTCTATGAAGATATCGAAGAATACACTTCGTAAACAGCAGGCCTGAAATGACTGTACTTTAAGGGTAAATTAATGCTTAACGTTATACCTTCCGACCTATAGACTTGAAGAATGTAGTTGATGAAAATGGAGATGATGATGTTAAAGATGAAAGAGCCGTGACGATTTAGTAGGTCATGAATGAGTCATGAACTAAAAAATATTTTCGAAGTTGGCATTATGCAATGTTACGCAAAAAAAAACCCAAAAAAATCAGTCTCTTAACACTGTTGGTCCGCAGTTGTTGGATGTTAGATCTAGTTATGTGCGAAGGAAAGCCTGGAAGGTTCATAGCGGTACATTTTTTAGCTGTGTGGCCAAGTCATTACGGCGTTGGACTCAAGATCTTCAGGTCACGGGTTCGAGCGTCAACCAAGATCGTCTTGTAAGTGCCGTAGGAAAGCATTCCATCTAATTTTCCTCATGCACCGGTCTGTGAAGTGAGTACCTGGTCCTAGGCAATGCAACACACCAGTCAGAACGCTGGTGATCAGCGCCTGTAAATGGCAGCGGCACTGTATACTCCAAAGAGAATTCAGAAAATGTCCAGGGGTGACCTGGTCTTCTGGAATCGTGAAATCGCGTGAGCGGACATCAACGTGGATAAGAGACTATAAACTGCATTATTATTATTACCACTACATGTATTATGGTTCTGTGATTCATTCATAAACCCGTGAGCAATCCACTGTATCACTCAACAAAATTGAATGTATTCAGATCACAGAGTTCAGTCACATCTCAGGAGATTTGACTAAAATTAATTTGATTGTCTCAGGAAAGCATCTTAGTCAAAATATAGCTTAAGTCGCTTCTTGGGTAAATCAACTATTTGCATGACATAAAATCCTGATGAGTGTACTTTCACTGTGTGAAGGAATCTTTTGACTAAGCATCATTCTGGCCTGACATACAGATGTTTGAAAAGGCAAAGGGTCATTGCATGCAAAGGGAAAAAAATATTGAAAAAATCACGACTGAAGAATAATGTTAAACTATATAACTCATCTAAAATACCTCATCAAACCTCAGGTTTATCCATAATTACTGACCCTCTGTTCATGAAATCATATCGTTGTTTTTTGGTTTTTTTTATCTTTGTATTGAAATGATTTTACTCTCAATTCTGTAACAAAGACGAATTTGATACTGAATGGTACATTTCACTTTTAGTGCCTGATATCTCTATTCTTAGATTAGCGACATAGTCCTGATTATGACTGGCTGTTAGACATTTTATAGTATTAGACCCTTGCAATGTTGAAAAATTGCTTTGATTTTGGGCTATTAGAGCGGAAACTTTGTGTACAGAATTGGGGGGGNGGGGGGGGGGGATGAGTACTGCTGAAGACCGTCAAAAACATCCTGTATCTGACTTTAAATCTTTCTCTACGATTCTGGAAATATATGCAGTGTACCTCGTATGAACATTACCTCTTGTTATACAAATGAAGATGACAATTATACTGACAAATCTTTCTCTACGATTCTGGAAATATATGCAGTGTACCTCGTATGAACATTACCTCTTGTTATACAAATGAAGATGACAATTATACTGACAATGATGGCAAAAATAACAAGGACTGTAGCCAGCAGCACGATGGCCCCGAGAGACAAGGAATCAGTCTTGGCTGAGGAAGGATGGACAGTAACTGTTGGTGCGTGTTCTCTAGTGTTCTCGTGAGACGCTTGAATCCGCACAGTCTCATTTAATGTTTCTGTTGAGAAAAAAAAATGGTATCATTTCAGTACTCAAAAAAATGTTATCCATGAGACATGACATTTTCCGCAACACAGTCTAAAGCTACCACATTTGTATTCACAAGATAAACATTACAAACCTTAACGTGTAATTTGTTTTTCAGTGCATTCAGTGCTTTTTACTTCGTTCCTCAATTTTGAATATCATGGAGATTACATGTACTTTATCCCCTTTCAAAATGGATTTTTTTTTTTTTTGCCAGTGCAAAGAAATGTTTATATGTATTTCTCAACTAGAACATGGTTCGCCAAAGTCACTCCGTGCTATCGCATCACGGACACACACCGAGCCACAGACGTCATCTTTCAAAATTAAAAAAAAAAAATCCGAATCATGAAAATTTGCTTTTCACATATTCAAAACACGAACTAGATCTATATAATTATACTGCCCGAATGGTTGCGGCTATGGACTCAAGATCTAAAGATCGTAGGTTCGTTTCCCGAAAACGGCTGGGTTGTAGGTGGGCCTGCTTTGGGAAAACATTTTATTCATGTTTTCCTAAGTCCACTCGTCTGTAAATTCCGTCCCTGGCAATAGGCAGTGAAAGATGTTGTCAGAATGCCAGTGATCCGGGCCTGTAAATGGCAGCGGCAATGTTAACTCCCCAAAGAGTTTAGAAAGTCCTAGAGTGACCTGGCTTGCTAGGGTAATAATAATGTGAAGTGGCATGAGAGGGCATCAGCCGAGATACGAGATTTATAAACCGCATTATTATTATTATTATTATTACTGGTTCTTGAATGTTTCGAGACAACTCCATAATAGAATATCAATAGGATTTTTACGGACGGAAACCGCCTGTCAATGCCTGTCTTTATTATGCAAGCAGTATTAAATAACATCGACGCACTCTTATACCTTCACCTCCCTGCGGTGATTTGAATGTAACTGTAACGTTTCCATGTACTGGCTTCGCCTCCTTTTGCCGCAGGCGTTTACTCGGTGCTCGCTCGCCGTGTCAGCAGTGACCCAGATTCCGGGTGATTTGTTTTTTTCTCTTTGTTTTTTATTGTTCTCTCTATACTCTCGTGGGTATGGAAGGAGGGGGGGTGGGGGTGTTTTTTTAAACAATAACCTCGACTGAGCTCTAGTAATAATGACTGGAGCGTTCCAGTGAGTATATTTATAGCTCGGTCACTGTAAATATCTGACCTCGATCTGTTGCGAACATTCTGGAAATGTCAAGACGATTGAAGTCAGTTATCGACACTTTCTGGAAGTTTGATGAAGAAATATATTGAAGGGCGTGAGTGTCTGAGGTGTGGGTGTGTGAGTGTGTGTGTATGTGTGTGTATGTGTGTGTGTGTGTGTGTGTGTGTGTGTGTGTGTGTGTGTGTGTGTGTGTGTGTGTGTGTGTATGTGTGTAAAAGGAAAGCTGAAGTGTCGCGTAGCATTACTATTGTTTTGTAAACCTTGTTTGGCTCTTTTTGTGTCAGTGTTGTAAAATAAATGTGCGTTTTCTTCAATATCAAAAGATATTGTGTTATTCATTGCCAGCGATAGGCAGGCGTTTTGGAGATAGCAGAGTGATCAATCCTAGCTTTCTATTACACGTGTGTGCTTCGTCAAGTTATCGCTGCTACAGCAACAATGCGTACAGCCTATCGTAAACCTGATGAAAGTTGGGTGTATTTTTTTTTTATTTTCTAGCATTATTTTGGCTGAGAGGAGGACATCCATTTCGGAAAGTGTGAACTTTTTTTTTTTTTTTCAGGAATCGTGTGATCTCATTTTGACAGGATTAGGGAAATGTCCCACCTGAATCGTAACTATAACACTGTGGTTAAAATTGCAGTTTTGCACTACAAGTTTATTGAGAAGCCTGACAAAATATGTATGATTATGTGATCACGACATTTCTCAAAGTCAGCTAGGATTGCATAATCACCACAAGGCAGTTTATCTCTCTAGAATAACGCAGCCGGGCGTCTAGTACCCTCTAGTGAAGTTCTCTTTCTATTTCTTTGTATTGAAAGCCTCCATTTGCTAGAGATACTTTACAGTCGATTTCCTTGGCACGGTTTACAGTTACGGGGCTGATAACCACCATCATCGCATGCCCCTGAGTGCAAGGGAGGTCGAAAGTTAGATAATGGAAACTGGGCCACAAGGGACTTAATAATTTTCAAGGAATAACGCTATTATGTGTGCGCTCCATAGATTCTTAAAAACTTTGTTACCTTCTTAATCAGTCCTTTGAAAGTTTTAAAGCGATACTGCATCAGCACTAGCCTAAACTATATCAATATTAGGAAATATGACTTAATTTGTGGACAATAACGTTATAATGTTATATTATGTCAGTACATGCGTTGTAAGGAAGAATCACTGAACTTTCTAAGGAACGAAAAGTCCATTCTTTCTTATCTTTCCTTCTTTCTTTGTTTTTCCTCTCTCTGCTATCTTTGTCCAATTGCAAATCTTTCCTCATTATTTTCCTGAATTAAAAAAACCCATCGCTAAAATATGGGATCGACCGGTTCCTTACCTGCAGCAGAGACCCAGAACACGACTGGCATGAGGAAAACTTGGAAAACAAGCTCCAGTGAAATCTCCATTTTGCACACAAACTTATTTGACCGTCAAATCCAAATACGTTCCAACTCACGGCACGAGAAATCTTATCTACTTCTATGAAATGTCTTCCACATAACTAATGCATAGATGTGAGCCCTTGGGAGGTGCTTTGGGGTTAATAAATTTACACTCGACTGACACAAGGAGATTTAGGCAGTACTTATCTAAGAATTAAATTGCTGTAAAGTTAATGTTTTTGTGGTTTGTGGTAGCACATTCAACTTGCAAGCTGAGAGGGCCTGGGTTTGATCCCCGGAAGGCACAGCAAATTTCCTAGCCTTAAGCTTTCCGGCCTTTCTTCTCAAACTTGACTTTTCACATTTATCTGGTAGAATTATTGGCAGATTTTCCAGACACTGTCAGTTTAGCTCATTTTGATTTCTTCCTCCTCAACTCTATAATATGGGCAAGTGAAGAGCACCTCTGAATTTCTTCAGGTAACAATAAAATCTGGGGTTGCATTCCTTGTTATGGTGCATCCTGTCCTCAATTAGCTAAGCCGTATAAATACATTTGAAAATAATCATTTCCTCCATGATCTTCAATTGACATGGCACTAAAGTTCTCATCAACGCAAAAGATATCACCATAAGTCTGATCATATAGGGTTAATGAAACTGAAATAGAATATGCTTTATCATCCGGCAGCCTTGTGCACTGAATTCCAAGAATTTACTTGACACACTTAAAAAAAAATATATCACAACAGAGAATAATAAATCAATGTATTAATCCACTTTGAACAGCAGCGAACTATACGCAGCAAGCAATAATTTTCACCATGCAGTGTCACAGCTATCAGGATTTTATTTCAGCTGAAGATTGCTGGTGAGGTCACTAGGACACGTATGACAAACTTAAGGCACTACACATTAAAGGACGGCTGGTTTCGATATTCGATTGCTGCACCGAGTTATACAAACGGAGATAATAATGCATTAAGGGGAGGTACTACCCTTTTCCAGAAATTATAATACACATAGCATAGAGTGCACGTTTTTATCAAGAGTGCACTGGATTTCTATGCAAAATTACACACCAAAGTGCTGAATGGAGCATTCTTCTTCCTCAAGGATGATAATCTTAGAACAAGTGTCTTTAGCGATGGCACCGGTTGTTTGACATCAGATTTCACCCATGTCTCTTAGATACCTCTATGTATGATCCTGTGGACGCTTTTTTTTTTATTTTCTGGATTGATGCAAAATTTTCAGAAACTAGCAACACCCTCTGATGAAAAATGAAGTAACTTTATACCCAGACAGAAAATTAGGACAAGCCTCTATAAACGTGTCTAAGAGACGTGGATAAAGGTATGAAGATGCCAATGTTTTTTTTTTACTGTTGGCTATATTAGGTTTACACCTCTCATTAACTTATCCAGGGGTCCCGTGTCAAAATATTTCCAAACATGTTGTTTAGCTCTTCCTCCAAATTTTGACACAAAGAAAAATGCCCCTGAACCAGTTAGATTTTGAGAACTTAGGCAGTGAAGCAGACAACCTAATATTTTAGACCTTTTCACTCAGTAAACAGGGTAACCTTACCCATCTAGCAACAACCACAAATATTATACTTGAGTGACTAAACCTCATCTATACTGAGTCTACACATATATTTGCACCTATCTAAGCCTTTGAAATTAAAATCCAACCCCTTTCTTCCCTCCCCATGGCCAGTTTTCTGATTTTATAGGGATTATTTAAAATTGCATATTTTTATGCCAGGTGCTATTGGCATCTTCATATCTAATATCAGGGATAAAAAAACTGGTGCCATCGCAAATGGCAGTTGCTGTAAGAGTATCACCCTTGGGGGAGAAAAATGCACCATTCAGCACTTTGGTATGCAAGTTTGCATAGGAATCCAATGCATTCATGGTGATCAGTTGCACACCATGTCATGTGCATTAAATCCTTTGAAAAAATGTAGTGCCTCCCCTTAAGGTGTTATGCCTTCCTGCACTGGCCTGCAAGCGTAGGCGTAAGTTGATTCCAACTTCCTGATCTCCCTCTGTGTGTGTGTTGTGTGTGTGTGTGTGTGTGTGTGTGTGTGTGTGTGTGTGTGTGTGTGTGTGTGTGTGTGTGTGTGTGTGTGTGTGTGAAAACAGGGTGGGGG
>JAWQUT010000301.1:598238-617005 GCA_033807755.1 Ellobium chinense | reverse complement strand
CCCACCTTAGGAAGCCGTGTAACACAGCAATACACGCACAACAAAACAGCGATGAAAACTCGTATTTACAATTTCAATTTCAAACTAAAAATGTTATACAGGGTAGGAAAAGGTCTTAAACTTGACTTTGAATTGAGTCACCATGAACAATTTTGAGGAGAATGTAAAGGGACATCTCATGTCAAGTGACCGATTTTCACGGGTATGGTCTTAATAATAATATTTTCTAAGAATTCACTGCGCCTGGGCTTAAATTTTTCATAGTGTCATTTCCTCATGGAGATATGGCCAGTATGTCTGAAGAAAAGGTATTGCATTAATACATTACCCTGCTTGCTGGGCGGTTTTCGCTTAACACATAAGTGAAATTTAACAATGTTTTTTTTTCCCCAAACCTGTGGTTGAGTCATTTGCTGTGTTTGAAAGACCGTATCTCTTCTACTGATAACGTTAGGATTATATTTTCTAACTAAAACTAAAGGCTTTGGCCGACCTGTGTGACGATACCAAAACATGTATCACAGTATTACCACAGTGTGATACGTGCTTCCTTTTGTAAGCGGCTACACACTATTGTCTCCATTTTAGATCTCATGCGGGTTGATCTCATGCATCATTTTAGATCTGATGCATCAGTACGTTTAACCTTGCATCGTCTTCCCTTATCCATCGCTGTTTTAAGTGTACCAATTATCGCCGTTTAGTAGGCACAGCATTATTCCCTGATCGATGGATCGGTCTGTCTGTCTGTCTGTCTGTCTGTCTGTCTGTCTGTCTGTCTGTCTGTTTGTCTGTCTGTCGGTCGGTCTGTCTGCCTGTCTGTCTGTCATTCTATCGATGTGTCTGTCTGTCTGTCTGTCTCTCGGTCGGTTGGTCTGTCTGTCATTCTACCGATCTGTCAGTCTGTTTGTCTGTCTATCTGTCTGTCTGTCTGTGTGTCTGTCTGTCTGTCTACAAACGCGACACCCGGCCTTAATAGCGTTTACACCACCACTTTACGCCACCTAACGAGGGAAGGTAAACATTGCTTCCAAAGCATATTATTGTCTGCAGTGGTGTGTGATATTATATGCTCCGAATCAAAAGCAAAGATCATGACAGGGCTGTTTAATTTCCTCCTCTAGGAGCTGCTAAAACTAATCCATGAACATTTTTTTTAAATACGGTGATAACGTAGAGATCCGACATTGGTATGACCTACTTTTTGCGTATCGCTGCTTTGTTAACATTCTTGATTCTTAAAATCTTAAGCACTTGTCGCCCTTAGTCTGCCTGAAAATACCCAGAGACGTCATTCTGCCTTCCTCTTTTCAAGTCTTTCGTCTCTGTCAGATTGTTCCAAACAAACAAACAAACAAACAAACAAACAAACAAACAAACAAACAAACAAAAGACTATACAACATTTTCTCTGAATGACGGACATTTGTTTGTTATAAAAGATGTACATATTTATTTTAACATGTTATCAGGGATATATTAACAAAAATATATCTAACAAATGACAGGGCGTCAAAATGTCACACAAAATTTTGGAAAAATAAATTAATCAAACAAGCGGATTGCATGCAACAGCAAAACAGTATTTCTTAAAGTGTGTCATCATAGTCGTGTATACAGTTATATTAATTATGTAACGAGTCAACTATTTTGCATTTGACGGTGACAACCCATGCATGTGTTGCTTTTAATGATCTCATCTTCTTGTACAGGATATCATTGGTTGACGCGTATGGAAGTTTTGGGCTATGAATTCGGCTAGACGTTAATCCCTTTTACAAGTAAAGGCACAGACAATGTTTTACTTCACACCGAAGTAAGTAGATCAAAGTCAATTTGCAGTGGAAAATGCTCCACACTTAGAAGTATGATATTAATTTAGAACAAGCTCTGACCAATGTTTAGAAAACAAAGGAGCTCACTGAGAGCTTGTTTTAGTATGATTATTAAATCCACATTTTGGTTTTGGTTGTACAGTTAACGGTTAACTGGTCAACTCGGTTCGGTATTTAAAAACATTATGTAAAATTTTGAAAAAAAAACGACAAAAGTAGTTTGAAGTTGATGAAGATCACGCAAAGCATTCATCTTCTTGATAAGGTTTAAGGTTTATGTGTTTGACTCGCACGCTGGGCGGTTTACATCGTAATGTCCTTGGCAAAGATACTTCACTTCTATTTCCTTACTCCACTCAAGTGTAAATGAGTACCTGGCTTTAGAGTTGGGACTGGGGAAACCAGGGCGCTGCACAGCTGCGACCAGCAATGACTTTGTTATGTATTTCATTTGTAATATTATGTATATTTACATGTATAATGTGTATTGTTATATGTGTTTTTATTACGGTATTGTTGCAGCTCCACCAATTGTTGTGCTGCTGCTTCACTAATATTTGTGTCGTTACTCCCTTTGATGTTGTTGAATGGGGCGTTGGGGACAATTCCCTTACATTGTTAGTTTATGGTGTAAAACACAGAGTTATGACATCACTCATCAAATAAGGTATACACACGTTTATTGCTGTACAAGAAAGTCCAAGTGTATTAAGTCACATAATTTTAATAATCATTCATAATCCAGCAATCATTTTATAGTAATAATTCTGTAGTGATTCTAGTCCTAGTCTTCGTACAAGGGTGAGCATGCAATTTTTATACCCTTGGCTACAGTGCCGGTCATTGGCTGAACTCATGCACCATTCCAGAAGTGACGCTATTTCTATAAAATGGAAAGGGGGTTGGACGTCTACCCAGGACGCTCTATGCTTGGTCGGGCTAGTATGACCCCTGCTGTGTCGACCCGACTCAAGCCACTAACCTGATAATTATATTTATGGTGATCTTTTTAGAGCGTGCCAATAACCTAACTATTACAGTATGAATGAGATGTATAACGTTGTATGACACTGTAAAACAGTTGTCCTACGGGGTAAAGAAAGTCGTATTTTCCTTTATTTTAAAATAAAGTTTTATTAAACTTGAGCATTGTCTTAAGGTTCTGTCATATTCGTATGATATTTTATATGCTGTATTGTTGTTCCTGGAAACATGTTCAAATTAATGTTGACAATTTCTATGAGCAAATTCCCTCAGGACGAAGTTTACTCAATTAAGAAGTTGGGAAATTTCGCTGAGGTATCACGTGAGTTATTCAGTAAATAAAAAGTGTCATGACTTGGTGAGGTTTTTTTAGAGGGGGCGGGACGGGGAGGGGGTATCCTATACATTTATCTAGCTGGTTTATTTTCTCTAATTTTCGCCATTTCTTTCTCTCACTCTCTCTTTCATCATGGGAGGCAACTTGGGCGCGCGGTTTGTGATTCGTACTCAGAAACTGAAGATTCCAAGTTTAGGCTTTATGTGCTTGACTTGCGAGTTGTGTTTTTATTATGAATGAGGTGTATAACATTGTATGGCATTGTAAAAACAATTTCTCTACGGGATAAATTTAATAAAGTCGTATTTTCACTTTCATTTTCATATTGTAAAAAATGTACGATTAAAGCAACATAAGGCAGAAGAGGGGTGAAGAGTGGAGACTAAGTGTTGAGATAGTTTCAGTGCACAGATACTTGTAAGTATCAAAAGTAATCACTTTAAGACTAGATAAGACATGCATCACTCCATATGTCTGGATGTATTTTATCGCTCAAGTTATCAAGTGCTTGAAGAGTGGATTAAACTGCTATATTAAATATTCTCTTTTATTTTGCAGTTTCTTCTTCCTCTCCTCTCATCTCTCTCTCTCTCTCTCTCTCTCTTTCTTTCTCTCTCTCGCTTTGTGTCTATCTCTCTGTCTCATTCCTATTCACAGCTGTGCCAAAAACAATATGCAAATCGGGGAGGCGGGGAGGGGGTGGGGTGGAGGAAGAGAGATAATTTCCCTCCTCTCCCCTCGCCACCCCACTCCCTCAAAAAAAAAAACAAATTCTGTGTGGAGCGAGAATCAAAGTCATCAAGCTTGGAAAATGCCACAGAACAACAACTTCCATTCTCTACTTTAAAAGAAATTTTCCACCACAATATCAATTCATAACATATGATATAAAACAATACTGTTCATACAACGATAGTGACAACAGATATGAATCCATAACAAAACCAACATCAGTGTTCAGGCTTGCAATCTGCTAACAACCCCATCCCACTCTCATTTAGGTGATCACCAATATGGCCACTGTGGGGAGCTGTAAAGACGGTGATAGTTTCTTCAGTCCTCTGAATTACGAACAAAGGAGCTCCAGAACTACCAGGACAAGTGGGAATATCATACAGGAATTTCAGGAGTTTACCCTTAAACTCTATTTGCATCGAGAGTGCAGGGGGGGTTCAGAAGAAAGTGATTTTCATCTACACTCGTCTCGTCAGGGACTCTAATTCCTTTCAACTCCCCAAAGGATATATGCTTACAACACCCATGTGGGTGGGATACAACAAAGCCAAGAGGGGAATATAGAGCAGCATCCCAAGGAGGAAGATGCTGATGCTGCTGCTGATGCTGCTGCTGATGCTGCTGATCCTGCTGCGTGAGTTTATGATACAACTTTTCAAACTCATGCGTAACACACAACACGACGGACCGGTCACCCTCTGGATCGACTTTTTCAATCTTAACCCCTTGAGCTTGCACCACTGATGTTCTGTCATTATCGTCTTCATAAAAGAACTCAAAGATTGTATTCTCAGTCTCAGAATTGTCGAAAACTACATGTGCAGCTGTTTGAATACGTAAGAAGTCACTAACTTTATGGGCATCCCTAGAGACAGGGCAACTCTTAATTGGACATGGCTGGGTTTTCTGTAACCAATCACTGCGCATCTTTCCAGATCCAACCCTACCGACACATGAACCCCTATATTTCCCAAATCCCATATTGTCTGGTCGGTCTGGACTTGTATAACGAACTATGACTTTGACTGTCTCTTTTACAAACCGTTTCATTATTCTCAGGATACCAGCTGTTCTCCAGTAAAGTGGTAAATGTTCGAAACACAGCTCAGTTGCCGAGAAGAATTTGTGATGTCCAGGGTTTTTCTCACATCTTCTTTTGAGTAGCCGTTGACATTCCAGATGTGTGTCTTCGGTATCATCTTCACACAAGAACTCCATCTCACGTTGTCCTGTTCAAGCAAAACATGCAAAAGTATGAATGTTTGTAGTGGGTGTTGGAGTAAGTAGTGTGAGATGGTGTTGTGTGAAAATGTGTGTAAGTGTATAAGAGAGATGTGTGACCGAAGTTTGACACGAATTTTTTTGTAAAATAATCTCAAATGTGTGTCCTTAAATTTGTGTCTCTTTAAAGTTTTAAATACTCTTGAAATTTAGCTGACAGCAAGGTAGCCCTTTCCACTATCAGTCTCCTTCCAGCATATCCCCAATCTATCACTACAGTCATAATTATCCCTCCCCATTCATCTCTAGATGCTACAGCTAAACACACTGTCATTTGTCATTCACCATCTTCAAAGATCATTCTGTCATCACATAGTCCCTATCAATCTTTAGTTTCTGACTATGTTACCATAATTATGCCGCAAAACAAAAGTTATAGCCTGAAAATAATATAGTAGTCATCACCAACAGCAATGAAATTATAGGCCACTATTACCAACGTCATCATTGCCAGAGCGCCTAACTATGTCTGCACCACGACCAACACTGCGTCAGATTCAGAAAGACAATCTGTCTTAGAGAATATTGAGAAACCAAAATGTGAAAGGAAGTTACTCTAACTGCTGGGATGAACAGAGTACAACGGAGTTGCCCTACATGCTCTAATGTTGATTCCAGGTCTTTGACACCTATTGTTTTTTCTTCTTTTGGCCCTATTAACATTTTGTGTTATTCTAAATATACCATTGTGATTTAGGAAAATTTCTTCCATGGAGGTTAAAGTACTTCATTTGCCCGATCTTTTAACGGGAAGAAAAAGGGGTCAACGCCCAACATTTTTAACAAATGTCTTTTGAAAAAGGTCACCTCAAATTCTGATTTGGTCCCCAATTTTTCATTTGGCTACTTTTGACCGCGTGCGAATACATAGGCCTACACATTTTATTTTTTTATCTAGAAGGCTCAANAGGAAAGGCTGGGCATGATGGGACACTTCACTCTTTTGAAATCAATCGCACCGTTCACACCAGGGAGAATATCTTTTTCCAAAATATCACGAGTAAAACATGTCATAATGTACGACCTTTGTGGATCGCTGGTTTACAAATATCTCCGAATGTTACGGTGGAATAAAAAAAAAATGTGATATATAAACGTCTCGTTTTTGAAATATGAAAGCAAATCCATTGGAGTCGAGACAGTATCCTCGGCCATTTGTAGGCGGGGCTTGCCTTCCTGCGGAAACGATCGGGTGGCACAGCTTTAAAAGTATTCGTTCAAAATTCCATGCAGGAGGTTTCGAAGGGGCAGCCTTATCGCCAGAGAAATGTAGGTTCTTTAAACTGGCCAGAGTCAACATAATCGTGTGTACTTGATAAGTCCTGATCAGCTGCTCATCTTAACGTGTGTATTCGCATTTGTCCCGTCCCTTGTTGGATATTTGTTTGTGTTCAAGTTTTTTTATTTTTCATGACTATTGTTCACGTTTTTCTTGTTTTAATTCTATCACTTGTGCCATTTCATTCTTAATTCATTAATTTTCAGCATCCGAGGAATGACGCCAGTCCGGAAATTTATGCATTAAATTGTGAAACGGTTATAGTTTTTTTTCTTTCATGTATTTTTATCCAGTGCAGAGTAATGTTTTGTAAATGATGATCCGTGGTTTCAGAGTGACGGACAACTGGTGTACTCAGATACAAAGCTTGTAGGCACTCCCGAATTTGGGCAGCTCTGCTGTTTTACGAAAAAGAAACTTCAAAGTAGGTCAAATTCAATTTTTGGCACCATTTTGTGGAGGCTAAGCCCGATGTTCTGTATCTTTCCACCTGGGTTAATCTCTCTGGTTTTTGTAGTGTCCGAGTCATCCATTCCTATGTGATACTGAATAACTGATAAAGAGACACACAATGCAAAAGGTTTTGCGCCTCTTGTAAATTTTGAGAACTGGCGCATGAACGATGGGATCTTTCACCGTCGTAAGAATTACTACATTAGAGCATTGGTGCTGAATGCACTCTTAATAGCGTTCAACATGCAGATTAACATAATTCTTTCGACGGTAAGAGATCCCATCGTTAATGCGCAAGTTCTCAGTTGTGACTTTGGCGCATATGATTTATCGTAAAGTGGTAAAGGTGACTTGGAGACTTCATAAGGACACATTACTGAGCCACCATAAATGGGGATCTGCTATCCAAACAAAACTCATTACCTTTATATCGTTAGTGCTCCGAACACTCATAAATAAGTCTGGTTTAATAAAACTTAATAGGATCTGAACATTACCTGCTGTATGGAACACAACGCCAAGCTGATAATTAAAGTGTTCTATTCTCGGTGAATTATTCGTAAAGAATTATACAAATTACCACGATATCAAACATGAAAACTGCAAGTGTTTGACCGAAATAACAAGATGATTGGATTTTGATTTTGTATCAAACAATGACAAACGAACATCCTCAAAAGCTTTTGTACTCTAAGTTGTTATTTTGTTTTGTTTTTTTTCTTCCAAGCAAACACATTGATCTGGTCCTGTTAGGGTGTAACAAAGCACTGCATTCACAAAATCCTAAGAAGAAAGAACAATCAGAACAATGCTAAAAATACAGTTCTTACAATTAGATGATTTCTCCTCTGATGCAATTAAAAAGTTCATTAAAACAGAAACATACTACAAAGATAAATACATTTTTTTTGTATAATTTGGAAATCTTGAGCCAGTATTGAAATCGTCTGTACTTTTAGTTAGATTGATGAAAATAATTTCAGAAAAACAAACAAAAAAGCAGTAGCAAACCTCTGAACTCACAGAAGAAACACTAATAAATAATAATCTAAAATAACCCGCGGGCTGACTATAGTTTTATTGTGCTATGCACATCAATATACTCGTCCCCTAATTTTAAAGCAAGTCTTATACTAACACCAATGCACAAAACACTAAGGATTTATTCCAGTCTTCAGTTTAGGCTGATAACGATGGAATGTGTTTAGTGTATATATATATATAATTTTTTTTTTAAGTAATCATTCAAAATTGTGGATTTGTATATTATGTCGATATGCCTGCATCAAAATAAAACTAGTACTTCACTGGTTCTCTCAAACTTAGATATTAGATAATTGTACTTTTTGCAGTATTCTGACCTAAACTGTAACATTATAATGGATAATAACATATTTGGATATTTATCACTATGAACAACGCCGATAAACATTTAAAGCTTTAGCACGGACATTCTAACTGGTTGCAGATTTCCTCTTAGAAGTTATCACACGAAATATCTATAGAACTTCAAATAAACAACAATATAATAACTTCAAATAATGCTAGGATGGAAACACATAGACTGGAGCATAATGACTCCTCCAGCCCAGTCCTTCTAGTCCAGCTTAACGAAAGACCAGTATGGAGGTCAAGATTACAAACTAAAGTCTCATTGCAGATCATCACATCTAGACAGAAAACGACTTCAGATCTTCCCTGTGTCCATCTGCGGCAAAGAATATAGCATGCCACTAAACGCCAGCCTTGGAAATTCAGCCGTGGTTGAGGAGGATTTCTCAGAGATATCCAGCAGTGCAGGAACCATTACTCATGCCAAGGCACTTGATATCTTAAGAATTATGATGTATGGGGTCACTCCAGCTATATCTGTTCTAGGTATCGTGGGAAATGTTTTCAGCATAATTATTTTGCTGAAACATGGTCTCCATAAGTGTTCCAACATCTTGTTGATAGGTCTAGCAGTTACGGACATCGGATTTCTACTCGCCTTCAACAGCGTTTTGAAGATTTTCTATGAGGTTGTTGGCGTAGAATACGCTTGGGAGTGCAGCAAGGAAGTTTGTTTTGCTGCCTTCATCTTTTACAACATAACCACCACCGTTGACTACGGCATGGGTTCCATCTCCCTCACCCTGCCTATGCTTATCACCATTGAAAGACTCATCGCTATCTTTCTACCCTTTAAGTTCAATCTCATCGTCACACCAGCCAGAACGTGGTTCGCCGTAGGGTTTGTATATCTTTTCTGGTACAGCTTCTACATCTATATGGGGTTTTGGTTCAAATTCTCTTACACACACGGTCCCCAGCATAACATCTCTTTCGGACTGATGGAACGCTCTGGTCTGTATTTCGAAAACCTTCAGACAGGTCACGTGAAAGGTCTGGAAGATCTCATCAACTACATGCTCCTGAAAATCCCTCCAGGATTTACCTTCATTGGCTGCATTTGCATCCGCGTGAAAGTCAAGATGGCGTCAAACAAAAGACGGAAGTTGACGCAAACCAGCTCTAAAGAAGTCTCGTCTATGCGCACGACTAAAATGTTGCTGGCTGTATGTGTTGTCTACATGGTGACATGCGCAGCTCAGGCACTTCCGGTATACTTGCCCCAATTAGTTACGTGGACCTTGACCAGCGATGCTCCATCCGATCTAGGCCGGGTCGCGTATCAGATTATGAGCACCATCATTTGCATCAACAGCTCCGTCAACTTTGTTGTTTACGTGGGCATGAACAAAAACTTCATGGATACCTACAAATCATTGTTCCTTACGTGCGCTGGCTGCAAGCGAGGTGAAACGCCCAAGAATAAAAACCAACAAAAGGGCAGAAGCATAGGAATCAAGTAATCAGTAAATGATAAAGTTTACTCCGATTAATAGCGTACTCCTTTTAAATTAGCAGATTTTGCTTTTCACTGAAACAGTTGATGTTCTGACGAAAGCCACCTCGCAACTCTTTTACATTGCAACTTTTCCATTGCTCCCATAAAGTAGCAATCCTGGCAAAAAAATGAGTAGCATCGTCTTCACAAGAGAAACCCAGATCGGATCAACTGCTCTAAAAAAATCAGGGCATCCTTAACATGAAGCAGAACAAACTTAGGGAAGGTATGTTATCTGTTGCAAGGAACAGAGTCTATGATGCCAAAGGATACAGTAAAAAATATCTTAGGACGTGATTTAACAAACACACACAAGCGTGTAACATCAGCAAATAGAAGCAAGTGTATTTTACATTTAACAGGGAACAACAACCACAGAAAAACAAAAATGGAAGCCCTCAGTAAACAAGAGAAGCTCGGAAAGTGAACCCTCTAACCATTAAACTTGATGAATAGCCCAATCCCTGAACTAGCAGGGTGGGCATGAGAGTATTGATAGACACGGGGAATATAGAGTGCTCCTGTAGACAAGTTGCAATATTCAAGTGTACAAAGCAATGCAAATGGGTATTTTGCTGACACCACGGGCAAAAATATCGACCACGAAATGACGGGAGATGTACTCCGATTTGTCCAGTAATAATTCTTCTACACTTTCTCCTTCTCTTCCTTTGATTATATTTTTTTTCTCTCCATCCATTCTCCAGGCATCTCTCTATCTTTGGATCTTGTTCAAATTTGTCTGTCTCTGCTTCTTTATTTTCGCTTTCTCTCCGTTCTCCTTTCTTCCTTTCTCACTTTCCCTCTGTCCTATTATATTATTTACGTTTGACCATCAGTCTGTCTTTGCACAGCCTTTCTTTCCGTCTGACTGCCTCTCCCTCATCCAGCCCTGCTACTTATGCCCCTTCTTGATTCAGCCATTCTATTTCTTCATCGTCTATTCCCTTGTCTCAGGAACAATAATCCAGTTTGGCAATTCGGGGTATCGCTTTAATGCCTTTCAGAAAAATAAAAAAAAGACCATGAAGGAGGTGGAATTTGTTAATGTGTTTACGGTGTGTGTGTGTGTGTGTGTATGTGAGGGACCAGGCGAAGGGGGGAGCACGCTTAAAAGAAGCCAGAATAAGACTGGCAATTTCAGATTTTCTATTGCCTGTATTCTGCTACGTACGTAGACTAGATCAATATCGTTATACAGCAATATTCACGTTTTCGGTGCGAAGATGTTTTGGAATCTTTTCTTTTATAGAATCAACCAGTGATCTACTAGACTAGGAAAAGCGGATAGGGTCGTAGGAATAATATTCATATAATTTTGACCTTTTACTTCTCTTTCTTATGAAGTCAGTATATGAAGGCCTTAACAACTACTATACTATCGAACCTGTATATTATGGCGACCAGATCTCAGGGTCAACTGATGATAACATTTCCTCTGTATCTGACCTTCATATGATGACCACCTGTCTAACACGATCGCAAAGACCCTTCCTCATGTTCTAAACAATATAAAACATATGGAAGAACGTTGTATAGGACGGTCGTAAAGTGGCTATAATCTGAAACCTCGTAAGGAAAAATGATCTTGCAGCGAATTACTGAGTTAAAAAAGGTCTTTTTTTCTTTTTTTTGTAATTTAAAATGTAGCATTTCATGAGCGTGTGATTACGTTATACTTAAACTGAAAGGAAGAAAAGAAAAGTATTCCTTCTTGAGCCTCCCTCCCGACTCCTCCTCTTCCCTCCCCCCTCCCTCCCCCTCCCCAATCTTCCCGAAAAAAAACAACCCACATCTACAAGATAAGGTGACCAACTTATTAAACGACCCCTCGTCCAAGAAACGAACAGTGGTCGCCATTTCGCAGATTCTACTGTAAACTGGCATTCAGCGGGGTGCATACCCATGACAGGGCCCAGATAATGGTAAAAGAGGACACAAGAAGGCTCTGACTGAAAATGATTAATCACCACTGAGTTTGACTGTCAGTAATCAATCGGAGGCAAGGGGATTCAAATTATTGCAAACCATTTTATAGTTCCGATATGGCCCGGAAGGCACAATCTGAAGGTCAGTGCTCGTTCCAGCCTACGACTCAGGGGTTATCAAACCTCTTTGGATCACGTACCCTCTATGACCCACCAAACATACATTGCTTGTGTTGTACCATCTGTGTTGAGTGTTGAGTGAAATGAAAAATCACATACTGAGCGCGAGGGAGTTCACGGATTTCTCTGAAGACGAGACCTGCTACATTTTCGAGCGTACATTTCACATATAAAATATTGTACGTCACAAAGAAATCTTGCGTCATCCATGGGAGCTCGAAATATTCCACATGATGTTTTTTTTTCAGCATTGCAGATAAGCTAAAACTTGCTTGCCTAAGGGAGAAACAAAATTTCGCTTGGTTTTCGGCACTGTAGCTCTGGTTAAAAAGAAATCGCTCGTTTATGGAAGAAAAGACAGTATACCATAAAAATGAAGTTTAGAGATAAACGTGTTCCATGAGGTGATTAAATTTCGTGATTTTTATGGCCTACGTTTTTGAGTTCGTACCTGAAATCCGATAATGTCATTAGAACCATTTAAAAATTCTAAACAAATTGGTGGTAATTGCATTATGATCTGATTTGTGGACGACCAGATGCGGCGCACTCTCCGACAACGGGTGTGTCTAACCAAAGTTGAAAATCGCTGCTGGAGAGAGGTAGAGGTCCAGACACCATGTGTGTCGACGTGAAAGGCCGTATATACTGGACGACTATAGATAAACGTGTTGCACGAGGAGATGTAAAATTTTGTGATTTTTTTTTTTTTGCCTACGTTTTGAGCTCGTACCAGAACGCTGGTAATGTCATTAGAACCACTTGAAAATTCTGACCAAATTGGTGATAATTGCATTATGACTTGTTCTATGGACAACCAGATGCGGCGCAGACCCTGAAAACGGGTGTTTAACCAAAGCTGAAAATCGCTGAAGGAGAGAGATGAAAGTTTNTATATATATATATATATATATATATATATATATATATATATATATATATATATATATATATATATATACACACTAATTCCGCTTTAGGGCGACAATCGGTAACCTTTATGCGGAAATGTACCCAACTTTGGAGTTATGGTGACCAATTTTGGTCACCCTAATTCAAGCAGTTTTAGCAGTGTGTTTTTTCATCCTAGCAGTTAAAAAACGAGCTGGTCCATTAGAGATCATTTGCAATTTTCTAGGGTACAAATATTGCCAATTAATAATCAGTGGTCCCAGATTTAGAGAGACTTCCAAATCCTGCTTTTAAGACGACCAGTGTGTAATTACACATTTGGGCGACCACAGCAAAACACCAAATATATCTCAATAAAGCGCATATATCTTTGTGAAATTTTGTTTGCGACCTTACATTTCCGACATCTAATAGACTAGTGAACATTAAAAAATAAGCGGATAAAAGCCCTCTTCTCTTCCGTTCATGATTTTGGTCGTCGGACAGCCTCTCTAGAAAAAGACACGTTTTATTTTTAGATCAGCCTGTTCTGTTTTTAAGTCAGCCCGCCTTGCGGTTCCCACCATGGTTTCTTAGAAGAAATTCTTCCTTTTTTTTTTTCGCTCTCCTCCACTTTCGGGAAGAGGCAGTTATGGCTTCGTGGCGCATAAGGATGCATCACGCGTCTTTGAAAAAGAATATTTAAAAGAATGACTAGGCCTATGTTGCTTAGTGTGACATTGAAATCTGTGGTTTTTTTTCATCCAAAAGTGAATGAAATCCGAGGGCACATTGATGCTGAAGACTTTTGGTTTAATTCACTTATAAAAAGTTCCTTATCTTTGGAAATGACAATGCTTCAGTATAGAATTGTTTTTTCTGTAAATTTTTTTTTGGATAAAATTTGCAGAACAATCCCAAGAAATGACAATATCTAAATACAGTGAGTTTACTGTGAAGAGTAACACGACGGGTTTATTACTTCTATCACTTTTATTACTTTGTGAAGAAGATTTTTTTACTGCTATAGTTTGTTTAAAGAGTTAGGTAATTTTTCTACTTACTTTGTGAAGACTAAGGGTTTATAACTTCTACATACTTCTTTTACTTTTGTCTGTAAAGGATAACTTGGTTTATTTGTTCTTTTTTTGTGAAGAGTTAAAGTTTACAACTTATATTTGCTTTGTGAAGAGTAAGAATTCATTACTTTACCTTACTGTTTATTATTTCTATTTCCTTTGTGAAGAATTAGCTTTTTTTTTTTTTTACTTCGTTAATGAATAGTAATGGTTTATTACTTCTGTTTACTTCGTGAAGAATAAGGGTTTATTACTTATCCCTATTTTGTGAAGAGTAAGTTGAAAACTACTTGCATATAGTCCTGTGCTGGTAGGGTTCCCGTGTCCGTCCGAAGTTAAGAAAGACACTCGACATTTTATGATTCTATACCACAAAGCGCTTCAAAAAAGCCAAGGCGTCAAGCTAAAATCATTAACGTTTTCTTTTTATTGCCATTTAAAGACAAACATGTGGGTTATCAATTTAAGAAAAAACTGAAATCACATTTTGCCATCCTGCAACAATAAGAATGTATTAAACCATATGTTTTGATGCAGTGATGAAAAACAGAATATCTGCCTATAAGGATAGGAGGCTGAACGCCTAACGAAAAGTATTTCCTCACTAATATTAATGTTTTTACACGAAATTATGCCGTAAATTGACGCTCATTTTGAAACAAACGCCACAAGGCTAATGCCGTAGGCAATTTAATATGGCAGTTCGAGCTTTCATACTTTCCCCAAAACTTTCTATATGTGTATTCTATGCATTCATGTACTCATACATAAACTAATGGCCATAACATATGATCTGACCGCACAAATATAACCATCCCCCTTTAATTTGGACGTGAATCAAAACCGAATAGAGTGCCAATCATTGAATTATGCAACACACATAAAAGACAATTTTGCTGTCCAAATGCAAGTTCTCGGGAATGACAAAATAATGAAGATGACAAGCATAGACTATGTCTTTAAGCGTTGTTAATGGACATGCATGTAGGATAACTAGCCATTTAATTGCTTATAAATTTAGTCCGGAAACAATATATGCAGATTTGAGGGTAGAGGCAAATTTGATAAGCAGCCAGTAACCACGATTTCCTGTTCATGTAAAATGGACATGGTGCAAATCGTCGCCTACCACACGAAAGGGCGTATCCCGATTGTTGACGGTTTTGAGTTATCACCACCAGTACGTAGTGCTATCTCAGAACTATGTTCACACGAAACGGCGTATCCCTAGCTCAAATAGTAACGAAGATATAGCATAAAATTCCCTAACTATCAATATGATCGAATCAGACGTAAATCGCTCTCCTTAAAAACGTGAAAAACAGGGATATGCCCTTTCGTGTGGAAGGCGACGAAATATGCTGTTTATCACCCCGGTGCTTTTCGTTAACTTACCGTAAAACTCAGTTTAAAATAGTCATTCCTAATGCAAATACGAGTCATCAATAAGGGGGTACAGTTATTAATTTGCCAGTGACTGCTAAACTGTTAAAGGGATTCTATAGATGTTACTGTCATAATAATGAAGAGAAAATGGGTCATGTTCAAATCAAAGATTTGTAACCAGCGACGCAATCATGACGTCATGAGAGGAACCGAGAAGTGAGTGAAGTGGAATTCCCAATGTGTATGGATTTCTTTGACCTTATTGTGAATAGACACGTGGCTATACACCTCTCGAATGCTGAGAAAGTCTTATACGTTAACCTAAATAGTGGGGAATCAACAATTTGGTTCACGAATTATTCCATTGCTTATTTTTAGGAATGTGGTTACAATATGAATAGAGCCATTTGTGATCAAGAGACTGATTTACAGTATAAACATTAACACCGTGCGCAGTAAAATAATAAATTCCCAGACTCAAGTGCTTTTGCAATTATCTCAAGTTGATCTAAACGTTATCTAAAAATGAATTACACTGTACTATACTGTCTCTGACAAACAGGTTAGAACATGTTACTTGTGGTATTGTAAACCATAAGTATTGCAAGGGCATAAGTATGTGTATTTGTGCTCAGCTACGAAGGACATTTTATGTATATCAATATTATATTCTACACGAGTCTGCTCGAAGTTTTCATGGCCGTTTATAGGACATAGGACCAATAATACTACTACTGCCACACACCTTTAGGCATTACTGCGGAGAGAGAAATGAAATCCTGCCTAGAAAGGTTTGTCCCCTTTTATGAAATGTCTTTTGGCTTTTAAGTGTCCCCGAAAAACAAAAGTTCAAGAGGAGGTAGCATGACAAAGCAGAAGGAGACCTAATAATAATTTAAGAAATTATCAAGCCCCTCTTGAATGCCTTAATGGTATCTTTAAAGAAGATACTAATGATATAACGAGACCAAAAGAGTTCTCTTAGAAACTGAGGTGGTCCAGCATACAAGCTAATAGGTGAACTTTATGCTGCACAACCCATACAATGAGCATGGATCATCGCTGGAATGTCTGGATATCTGATTGTGATCATAGACTTCTTATATCAAGGTAAACATTCATTCAATGAAATTCATTTCCTTAAACTGGTGAAACTGTAACCAGTGCAATCAAATGATTTTCCTTGTAACATAGTTTTCATGTGCATACGTGATTTTTTTTTCGTCACTTTGAAATACGTTATCAGGTTATCAACATAGAAAAAACAAATCAGCCCTGAAAGAAAAAGACTTAAGACATTGATTTAATTTTTATTTTAAGGCACCTTCAAACTAAATATTGAAGTCTATTTCTCTGGAGATTACATAGTTCTTTTCTCATCCACTTAGAGTTTTTGTGGATAGCTGAACAATGAAATTAAGCATACTGGTGACTTGCCGTCTGGTATGTATGAAAGCCTTACGCTATCATTATTTGTAAATACAGTGACAATATAGCGGTAAATATATCCTAACTGACCTCATAATGACAGAAAAATTGCGAAATACTTTGGTGCAGTATCTTTTCATCATAATATTAAATCTATATCTTACCCAAAAAGAAGTCAAGCTTTCTAGCCATTAATAAATTGTTTGCCTTGTGTTTTAACAATATTCTCTGTTAGGATTTACAGCTGAAGAAAATGCTACCTCTCATTGAGTCCAAACAATTTTAAAGGTCAATTCCGCTTAAATGACCCAGATAGTAGCGTAATCTAGCTCAGCCTCTGAGGTATGATAGTGCCTGCCCTTATGAGTGACGCCAGGAGGCCACTGGCTAGTCACAGCCTTGCAGGCGGAAGGTGGCGGCGATACAGTTTTTGTCCGAAGAAGATGACGATTTCGACCCAGAACTGTTGTTTAAATGTTTGAACCACAAAAAAAAAAACCACAAAAAAAAAACCAAACACAAACACAAAAAAAAAACAACAAACATACCAGTGGAATCCCTGTCGACGTCAGTAATCTATGAATAGAGGGAGTAGCTAGTGCACAGGCTAGACCGGCGAACTTGACACGCGGACCAGTTTACCCAACTTTACACACCAATTACTCAGTGACAGCTCAACCTATCTGCATAAATTTAACATCAGTGGAAAGCTAAATTTATCCCCCACAATTTCATATCGGTGTCATTATATCTCAATGCGTAAAACACCGTAATGGCCCCTGTTAAAGACCAAAGGGTGGGCGTCACACTGTCTGCCTTGCCGTTGCTTTCCTTTCGCACCTGTACTGTGTTACGAATGATGATGTTGTTTGAATGGCATTTTCCAGTGATTAAACTACTTGTTGGTTCTCAGAATCATGTGCTTGAGGGTGATGAATGGACAGAGATAATGTGGCAATTCGGCCGAAGTTTCTACGTTATCTTTAAAAAAAATTACGGCGTATCAAATGAGCGAGGATAAGTGTTAAAAAAAAAATGAAACTAACATTCAATATGTCTAATGGAGAGTGACTAGACATGTCTAGGAGTAGTAGACGTGCTATGAATCAGTATGAAATCCCATCGTTAGCTTCTAGCATTACAATTTGTCAAGTTCAATGCTGATCAAAGGAAAAGATAGATACAGTACTATACTTCTCAATTTACCGGTCAGGCTGATCTTCAACAAGACGTCTACTTCTAAACTAGACAAACGTTTAGGGGTGGATATGAGGGGGTTTGTGGGGTGGGGGGAGGAAGAAGGCAGAAGTTTTACATACGGAGTGTCATTATTGAATTGTCACTTGTCAGCCAGACATAGATCCAGATCTATTTATTTTATAGGATAAAATGTATGATATGGTCACTTCACTTCGTCAGTGTGAAGATAAAGATTTCAAACTATAAATCGAAGGCATAGTCAAGTAACGCCTTTGATAGTAAGACAAATTATACGGAAAGCATTGTAATAATTGCATGGGCATATATCAGCTGCCGTATATACTTTTAGGAAACGCTTGGACTCGACTCATTCGAATTTCTCGAATTTTGAAAGACCAGTATGAAGACATAAATCCAGGTCTGAAAGATTTGTTTGGAAAGGCAAGGGAGGTGGGGACCATGATTTCGACTTACTTGTATTTGAGGAACTCGTGCTTGACAGTATTAATATGCACTTCATAGATTTAAGGCATTGGAAGCTTAATCTACACTCCCCACCCGCCAAACCAACCAATAAATGATTTCAAATTCACTTAAGATCCTTAACTTCATTTTAAAAAATGCATTTAGATCTCGGCACTTCTTGCACTCAGAGAGTCCTGGAATGCAAAATTATTCCTTATTTCCCATCCATACCCTGAATGACTAAAATTATTTTCCATAAAATTAATTACAGCTGATTAATGTGTGCAAGTTTAGAATTAAAATAAAATATTGCTGCAATAAATCACTGCTAAGGACTAATGCTTTCTTTCACTTGATTCCCATCCATTTCTTTCTATCTGTGTTTCTCTCTCTTTCTCTCTCTCTCTCTCTCTCTCT
>JAWQUT010000301.1:569126-590533 GCA_033807755.1 Ellobium chinense | reverse complement strand
GGGGGGGGGGGGGGGGGGGGGGTCAACGCCCAAATTTTTTTTACAAATGTCTTTTGAAAAACGTCACCTCGAATTCTGATTTGGTCCCCAAGTTTCATTAGGCTGGTTTTGACCGGGTAATGGGCCTACATAATTCTTTTTTTTTTTTAATCTAGTAGGCTCAATTTGTACCTAAAACTTTAAAATTGGATGCTTTATTTAGACTACAGGTCATTTTACACATTTCTACACCCTGGCACTGGCTGGCAGGGCCTCAATAAAGGGGGATTTTATATATTAGCGGATTAATTGGGTTGTACACAATCAGTGATTTGCCCCTTTAATAGGTGTCACAAACCTGTCAGAAACTTTCTTAAGTAATTTCTGTCGCTTAGCACCATACGATATTCCCTTGTTAACCGAGATAATAAATTCTTTACTATCCTCTTAATTAAAACACACAGACACACACACCCACACAGACACAGACACAGACACAGACACACACACACACACACACACACACACACACACACACACACACACACACACAAAAGATCATGCAGTCCGCGAGGGTTTCACTTCTTTCTCCACGATAGTTGCTAGGCGGAAAATATTTAACACTACCTCGATAAAATCATGAACATCCTTAGTCAAAAGAGTTATTATGCAACATATTATTTATATTAAGCTTCTTATACTTATGTTTTATTTTTACTTCTTCTTCAAGCTTTCGCTGTCATTATCGTAGATATTTTTGTAGATTTTCGGAACAAGACTCAGACTATGCCTGGAGACATCTATGCACATACCGCTTTCTGTCAGGCAATGTTTACGGTTGTTGTGAAAGTGTGACTCAGTGCGGGAATTCCCAGTATGATAGTTTGGTTTTTTATTGTCACGCTACAACTACAAGAGCGGGAAGATAGACAGAGAGGATTAGATAAGGGAGGAATTAAAGAATGGCTTTATTCTTTCACACATCCCCCTTCTCCTTTCCCTCCCCTTTTCAAGCCCTCTCCACCCCCTTCCCTCCCCTCCCTTTCGAAATCCTTCCCTGTCCATTCGTTTAGGATCTCTTTCCGGTCCTTCATATCTCTTACTTTCTTTTCGTTCTCACCTTATTCTTCAACTATCTTTCCATCCTCTCCCCATCCTGAGTAGACAGTTATCACTAAGATCTCGAACTTTGTACCCCTTTCCGTGAGAGTGCGACGCGACTCTTCTTCATTCTGCTGTGTAGACCTATGGTGATCCAAATGTTGAATCTGTCTGTCTCAAACAGGCCTACGTGTATGTATAGGTGTACGGTGTGTAGTTGTGTGTTTGAAAAGTAGATAAAAGAGAAATGTATGTGTGTTCGGTGTGTGTGCGCATGTTTATGTTTGTGTGTGTGTGTGTGGGGGGGGNGGGGGGGGGGGGGGGGAGGAATGGGTGGGTGAGAGAGGGAGAGAGAAAAAGACAGTGTATGCAAGTTAATGTATCTATACATGGGAGTATCTGTACGCATGAGTAATTTTCTTTCTGTATTTCAACAAACATACTCATTGTAATCATTGTAACAAAGATACATTTCCCCTCTGGAGGAATAAACATATCTTATGTTATCTTATTCACCCACATTTAGCCTATAGGCCTATAACATCTGTCTTCTCATTATCTTTCCTCTCTCCTTATCCTTATATTTTCTCTCACTCCATATCTCATTCCACAATCCTTACTCTCTGTTGTTCAACACTCACACAGCCACTCATCCCTATTTTCTCCTTCTTTCTATCTTTCAGCCTCTCCCAACCTTTTGCCCTCTCCGATCCTTTGTCATCTTCCTCACCTCCTCATCTTCTTTCTATTTCTCTCTTGCTTTCTGCCTGTCAATCTTGTCCCAGTTCCTCTTCCATCTCTCTCTCCCTGTGTGTCGCCCTAGAGAAATCCATTTCTGTACTTTCTCTATATTTTGTCCATGCCCCATTCAAACTCTGTTTCCATAAATAATTATATTGAAGTTCTTCCACAATTTATCCATCTTTGCTCTCTTCTGCTATCTTATGAGAGGTAATTATATGCTATAAACCGCAAAACTACATGTAACCGGTTGGCAAGGCATATCGTATTCCTTCTTTATTAAGGTGGGGNNGGGGGGGGGGGGGGGGGGAGGGGGATGTGAGCTCAGTCTGATAATTTTTCAGATGATGCATATTATTTTAGGGAAGTGTGTCACTAGGGATTTTCCCAAATGACTGTGAATGATCAATTTTGAGAGGATGGGCTGACAAAAAAAAACCTATACAAATTTCCTGTCCTTACCTTGAATCGAACCAAGGTCTCTCAGCTTGCAAGTCTGAACACGCTACCTCTACACCATAGGGAGGCTAACTTCACAGCAATTTAACTCTTAATACCTACTGTCTGAATCGGTCTCTAACTTCATGTGTGAACCTGGTGTTCATCCGTGACCCTGACACATTTCCCGATTGCTAACATACAGTACATGTATTTATCATTCTACTTCAGTCCGTCTTTCCATTGGTTAATCTCCGGTATTTACATCTGCAGATCTATGCCCGTATGCATAATACTTAACGCTGGTTAACGCTCTGCGGTAATCAGTGGAAATTCCCTAAACATTAGTAGTATTCACGGCAGTTAAGGCAATACGTTTATTAACGTACAGATTATTGATACGATCACTGTGGCGGTATGCATAATCCTTACGTTAGTTAACGCACAGCAACAACCACGGGAAACACCCAAAACATTAGTAATGTTCACTGCGGATTATGCATACGGCCATTGGTCTGGTAAGGTGATTGTCACACGGAGACTTTTTAAACAATCCAAAAAAATAATTTCACGAGATGAGCATTAGGGACGAGTATTACACTGCAATAATTATTATTATGGTCCTGACCTTTCCACCATTTTTGTTGTCATTTTGTTTTACTTGTTTTGACGGCGTGGAAGAGGTTAAATAGTTGTAGGTCTGAAGTATTAGGATATCATATGATATACAGTGGAGCACACTTAATACGAACTCGTTCAGTACGTAAACACAGATACTGAGTACAGTATTTTTGGTGCCGATTTTTCTGCTCTATTCATACGTGTATGGTTCATACGTATTTCTGTTAATACGTATTTCTGTTAATACGTATACTACTGGTCGGTCCTAAGGTGTATACATTATCTGTGCTTCACTGTATTGTCATTGTCTGATTGATGCTACATTTTGATTGGTATGTTTGATCAACCTGCTTTTCTGTACTTCATATTGTCCCATCAGTCGGTCAGTGCCAGTGCGGACATCACCTGTCCACCAACACCAATATCATCATCACCACCATCAACAACCATTAATTATTACCAGAATTAACACTGTTATTCATTCTTGAAACTATTATCAACACCACCGTGACTCTACAGTTACTGCCTATTCTACCATTGACATCATGATTCACTTCAACACCACCACCATTATCACCACCACCACCACCACCATCACAGATGCTGTGTCCACCTCCACCCACTATAACTACGATCATCAAGACAGGCACATAATCTTTGCCATTACCATTCACTGTTACTACACTACTACACTACTACACTATCATCACTGCGTTTACTGCACATGGCAACTATCGAGAAAAGGAATGCCAAAAAAGGTGAGCACTGCTGCTTTCACACTCACCACAATTTCCACCAGCATCGTCACGGTCTTTTTTATCCCCACCACAACAACTACACTTTATACTATCACCACTTTCACCATCACCACCACCATTAGCAACACGACACAACGAAGCACAGTAAAAGGAGTAGCTGTAATGAGAACAATACAGCAAATATTTATTCACCCATAGCGAGACCACTAAAACGGTCTGGTTCGTTTCGTTCCATTTCCTTTGATTTATTTTGATTCATAATACAGTATATCGTTCCAAATCCCCTTTCCGAAAATTGTGTATCCGTTGGCAACTGCGACGTCATTATGTCAAGCTTTGATGAAAATGGAGACACCAGTGGTGGCATCACTATCAGATATTTAGATCTATGTCATTTTCGCTGGTCAGTTCTCCGTTTAATCGCAACCTGCTTACTAGCTCCGTAGGCGTACTTGCAATCATTTTAGCTGACAGAACCCAATGTCTTCTCTTCAAAGGTTACTGGATAATCCCTTTGTTCCTCCTGATCACAGACGTTGTAATTTCCTTCAAGAGAGTTTCGTGTTTTTCTAGCTGGACAGATGGGCAAGTAACTCACAAAGTGAAATCTGTTGAGGAGAGTTACCGGCCATGGTAAACTGTATACTGTGCTGTCTGGTAGTATAGCCGAAACTGAACTCTCTACAACATCGTCTTCCTTTGGTCTTTTTCGCAGTGACAAGGAGTCCTCCTTCCATGTCAGGATTCCTCGCTCTTTAAGAGTTCCTGGAAGTAAAAAGTGATTCTATATAAAGAAGTCCGAACGTTGTTTTCGAGGAAAGAGTGATTTAGTTCAAATAAGCGAAACGAACTGTCTTTAATATAAGGGGTGGGTGGGAAATGCAGGGGGAGGAGGGATGAAGAAGAATGAGATGTGCTAGGCAATGAAGAGGGGCTATTTTATGGATGTTTCCCTGTCAGAAACGCCAGTCAGCTGCACTACTGTATTGCAGGTTCATTATCATCATTGCACATGGATTTGTTGAAACGACACCACCTAGGAAAGATAACCATCACTACACCTTAAAAAAAACAACAAAAAAAACACCAGCCTATTTTTATGGCAGCTGACTGGAAATGTTCCATGATTGTCCTAGAAACAGCGAAAACCTCTTTCTGTTAAGCTAACAAAAGTAGCAAAGAACGACAAGATAGTATAAGTTGTTGCAACTGTCGGCTAGCTGATTTATCTCCCTTTGAGGCAATAACATTTTACCACCCTCAAAAAAATATCCCGAGATAAGATACTTTTGTACTAATATTGGGAAATGAATGAAGGGAGCAGAGCTGGGTCGAGTCAAATTTTTAAAAAAAAACTCAGTCGATTTGTTTCTAACTAGACCGGGGGCAAGTCGAGTCAAGTCGTTAGGACATTTATTTTCCCTCGAATCAGTTCAATCCACGTCTGCCTGAAATCACCCATGCCAAGTTGAGGCAAGATATGGCGAGTCATCTCAAGTAATTGTCATTAACATCCATGGGCATATATATAGTGGACAATATGTTTTTCTTGTAGCCCAATGTGGTGTAGGGGGTCTGCCTTTTTTTATGTTGTTGTTGTTGTCTCACATGCCCACTAATTACATACAGATCCATTTTTTTTCTTTTCTACTACAGAAACATGTGGGATATTATGTCCAAATAAATTTCTATGATGTACATTAAGCTATTAAATAAACTGTTAAACTTGTTGTTGTTATTATTAAACTACGCTATATTAAATTATGACATGCAATTTACTTTAAGCACAAGTCCCCAGTCAGGTCATAATGTTAGGAACGTCAAATACGAGTAGTGTCTTGTTAGCTTTTATCATTAAATAGAGTCAAGCTGAGTCAATGTATCACCAAAAGCAAATCAAGTCGCATGGAGTCATTTTAATGAATCGAATCAGAAAAGATTAGAGTCAACTGACTCGGGTTAACCAGCTCTGGAAGGGAGCCAACATAA
Organism: Ellobium chinense; assembly: GCA_033807755.1. Classification (NCBI taxonomy): domain Eukaryota; kingdom Metazoa; phylum Mollusca; class Gastropoda; order Ellobiida; family Ellobiidae; genus Ellobium; species Ellobium chinense. Next base: position 584,906 of record JAWQUT010000301.1, on the reverse strand, counting down.
CACTGACAACCAACCTGGAAGTGTTGTGTCCAGGATAAATCCTGTGAAGCCACCGACGACCATGCTGGTGCTGAGGAGCACAACGATAATCTGGTCAGCTACATCATTACCTGTAGAGACAAAGCAGAGACAAAGCGTTATATCAGTAGAAGCAGACAGTGTCCTGTATCCATTGTGGTAAAATCCTAGGACTCTCTCTTAAGTGTGTATTTGGGCTAGGGATAAGGTCAGAGTTAGGGATAGAAGTGAAGGCTCTCTCAAGAGTGTGTTGTCTTCCCGAAATCCGAATCCTGTTCCTAACTGCAACTAGGCCTAGGCAGGAACCGGTGCTGGGCTTGGTAATTGCGAGTCCTAACCCAGCGGTTCCATGGAACCGAATCTTCGCTCGGGGTCGATTCCTTGTACAGAGACGACCCCTGTGTCTGCACGCCTAATCTTTAAGCTTTTACGGGTCTTCCAGAATCTGTATTACGATAATTAAGTCAAACTTAATACTTTGATTGAAGATATGGTGTTTTCTACATGACTGTATAAGCTGAACGAGTCAAATAATACAGCGAGGAAGAACCAGCTTTGGAACCGTGACATACCCGTGTTGACAGCATCCTTGTTCTTGGCCATCCAGTAGGGAAACGCCAAGCCTGTGAAGATGGAGATGCCCACGACAAACATGTTCCTCGATAACTTCATGTTCACGAACTGAAGGTTGGACAGACCCACAGCTACGATCATCCCTAGTTAGAGACGGTGATGACAATAATACTTCAATATTCAAATCCTTAAACAAATTTAGGCTAATAGTATATATTCAATGTATAAACTGCAGAAGATCGAAGAAAGTGAGGATGGAGCGAATGAAATAAGGGCAAAGAGTTAGACAAAAAGAGAAATGGAAGAAGAAAGAAAAAATAAAGAGAGACGGAAAAATTAAAGCGAGAGAAAGAAAGAAAGAAAGAAAGAAAGAAAGAAAGAAAGAAACAAACAAACAAACAAACAAACAAACAAATAAACAAACAAACAAGCAAAACAAAAAAACAAACAAACAAAGCAATCAGAACATACATTAAAACTGATGGTATCTAAGTGCACCAATCACCTCCTTTTCTCACCATTTATTATCTCACATGCAAGTCACTGTATCTTTCGTGCGTCATCATTCTTCTGAAGAATTGTTCGTAGCCCATAGAGCGTTCATTCCAAATAGGCTCTGAGCGCTTTACAGCATTTAAAGAAAAATATACACCTGAACATACACTCAGGCACACAAACAGTAGAATAATTTTGGTAGGATGAATATCAAGAGGTTTGGTTTGATATGTTGTTGAGATATTTAATCAAAATACATGTGCTTAGAGATCATAGACAGCAAAATGTAACCACAACACATGAAAAGCAACGCTCTGCCTATGTTAGGAGTTCACGGACCAACAAGAATGCAATGCAATACCTTATGCAAAAGTACTACCCTTTGTTACTGGACCTTTGCAGCATTTGAACCACAGTTTACGAGGAGAATGGATGTAGCGAGAAGGACCTGACTGACTTGGCTTCATCTCATCTCTATCTCCACCGGGTGACAGATACGCGAGGACAGACTTACCAAACATAGCAAAGAACATGCCACCAGCTACAGGGTCAGGTATTGTCACGAAAAAGGCACCAGTCTTGCCCAGGCAGCCCAATAGAATGAGTAGAAAAGCCGCCGTCATAACCACTCGCCTGCTGCCCACCTGAAAACATCCTCAGAAATTAGCATCTTTATTATTCTCATCACATTTCATCATCAACAATCACTTCTTGGCGTTGTTCGTGTGTCGTTGCTATTAATAGGCCAAATCACTGATGGTGTAGAATCCTATTAATCCTCTAAATATATAATATACCCCAATTTGGAGACCTTACCAGCTAATGTTAGAGTGTAGAAATACGTAAAAGGACCTGTGATCCAGATAAAGCATTCAGTTTTCAGTTTGAGGCTATGAATATAAAAATAAAATGTGTTAGATGTAAGTATTGGCAAGCTATCAAAACTGGACTAATGAAACTTGGGGACCAAGACAAAAGGAGAGGTGACTACTTTTGAGAGAGATTTGTGAAAACATGTGGAAATATCGTTTGGAGCTTTGAATCAACGGCCTGCCAAGTCCTGCACAGGGTGCAGTTTCCTTCCTGGGATTCCTTTCTTAAATTTCGGGACGAACCAAGAGTCGCAGGGTGGCAAATCAGGACTGTAGGGTGGGTATGATAGCAGTTACGATAAACAGGGAATCCGTGTCAGAATTTTTGAATATACCTGATTATTTCTGGTCGGGTAAATATGCTGTGGTTAAAAAAATAGGGAGTTGTGTACCCTGGTGATGCCAATAGCTCCAATATTCTCACTGTATGATGTGGTCCCGTTGCCTGTTCCTATAATACCAGCTATGAGACAGGCGATGCCTTCAATAGCAATACCTGAAGAGAAGAAAGAGATGGGGAGGAGGAAAATAACAATAGTGAGATTATGAGTCCTGTGCTATATCCAGGCAAACGCCCGTTCATGTAGCTTTCACACTATTTAGTTCTCAGCAGGCCAGATTACTCAAAGATTTGTTCAGCTATTTTGGAAAGCTTACAAGGCCCCTGCATTTACAACCGCTGATAATTAGCTTTCTGACAATACCTGTCTGTTACCTGTAAACAGTTGGATTTGCCATGTAATCTTTTCAAAGATCAGTGGCCTGAGAGCAATGTGAATGAAACGCTCTCATAAGGCTTCTGAGAATTTTGGATAGCGAAGTCAAATTTGGAACAATATGTACATTGATAATATATGGCTCTTTATAACCACTACACAATTTCAGGCAGTACCAGGATTTTTCTGGTTATTATTTTTTTAAAGTGAGGTTGTTCCCTCAAAATCGTTACCCTTTTAATAAAGGACAGCGAATGCACAATGCGCCGCATCTGGCCATATTTGCTTCAGAATACTTCTTTGTATTCTTCGATATACTTCATTGTATTCTTCAATATATTATATACTGTGTGCTTCAGTAAGCTTTAATGTGTGCCTCAGAATACTTTTTATTGTGCTTTACTGTGTGCTTCAGTAGATTTACTGTGTGCTTCATAATCTGTACTGTGTGCTTTACTAGATGCTTCAGTACAACGTTTTTCATGATTCGTGCACTTTACTGAGTGCTTCACTTTATTTCATTACAGTGCAACAATTTTGTAATCGTCAGTTATATTAGGTTTAGACTCCTTGCGTATACCATCGACATTGTATCTTTTTCTTTTCTCCTCTCTGATGTGAACTTTACTAAAATTGACACATCTTCTCCCTATCATATCCATATACTTTCTATACACGAATGGTACATCAATGATTATGACTCAAATCTCTCACCTCTGACCTACATACCTCTGTTGATGGCATGTGGAGGAGGGGGAGGCGCTCCTACTAGTCTCGCGCATGCATAGTAGTCTCCAATGGATTCCAGCATCGATGCGAGAACGCCTGCCAGCATACCCAACACTGAGCCAACACTCACTGTCGGCATACCCCACTGGCCTGAGGGTAAATGAGGAATCCTCGTCAAGGATTAGTTTAATGGACTGATCCCATCCGAAGTTTCAGACCAAAACACTCAGTGTATAGATCTACTCCATTTATTAATATACCAACCTCAGTGATTATACATGCACGGTTATCCGCGAATTGCATGTCAGACATCCATCATCATAACTTCCATTTTCTACTTTCTCAATGTCAGAGAAATATGATTGGCTGATGTGGTCTGCTACCATAAACAGCGTTTGTTTGGCCTTTTTGACGTCATTTTCAGTATGAACTGACGTCATTTTGAGCATAAAAGAGCCGTCCCTCGGACAGTGGAGTCAGCTATTGGCTGTATCTCCATATCATTCTCAAAATGACGTCAACTCATGCTTGAAGAAGACCTGGAAAAAAGTAGCCCTGGCTTTTACTGGCTGGTGTATATTTACTTCGGAAGAGAGATTTGATGACGCAATCATTATTTTTTCTTTTTATAATTTTTACATTTTAATTTAAACTGAAAATGAGCTTTGTTGGAGTTGACTAATTACAAGCAGACTATTGATAAAGTGGCGCACAAAGCGCTTATTTTGTTGTGTCTCCAGGAAACGTGTGTTATTGAGGTCATCTGATCTACTGACTACTGGGCGGAGTAGCGAAAAGGGCCATCTTTGTATTCTGTAGGCCGTCCCTACCAAAGGAGAAAGCAGAAGGAAGTTTTTGGTTGGTGCGCAACAGTCACAATGAGGGAGGGTGCACACTTTCTAGAGGTTTGTTAGAAAGTAGTCATCTTTTGCCACCACCAGAAGATATAGCTCGGCAACATGACAGCAACCATCTACGGTTTCAAATTTATTTGTGTTTGTTGCGTCTGAGGAGGCTGTGACAAGAATCAACTGTGGTATGTATACTAATAACTGAAGCAAAGATATAAATATAGCAGACACCACTCGCAAGTCAGTGCATTATTTTCTGCCTCTTCCGTATTTGTCGCAGCCATCATGAGTTGCTTAGAGACTGATACTTCCTTTGCAAAAGAAGGGGTGTGGCTTGCCTCTTTTGCGACACTGACAAACTCAGTACTGAGTTTTGTTATTGTTGTTGTTGTTGTTGTTGTTGTTGTTGTTGATGTTGCTGTTGTTGTTGTTGTTGTTGTTGTTGTTGTTGTTGTTGTTGTTGTTGTCGACGATGTCGTTGTTGTTGTTGTTGTTGTTGTTGTTGTTGTTGTCACCTGGGTAAGGCACCCTGATCCATTTGCTCTCCCTGAGGACATCGAGCTTGGTGTCGGTCCTGGCCCCATAGCCCCAGTCCCCTGGGGTGGCAGGCAGGGCGTCGGTCAGTGTCAGCACCAGACACAGAAGCCACGATACCATCATGGCTAGAAGGATCTGAGACACACACACAGATCAGTTAGAGAGATCATTGATACAAATACATTTAAAGTCCACTTAATTCGCAACTCTTTAGAAGCATGGCAAAATTTGCGATTAAAAGGAGTTGCGATTATCCAGCGTCTATTATTTATGAACAAAAAATTAAATATAGAAATAGCTGGTAAACAAAGTGTTAATCAATACTTTATTAACGATTCCGAACATTTATTATGACGTTATAATGGAGACAGCATGGCCATGTGTTTTGTGAGTCCTACTTAAAAGATTTGAAGGCAATCAAGTCTAAATTTTGCTTGTAGAACTCATGTGCCAGGCGCTTTGCGTTGTGGTATTACTAGGAAAGCTACCTCATTCCCCATTTCCCTCTTGACTCAAGAGTACCTGGCTTTAGAGCTGGGAGGATCAGGGGGCTGCACCACGCGTGATAAGCTCTGTCTTTGTTATGTGTTTCATTTGTAATAGTATGTATTTACGTGCACTGGTCTTTGTGTCTGTGGTATGCATGAGATTTATAACATTAAATGGTATTGCAAACCAGTCAATGCTGAGAAAACGAAAGTTATGATAAACAACATTAATGGCATCAGCAGAGACATCAAAGTCAACGAACAAGCACTCGACACCGTGCCCAGCTTCACATATTTAGGAACGATTGTGTCAGATCAAGGGTCCAACCAAGAACAACTCGCCAGAATAGCACAACAACAGCTGCTCTGACACGACTCAAGCCCATCTGGAAAGACAGAAACATCAGTCAAGGATCAAAAGTGAGATTGCTACGATCACTTGTCATCTCTATTTTTCTGTATGCTTGCGAGTCATGGACCCTCACAGCAGAACTGCAAAAAAATAATAGAAAGCATGGAGATGAAGACGCTGCAGAAATCTCTTTTGGGAATTTCATACACCCAGCACATCACCAATGAAGCGGTCCGACAGGCCATCAAGAAAGCCAGTGGACCACATGACGACCTGCTCACTATTGTCAAGAAACGAAAAGTGAGATGGTTCGGTCATGTCACCAGATGGTCAGTCCTTGCAAAGACCAAATTGCAGGGAACTGTTAGAGGAGGCAGGAAACGAGGGCGACGGAAGAAGAGATGGGAAGATAACATCCAATAATGAAGCTGAACAAAACAATGAAAGCCACAGAAGACAGAGAGAAATGGAAAAAGCTGGTCAACAGATCATGTGTGGCGCCCCAACGACCCTAGAGGGCTATGGGATAGGATAAGATAAGACAGAATGATATCGTAAACCAGTGTCCCTACGGGGTCAATAAAAGCCCCTTTTTTCGCTAATTCACACTGACACCCTCTGGTGAGGGAAGCGTTTACAACTTTCAAGCCCAACAGAGAAATTTGTGGGGTCATTCTGCAGTCTGTTCCGTTCAAATACTAGTATATCCTCTATATTGGCGTTGAATGTCATATTAAACAAAACTGAGACTTGGAGTAATATTTGTATATGTATTTCCGGTTTAGAAGCTTAAAGAGGCCCCAAATTCTTCAAGATGTTTACGATCTCGGAGTTTTGAGTTTACACATGGATTCCAATAATATCATTAGAACCATCTTAACCATCTGAACAAAAGAAAACGAACATTTGCATTAACACATTTTGAAGACCACAAACTCAAACGAACAGAGCAAAACAGACAATATTCACATATTCTAGTCAAGAATGTCTGTGGATAGAAATTGTTGAAAGTTTTCCCTTCTTTTGAAAACTGCCTTTGGATTGATTAAAGATAGTAAGCAGAAGATCATATCACTAGTACTAGACTTTTGTTGTGTGGATTGCTTAACGATTATAGCAGATTATATGATCATATAAACTTTTGTGGCAATTAAGGCGAATATCAGTGTTATAAAAGCACTGTTTACTCACTGGAAACAGTCCAAACAATGGCAAACGCTTGATCCTGCAGCCAACGCCATAACTGTAAGCCGGTATAGGTACTTCAATGGACTTGAGGTACTGGGAGAATAGGGCTATCAGCACCAATGTTCTGTAGGGGAGATACACCATAGTGAGAGTTATAAGGCTCTATCTGTGAGCCTTATTTTAAGGATATGTGCAAACACATTTTGGAGACTGAATGTTACAAAAAGGTGATAGCACAGTGCAGCATTTCACATTGCAAGAAAATGACCTTTTCGTAATGTTTCATTTGGCACCACAGTACAGGAGGTCTCCACACTTAGAGATGATTTGTTTCATTTCGTAAATTTCGTGTTGCACATGAAATATGTCAAAACTGCAATTTCACCGCGACTTCACGATGACCGAAAGGAATGTTCTGCAAGGAATGAAAAAGAAAAAAAATACAAAACTGGAAGGAAAAAAAAAAAGGTCAACGGAAGAACACTTGGAGTACTGATCCAGCTATGGTCCAGCCCCTTTAGGTTGCCAGGAAGCAAAAGGACTGAACACTTTCTAGACTGTGGTGTCTTCCTATGTTTGAAGATCCTCTTTAGCTTCGCTTGTAGCGTAAGAGTTTCCTATCTTGAATGGGTCATTTTCCTCATCCCATCTTCAGTGGGAGTTAATAGCTGGCATTGTGCTTGTAAAATAGTCGGCCGAAGCCACTCGCTGACCATCCACTGACACTGAAGGCATGATGTCAGGTGATTTTTCCTACCCTTTGTAATGGTATCGTGTGATTCTTACTTCCGTTAAGAACAAGACTCACGTGATCGCTATCCACCAATGAACGGCTGCTTTCTGGGCTGCGACTTCGAAGAGGCTGAGGGCCATAAGTGTAATGGTGGGAGTGATGGTCAGTGGACCAATGTACCTCGTCAAGATGGACACAATTCCAGAGAATCCAGCCATAATTTCGAATAGAGAGGCCACGCAGATAGCTCCTTGAATCTGCACGGGGTAAAGTCATTATTATCATCATCATCATCATCATCATCATCATCATCATCATTATTTGCAAAACATTTATCCGCACTGGATCTAAATAAGTAAAGCAAGAAAACTATAGCAATTTAATAAATTTAATGCACAAATTTTCGGACTGGCTTCCTTCTTCATCATAATCATTATCATCATATTTATCATCTTTGTCCGGCGTTATCATCAGTGGGTACACACTGGCAAGGAATTGAGGAAAAACAAAGGGTGAAGGAACAGAATCTGATGGTAGAGGGGATTGGGGAGGTAGGAAATATGATGTGAGAGAGTAATATTTGACTGCAGCTTTCATATCATTCTTTGTATGTTAGTTCTCGAAGGTTTGGATGGTCGGACTACAAACATGATCGCCATTTTGCTCAGGAAGAGATTGCCATAAATACAAAGGGTGACATACTGGTAACATTACTTATAGGCATTTTTACTTCTGAATACTTTCTATTATGTGGGTAACACTGACTCAGACTTGTACCAATGTTAGCCTTTCTTTTCCTCGAAAGTCTTGGTGTCGGTTAGATGAGAAATTGGTGGATAATGGAGAGGAAAAAGTGCACGAGGAGCATGTATGGGTGTTCGCAGTTTTTTTTTGTGTTCGTGGAATATTGTATCGTGAAATGATGAGTATCTGCCGATGGCCTAATAAAAGCTTTGAACTTGAACCCCAGAAAATAACTAGCTCTACTATCTTCTCGGGCTTAACTTTCAGAAATAAAAAAAAAACCGAACTGTCAGATATCAATTCAGACTAGAATCTACCTCTCGCAGTCGTTTCTGCCATTCCTCTCTGCTGTCAACGCCGAAAGAAGAATTCACACTGACATTATCCAGAGTCAGTAGTGACCTGTTGTTATCCACAGTGGATACACTGCCGTGGGCCAAGCTGTGTCCCAGCCCCTCTGTAAAACAGCATTGTCTAAATTTATACAGTCGACATCATATTATCGCAACTTCATACACGATATTGTCATTGCCGGTGGTTGTAGAACTGAAGTACGCCATCCACAAAGAATCAAATTTCAGTAAATCTGTATTGAGGTTGAAGTAGATGATAGGCTATGGAAAAGATTCATTCCAAATTAATTTCATTGCTTAGTACCAAACTGGCTACTAGTCTTCTTGGTACAAAGCCTAGCCCTATCAACAGGTATCCAAATTTCTGTGTAATACACACAGACTCAGACACACAGATGCACACACACACATACATACATACATACATACATACATACATACATACATACATACATACATACATACATACATACATACATACATACGTATACAAACACACACACACACACACACACACACACACACACACACACACACACACACACACACACACACACACACACCACAAACAACATACACACAAAAAGGTACATATATATTATATAACAAACACACAAATACAGACAAGAAAATACACAAAAACATACACACACACACACACACACACACACAAAACAACAACAACAACAACAATAACAACAACACACACATGAGCCTACAGTACCAAAATCTCCCGTAGCATTTGTCCGACATGACCACTGGGGTAAGTTCAAGATGGAAGCGGTTGGAGCTAAAAAGGCAAACGTTGCTCCTTGAATGATGGGCAGTCTGGCGAGAGAAGAAACGTGAGCAACGTCAGTGCGACATCACAACTCGAAGATAACAGACAGCTTTAAAACAACAACAGAAATTAAGCGCGTCTTTGTTCGCTCTGATTACTACAAACGTCCTGCTCATTGTTAAAGTTGTTCAATGATTTTTATCGTGTCGCAGATGTGTTGCTCCTAATAAACCCATCATGCATGTAACAGAACTAGTTAAGCCAATGAAAACAAATGTTTTAAATCATAGTGACCACTCAGATTTCTCGATAAATTGCATTTCCATGGTCTGTCGGAAGATATGGCCTTAGTCATGTTTTTCCTCTTTGCTCTAGTTTTTTTTTTTTCAAATAATGAACAAGACTGTATAGTTTTAATTTTGTACGTTTATTTTCAAAGATAATGTTTTGTCTGATCTATCGTGTCTGTCCCCCCATTTGTTAAATCTTCAAACTCATTCCACATTCGCCTAAGTCTTTTTTTATTTTTTTATATGAGTTGTGTACACTGCATTGATCGTCCATGTATCTTCTTTCTCCTATATAAACAATATAGAGTTTTGATTCGTTATCCTATTCCAATTTTCCAAGCTAAACCACATCTGTCTCAATGTTTTGCTCCCAGCAGCAGTTCGAAACCGCTAAATTTCTCAAATCCTAAAAAATGACATAGGCTAATCTGGAACGAGAGTATCGAAATGATATTTTGACCATCTATATGAACCTGAAAGTTCTAGCCCTGACCAGTAAACCTGTAAAACTTATCACAATGACTAACCTGACGCCGAAGGTTATCTGCAGCAGCGTGGCCAACCCCGACAGGAAGAATATGGAGCCTATGAGTTCACCCTGACCCACCTGGTCATCGCCCATGCATAGTGGACCAGCCAGGATAAGTGCGACGCTCAGTGTGGTGCCAAACGCAGTTAGGTTTTGCTGAAACAGGGAGAAGATAAGACTACGTTTGTCTGGTCTCTGAAATTTGACAAAATGGGAAGCCACACCTCTTCCTTGTACTCTATGGGTAGCAAAAGGTACGCTTTTGGTTGGTGCGGGCCTGTCACAGTGAGGAAGGGTGCACATCTTTAAGAGGTTGGTTAGAAATATGTCGGGTTTTTTGTACACAATCGGAAGAAAAAGCTCGACAATATTGCAGCAACCATCTGCTGTTTTAAATTTGTTAGTGGAACATCTTATCAACGACTTTGTGTTGAAAGAGAATATAGCAAGAATCAATGATAGTCTACATGCTAATAAATGAGGCAAATATATAAATATAGTGCAAGTCAGTACATTGTTTCCTGTCTCTTCCGCATTAGTTGCGGCCACCTTGGCTTGCCTAGGGACTGATACTTGCTTCGCTGAGGGAAGGATGTGGCTTCCCATTCTGTCAAATTGCCGGAAACTTACAAACGAGCCCAGGCAAACGTGTTAGCGCGATTATCGAGAATCTTCACTTCCTTTGAGCAACATTATTTTTATTAAGACAGTCGAGACAGTAAAGAACAACTGTTAAAAACATAGCACTGTCATCCATGAGATTAGAATTTCAATTAATTTATATTCACTGCGGCATTTTGTTCAGTAATAGAAATGAAAAAAAAAAAAGAAATATTTTCATTAAAAATGCATAATCACTGTAGTTTATGCTGTGTTAATAAAGTTGTGAACTTTAGCCAGCTCAAGAGATTATTTACCTGCCAGAACAAACCCAATCATCAAACGAATGCACATCATGTCTCTTCCAGCAACTTTGTAAAATGTTTTATTTATTTTTCAGATTTTTTAACTTGTGAAGAAAGATACGAAACTCTCTTACTCGAAAAGAGAAAATGTCATCTGAATCTTGTCTACGAAAATGTCATCTGGGCTCTGTAGAGAAAACGTCATCTGAGTCTTGTTAGAGAAAATGTCATTTGCTGTCTAATAGAATGTCATCTGATTCCTGTTAGACAGAATGTCACCTGAAGTCTGGCTAAGAAAATGCCATCTGGGTCCTGTGACAGAAAATGTCAGTTGGATTCAGACTCGAGAATGTCATCTGGTTATAACCATACATCTTTCCATCGACTAACACACAGACTTACCTGAAATCCTAAGAGTAGGCACAGAAGCCAAGGGGGATTATCCTCTACACCATACAGCAAGTTGTCGTTCCTTGGTTCTTCTTTCATCTCATCATCCACTGCATCCTCATATTTCTTTTCCCGAACGATGTCATCCATCGTGGTTTCTGCTACTTTAATGATTGTATTGATCTTTATAAATACATAAAATACATTAGTTAATTATTGGTAATACATTAATAAATAAATACAGTTGATTTAGATGTATAATACAAATTTTCAATAAACTATTCCTGTATTAAAAAAAAAACAAAAACCGTTTATAAACGTGTATGTTCACTGGATAAGTCACCGTGTAAGTCACTGGATAATCGCAACTTGTTGTAATGGCAACTAATTCTCTGCTCCACAGAAGCTGGGATTAAACGGAGTTGACGGTAAAACAATAAAATAACTACATATACAAAACAAGGTCAGTTGACGCCGTATGTGTTTCCCTCCACCATGCGAGGTTTTGGAATGTGACTAAAACTATCTAGATCTATTTAAAATATGACCAAAGACAGTTTTTGTGACATGAAAACGTAGACAAGAGATGTTAGTTCGTGAATGAGGTCCATAGACTGTGATTTACTGCCAAGCAAGGAGGACACGATACAACAGAAGAAAGATAAACAACAACTCCGTTAACAAATTTCTCTTAGGCTGTAGCTCATTAGTAAATAAAACTACATGACGATAAATCAAAACGAATGGCTTATGGAATGTGGAGAGAAATCTCCCTCCGTTCAGTAATAAAACCAGATGGTTTTTTTTTGAGCCACATTTAATCAGTGGTCTTACTTTTTATGTTAAATGATTAAAGTTTCGTGCCAGATCAAACGCTTTTAGCCTAGAACAAGATTTGCATTGGTGAAATATGAGTGAATGTAAAATAACGTAAAATGTGCAAATCTGATGTTGATGATACGTGCTGTTTTGTTCTTTTGTATCCCATTTTAAATGATGAACGAATTGCAAGGATTAACGTTTTACCGAAAGAACTTCTAAGAAGCCCCCAAGTATTTGAAACATTTTCTAAATTACTGATTTTATCAGATGACAAGAGATGTGATTTTTATGAGCTATTTATTTGATGTGGTATTTTCTTCTTATCTAAGTAAAGCCTTGGCCAAGAGAAAGTGAATTTATAACATTTGATTCTAATAATTATATACTGCTGATGAATTTTTATTTGTAATATCATTGTTTTATTATATTTGTGAATAGACCCACACAGGACGCCCCGACCTGCCTGTTCCTGATTCCAGGGAATGTCTGCAAATCAAAAAACAAATTGATAGATAGATAAATAAATAAACAAACAAATAAATTTTTAAAAAGTAAATAGGACCGCCCAAAGAATTAAAGAATGGCCCCTTTCACGCAACCGTGGAGACTATAAAAAAGTAGCCCAGTGGCCATATACATAATCCATACGTTAATTAACGTCATGTGGTAACTATAGTAAACACTACTTATGTTTTGGAAGTTACTATTGGTTACCGCAGTACGTTACCTAAGGTATGGATTATGCATACAATCACAGGTCTAAATTTCTGACTTTATTAACATATAGTGCATAAAACTTCGCTCATGACCTATTTGTTGAATACAACGATATAAATCACACCACAGAATAAAATAGTTCACAGAAGCACTAAAAACTACTGTATAGGTTATTCATTGTTTTGTTTTGGGGAGAGAGTGGGGATTGGAAATCTAATTTCCGCGAAAAGTCAGAGTTAGCTTTTCGAGATAATCTAATTTCCGCGAAACCATATAAAGATTTTCTCTTGTGAATCATAATAAATTCTATAGTAATCCGAAGTGACAATGTAGGATTGCCGATAAAGCATATTAATTTTGACAATCCTTATTCGTTTTTATAGCACATATAACATAACCTATGATGTTCAAATAACGGACAGTTGTAACCAGAAATAACAGCATTTGTCTTGTTCTTTTAGGTTACTGCCTCTTATATAAATATTTTACTGGTAATATGTATTCTGAAAATTTTTTAACGGAACCTTTTTTGCGCTGGAAGTAATTTTTCCAAACGAAACTCAGCTCGCTATATCCGCCATATAATTAATTCCACGCAAAAAAAAAAAAAAATCACTCATACACTATTTTCCGTATGTCACAAAGAGCCACTATCGGCAGGAGACAAAACTTTGAAAACACAGTGTTGGCACGTAACAACACGCAGTTAGCTAGCACGGCTGCCATTGACACACCGGATAAAAACAATGTGGTTAACCCGGAGACATAAAAGATTTCCTGTCAGTAAGGTCACCTATACAGGGGCAGGTCCTACTGTAGAATTTATATTCTGAGATCAACACTAAAGACTTAGACATTCTTCTTACTTGTATTTTTCACCACTGGCCTCCCACAAGCACTGGTATGTCACGACTGTGACTGGCCGTACACAGATACTGGACAAGCATTTATTATTCCATATCCAGGGGCGTATCAACTCCCTAGAGAACATTCTGTGCAGGCACTGATCACTAGCATTCTAACAAACATTGCCTATATAGCCAGGTACTCATTTTACAGACGTAGTTTTCTCCTGTTCAGTTACTTTCCGGCATTTCTATGGAGAGTAAAGGTAAACAGAAACATATGAACCTCGTCAGATCTTGATGCCAGTGACACGCCGCCAATGACTGCAACTCATCACTTTTTTGTTTTTAATTGCGGAAAGAATGCTGTTCTCTTTGTTGCTGTTGTTCTTTTTTCTTTCATTCCCACTCTCTGAATTTAATCCTCTTTCCCTTCTTCCAGCGGTAGCAAAAAATAGAGTTTTGTACAAATGAAAAATACCCCAACAACGATTAGTCATCCTGCAGCAGCTCAAGGCTAAAATAGCAGAATTCGGTCGTTATGTCTTCAGTATTCGATTTAAGTATAACATACTGTAAAGTTTTTGTCTTAACGGGAGCGGTTATAAAGGGCGACCCGGTTGTATCGGACATATTCTCAAAGGTTGGTATGTTCTGATCAAAACAACCTCTTTATAACAAGACATAAAAAACAAATATCCTGTTGATGCGGCAGAACAGCCTCACTCTTGAGTAAATTTTTGCACGAGTGGTGACTCGGACTGCCGACGTGCGAGGGAGTTTCAAGAGATTCAAAGTCTTTATTAGGCTCTGGGCCAATAACAAAACTCAGTAGATAATCCCATACATTTGGGAGGCAGCGTGGCCGTGTGGTTTGTTAGTCGTATTCAGAAACTGAAGACTTTCAGTTCTAAGATTTATGTGTTGGACTCACGAGGTGGGCGGTTTACGATGTTGTGTCTTTGGGACAGACACTTCACCTCCATTTCCTCACTCCATTCAGGTGTAAATGAGTACCTGGCTTTAGACCTGGGGGAACCAGGTAGCTGCACCGCTAGCGACCAGCAATGACTTTGTTATGTATTTCATTTATAATGCTATGTATGATGTGTATTGTTATATGTGTTTGTATTATGAATGAGATGTATAACATTGTATGACATTGTAAAAACAATTTCCCTACTGGGTTAATAAAACCCGATTTTTTTCATTTTTCATTTTTCTACAGGGAATGAAGGAAAGTGAGGACGCATGGGGAAATGAGGAAAGGGAGAGAAAGAAAGGAAGACATAAAGAATAAAAAGAAAGAAAGAATAAGGATGAGAAAGGGAGCAAGAAAGAAAGTGAGATAGAAAGAAAGAAAGAAAGAAAGAAAGAAAGAAAGAAAGAAAGAAAGAAAGAAAGAAAGAAAGAAAGAATGTACAAGCTGATTATCGGGAGCTATCAAACTTCAGACTAGTGAGAACCGGTGATTCCATTAATAGAATCGCCGGCACCCAGTCTGCATGTTTAGAATTAACAATGAGAGTTTTGTTCAGTCACTTTCTAGTGTATACACACCATTCGAAACAACGGAATTCGCTGACATAGACAACATTTTAAAGTCCTGCTGGCCCCGTGTTAACCGAATTTTACAGTATTAAATATCCACAGTGATACTGATATAACGTGACAGTTGTGGGTAGTGAGTCAGTGATGAAATTCCTGCCTGAAATGGTGGGTGATATCGTTACTGATGACTGGTATTTTAATACTTGGGAATGTCCATTTAGTATTTATGTGTTGGACTCACGAGGTGGGCGGTTTACGTTGTTGTGTCTTTGGGACAGACACTTCACTTCCGTTTCCTCAC
>JAWQUT010000301.1:548499-568307 GCA_033807755.1 Ellobium chinense | reverse complement strand
TGTTTCATGTGGGACTATGTCCATTACAGCCAGTAATTGAATGTACCATGTCCAAGTTTCAATAGCTGACCGTCAAATAATATCCTCTTTGTGTGCCACCTTCCACAGGTGTTCCATACTTGGACATACATGTTACTTATTCTAAATGTGTCTGATTAGCTCTTAAGGAGTATCTTTAATAGTAACATATATGACATTTCTTTCTACATCGTAAGATGTTATTAATCTTTCTCTTATTTTTAAACCTTCTGTCTTTAGGTTTTCTTTGATTTTTTTTTTTTTTTGGTTGGTTTTTCAAAGTTACACTGCATTTGTTAAGAGTTATTTCTATGCTAGGAACATCTGTTTCTGCCAAAATACCAAATGTGCTAGCTGACCTGCAAGCAAAGAACCAGCTTCAAGCCATGTTTGGGACAGGAACAAGACAACTCAAATATTACTAGTTACTGTGCATGTCATGGTACCAAAGGCATAACTTCATTGTGTCAGGCATCAGTTATATTAACATTATGATTATCTCAAAGCCCCCTAGGGACTGGAGTTAGTGAGATGCTGCTGTGTTGTTTCAAGATCCAGGTATTGTTATTCTAAAGTTACAAGTGAAAATGCTCTTTACATTATGCAAATGAGAAAGGTATGAAAATCTGACTGAAAACTGGTTTCAGTCGTGACAGAGCCATGACTGAAAAATTCTAGCCCTCAAAAGAAGTAGACATTTTGTGTAGTTAACGGAATTGTCAACGCTGACTAAAGACTCTCGTCGACAGCAGTTCTGAATCTCACAGATGTGTATAAGAGACAGCCCCCCCCCAATCCCTGAAACACACAGATTATACACCACCTAACAAAATAAAAATGATATAACATAAGGTTAAAGCTGACCCCCCAAACAATGTAAATGGCCGAAGGGAAATTTTATGTTTTCCATTATCATACAATATTACAAATCTTATTCAAGTCCTTGAACTCTGCATACATGACTACAGTACACAATCTTACAGATGATTAATGCCCTGTATGGAGCTAGTCTCATAGTCTATGTGACTGTGTGGTACTTTTACTGACTAGTGGTATTTACCCACCTTAATTTTTAATGCGTGACTTGTTTGGTAGACGAAGAAGAATTCATGCGGTGTGTGTGTGTGTGTGTGTGTGTGTGTGTGTGTGTGTGTGTGTGTGAGTGTGTGTGTGTGAGAGAGAGAGATAGAGAGAGAAGAGAGAGAGAGAGAAAGAGAAACTCAGACAGATAGATAGATAGATAGATAGATAGATAGATAGATAGATAGATAGATAGATAGATAGATAGATAGATAGATAGATAGACGGACGGTAGTGTTTAGGCATTCTCCCGGGGGCGGGGAGCGGGCCGGAGTGGGGGTAGAGGGACTCCCTTCCGCCCAGTGTTTGCTTCAGGGTTAGGTGCAAGCTTAGGAAAGAAAAAAAACACATTTGAGAGATTTTCTAGATCCTAATAATGTCTAGGAACTGTCCCAGTTTTTCTTGTTCTTCCCTAACCCTAACCCTAATCCTAACCTTACAGTGAAGCCGAACCAAGCACTAGCAGCTGGAAACAGTCTCGACACATCGCCATACGTTTACCGAGAAAGTCAGTGTCGATCAAGTTCAGTTCACAAGAGGAGAAAAATCCATAAAGATCACGTTTAGCTCAGTTCCGTGAAAACTGAGCAGTTTATTTTTAGATCAAGTCAGTTCTTCTTGGTTTTTTAAACTGGCATTCGGTTTTGATTTTCTAGGTAGATGTGAACTGAACTGAATTTAGGAATAGAACATGAAAGTGCAGATCAGGCACTCAAAATAGCTACAGATCAAATCCAGATCGGTTCGTCCAAAATAGCTATTGAGCTCAAATCAAGTTCATTTGAATTGACGTTAAGTTCACGAACTGCGTTCATACGATCTCAGTTCCGCCCAACCCTGATTGCCATGCTTGAAACTTTGGACTTGTGTATGTTGGAGTTGTGCCTACTCTGGCTGAACTCCTCTTTTCCAGTGTAAATATCTTTTGAACAGCTGTCTATACTTCGTAGGTTTCTTCAGCACAACAAGAAGTACAACGACAACAACAACAACAAACAACAGACAACGACAACTAAGGAAAATAATATCCAGCCTTCTGAACACTGAAGTTGTAACTATTCAAGCTGAATTCCTCTTGCAAATATCTTTTGAGCAGTTGTCTATATTTCGTAGATTTCTCCAGCACAACACCAACAACAATAATAATAACTTCTACTACTACTACTATCACAACAACAACAACAACAACAACATCATCATCAACAACAACAACAACAACATTCATGAAAGGGTTTATCACAACAGAAACTCTCCTCAGAAAGTCTTGGGTTCTAATTCTTCAAACACACGATGTTTATTAATGATTGTTCGATAATAGAAGAATCTCTTTTAAGTGTTGCTTTTGTTGCTTTAAGTTGTAGTCTAGTTGTGCCTTATGAGAATATCAAGAGTTTAAGTGACACAAGTGTTAGTTCCCTTTCTGACAGTGGAGGTGGGGACAGGTGTTAGTTTTCAGAAGGAGGGGGAGATTATAAGAAATAATGGCACTTGTACGAATACATATTTTATGTGTCTTATCTAATGGGATGTTGTAGAAGTTGTAACTGAAACTGTTACTATGAGAAGGGGAGAGCGAGTAAGTGAGACAGAAAGAGAGTGTAAGAGAGGAAGAGAGAAAGTTAGTGAGAAAGTAAGAAAGAGAGAAAGAGAAAGAGATAGAGATGCTAGCTACTACATGCTAACGACAGTCAATCACATTTTTAAAAAAAAATTCATTAATTTTTTCTGAACTGTTGTAAAATTACATTATATGTGGTTGGCCCAAATAATTGAATTTGGCAGTTAGGTTGTTACATTTCTTCTTTCCAATCTAAATAAAGCCTTAAATACCTCTCTATACTTAGAACTCATTTTAAGGTAAACAAAGATATTCATAGAGGAGTTGATTGCCTCAAGACAGAAGTATACGGTTCCAGTTGCTAAGAAAAGATTAGCATAGCGTCCAAGTACAGTAAATTCCGGTTCACACCACGAAACTATTAGAAAAATAATGACGGGGAGGTAAGTAATGATAAAGATGGTAGAGATACCGACTATCATCTTAACTAGAGTTCTGTCCCTTATGGATGTAGATTCGCTTTTCGAAGCTGACGAAGTCTCCTTCCGCCATTTTGATTTGCTTTTAATTTTTTGCACCAGACCGATGGTTGCCATGACAACACAGCAGAAAGAAGTCACCTGAGCAAATCCAACGAAAGACGAAATCGCACTCTCAAGCTCATGTCCGTTTGGTGCATACGCGATGCTGACGATGGTCATGTTGCTGATGGGATGGTGTTGTCGGCTCAAACTCACGGCATAGTACTCCGGAGCAACACCAGCAATGATGATAACGTAGACGCTGACCACTGCGACCAGTGTCTTCCCAGGCGTCACAATGGACTTTACTTTGAGCGGGAAGGCAACACAGAGATATCTCTCGAAAGTGATGAGAGCGGTCAACCAGCTGGTGATTCTTGTGAAACAGACATGCGGGGTTCCTGCCGTTATATGCTGGATACCCTGAAAGTCAAGACTTGGGAACCGCTGGATTATTAAAGGATTGTAACAGAGGCTCATCCACGCGAGTGGCAGCAACGATCCAATGTCTGAAATAGCCAGTGCCAACAGAGAGATGTTTATAGGGTCTTTGAAACCCATCTTGATGAAAACGATGATGTTTATTAGGTTGAAGATGACGCCGAAGAAACTGACCATTAAAACCAGAATGACGTAGTTAACCAAGGTAAAAAGCCGAAGAACCTCAGTGCTGATGATGGGGTTTCCACCAGTGTGGTCGACAGTTGATGTTGTTAAGTTGTCCAGCAGCATGGTGGCCTCTGTTGTAAAGTCTGGATGGCAGAATGTGTCAAGGTGTAACGGATCTTTCGAACGTCGGGTTTGTGGGAGAAATGGAGGTAATTGGACGTTACACTAAGGTAATTGCTTCCTTTCCAAAGTTAAATAAAAATGCTGTAGAGTAGCATTTTACTAAAGCTTTTTGGTCAAGAGATGAAAAAGAATCTGTCAATAAAAGGTTGTTTTGTGTGTGTGTGTGTGTGTGTGTGTGTGTGTGTGTGTGTGTGTGTGTGTGTGTGAGTGTGTGTGTGTGTGTGTATTTGATTCTTTCTTCCTCTAAGATTCTAATCTGCAAGCAGCTAAGAGGAGAAATTTGAAGAAGGGGGTCCAAATTAATGTTAGATTTTCCAGATGCTTAATTTGAGCTAAGAGGCACGTAAGACAAGTTTTATAATTAAAAAACAATACCACACTATCAACGCTGTACTGAGCAGAGATATAACTTGCGAGTAGCCCATGTGAAAGAGTCAATGCTCACCCATTTAAAATCATTTAATAAAAACATAAAAGTTTAGTTGTCACCTCTCTAAAACCTGATTTTATTCAAATGAAAATAAGGTTAATCTCTTTTTATGACAATAAAATACTGCGAGCAACGATGATCTATTTCTTCAAATTAATATTATATACTGTTATGTCTTGTATTCACAATGACAGTGCTATTAAGCATCCTGTATCATAAACTGTTCAATGCAAAGACTACATAAAGCCAAGTGTGAATCATTTTATCGTTGTTTACTTTCCAATAACCAACAACAGATACGAGGAAAATATGGACCTCTTGGGCGAACCCAATTTGATGCTGGCGAGAGCGTAACTTGAGGAACAACAGCGAAATGAAGTGTAGGTGTCGACAGTCGTTCGTCTCAATGACATTTCTGGCAGTGACGATAAATATAAAACAATGATTGCCTTCCTGCATTTGAACCATTGGTTTTGCTCTGTTTTCTTTTGTAGTTGTTCTCAGGGGTGCATTTTTGTTGCTTTTTATTTTCAACAGTTTAGAAATGCAATGTAGACTATGTTTTTCAGTTGGCTGTAACTGGTTTAGAGGAATGATTCTGGGCATCAGCAATGGTCTGTATGATTTTTGTATCGTTGTGCAACATATATTCCTTTGAAAATGTTAACATTTTTGTTTCTGCACATAAGCTGCCTTCAAACTCCTTACTAGACGTGTACTACCGGCTTCTTTATCTTCTTAATTATTTCACATGTCATCTCTAAGGTTCATTTATTTCTCATTCATTTTAGAGAAAAAATTATCTGTCAGACAAAGCGATACAT
Source organism: Ellobium chinense (assembly GCA_033807755.1). Lineage (NCBI taxonomy): Eukaryota > Metazoa > Mollusca > Gastropoda > Ellobiida > Ellobiidae > Ellobium > Ellobium chinense. The sequence goes on along the minus strand of JAWQUT010000301.1, from coordinate 563,084 downwards.
TCAAATACCCAGTTCGCATTTTGACATAAATTTCTGGGTCTCACTTAATATTAGACAGTTAGAAAATCAAGCGTCCTTGAGTAAATCCATTCCCATATTCGTGAATAGTTATCTGACTTGATCACTTAAAAACCCGCATAATGTTCCAGTAATTTATTATAATAACATTCAACATGATTAATTCCCAGGAAGGTGCTGCCAGTGCAACCCAATCGACGCTAAAACGTAACTATTGATTTCATCTGCATTTGTTAAACTCCTCTACTCCAGTACAGTGAGGATGTGAGCTACGTGATAACGGCACACCGTTAAGAGGAACGGCTGGAAAATTGTAGGCATTTTAGTAAGCTCAGTAGAGTTTGAACAGATTTCAAATAAAGTAATTTTTTTGCACTAAAACGCTTTTAATCACAGCAGGTGAAAGCGATAAGAAAGACATTTAAATGTTGAGATGAACTTGGATCATTAAGAAACGTAAAATAGCTGTGTCAACATACCATCACACTATAACAGAGTTCAAGGGACGAACCACGTAACTCCTATACATTTCATTATAAAATCATCTACATCCTATGAAATCAGACATGCCACCACTTTCATCAGTCGAGATTGCGTGGCAACCTGAGGGTTTCTGTTAAGCGATTTAATTTCTTTCTTTTGTAAACTTCGTGTAACTGCCAGTTATTCTTTTGAATTTGCTGAAACAAAAGTTTCCTTGCTTTTTCAAATATGTATCGTATCAAATATCGCACCACGTTTGTTGTATATCGTCAGTAGGCCTGTGTCCTCTATCAGAAACTCGCTGTTCAGTCATGGCATTCAAAGAATGGGTGTTGTTACTAGTGAGAATAATGAAACTAAGCTACTTTTCCTTTGAAGGCCTAGCGTGAATTTTCAACGACTACATTCATTAATCGGTTTTGTTTTTTTTTCCTTGAGAAGCGAATTTAGCTCTTCATAAATACCGTCACAAACAGCACGACTGAAATAAAGTATTTACTTGTATTTGATGAGATTCTACAATTACACAAGTAAACCGTTCACGTTCGACTTAAATGCATTTGCAAATTTATGCTAGGGATCTTCTATGCATTTGTCACTATAGAAAGAAAGAATATAATGTACAAGACTAACACCCCATTTTACAAATGGGCGGGCAGGCAGGCAACGCACCAGCGGCGAAAGAATACCTAGCGCACCGAAAGGCAACGTAGAAGAATGCATTATACTCCGTGAAAAGGTTGGACAACTGGCGAATCGGGCGGATTGAAAAGATCTATCGGAGATTGTATTTCGTTGCTATACACATTCTTTTTTTTTTAAAAAGGGTAAAAAAAATAAAGAGGACTGATATGTATAGTTACCTTTTATGTATTTGTCTACGAATTTAGGTGAAAACCGCATGTTTTTACGTTACGTAGTTCTCAAGAAATCTCTGACGCAAATTTGGCAGAAGCGTTTTATTAATATAGATACTGTAATTAAGAGACTTCGGCTCATAGATATGGCAGTGTCTGTTGTCCTATCATTACGATTCATACCTCAGATTCACATCAGACATAATCATGAGATGCTGATAACTTTGCCACAGCCCGCACAGACCTACCATCTTTATGCAAAAAATGATGAAACTCGTTATTGGTCAGAAAAGCATTTAGTTGGTACAACTTCAAGTCAGATATTTTTGAGAGCTTGTAACATGTAGCTGTATTATTTATATTATATGCAGTGTTATTGTGAATATTTGAATGTATCATCAAGAATAAAGTGTATCTGTATGGCATTTGAAATAGAGGTAACTAAAGATGAATTTTATTTTATCTTTCACTTATCATTTATTGTCTAAAAGCGTCTCTTCCCTCTATTTCAGGCAAATTATACATGACGATGTTCCTTTCATGGAGTTTAATTAACGGTTCTTTATAAATGATTCAGTTGTTATTACATGGATTTGACAATGAAAAGATGAATATTGGACGTAACAAAGACGTTCGTTGTATCAATCTACATAATTATATTTCTCCCTGTGTATCTAACAAATTGTAATTAACAATTCTATAAAGAAGCAGTATGGACGGAACTTTAATTATTTTTCATGAATTATCTGCCTTTTCTCTTTGATATTCGGGAAAAGTTGCATTGTATCTAGCATGTTATACTTATTAATTATAATATTGATATACATGATTAACCCTTCAAGAACAGGCAATGGGACAAAATACGACAGGAACCACTCAGAGTATTATTTCTTTATGAGTCAATGCACTTATATCAGTTTTAAATTTCATGGCGAAAAAAGAGAATATTAATATACTCTTTTTTTGTTGTTGTATTCAACCGGAGCCTTTTAATTTTGGATACAGATGTTAAAAAATGTTCGGGGAGCGCGGTTTCTATCTTGGGGATGTTCACTGTAATATTTATGATAACTTTGATGTTTCTTTGTTTTTTGGACACGTCACTTGTCCGCGGATGGATGATAAACGTATTAATATTCTTGTCCCTACATTTTGCTTTCCTTCTCTCTGTCAGGGTATTCAGATCTCTGTATCCCGCTCCTGAAAGCCCCACTACATCGATGTTGTAATACTTCTCCTTCATATGCTGAACAAATCCCATACAGTAACTACCTGCTAGTATTATTGTTAATTACATTGTCACTTATGAACACTTTTCTCAAGTGTGCTGTTTTCTTCTATAGTGTTGCTGACTTTACGAGCGAATGCTGATAGTGATATCCTCATCACTCTGTCAAACACCCTGTTGATGTCTTCTCTGTTGATGCCATATCGCTTCTTCATAGTTTGTGCTTTGTAACTCCACATTTCTGTCTTTGTTATCTTCTCAGGTTCGTCTCATATCTCTAATCTCCTCAGCACAGTCTTGAAATGAAAGAGTGTCACAAGTGGCATCCGTATGTCCATACCTGGAGCATAGCGAGCACTGTATTTTTTTTTCTGTTTGTCGACAGTCTTTGATAAGGTGTTCACAGCTTTGACAGACTTTTTTCTTTTTTGTTTAATTACAATCCATTTCTCACACCTGCCAGGTGGTTTGTTGACTTGAAGAATTTATATTCACTTTTATTAATATCAGCACAAATTCTGACTATGTATGATGCAAATCGTGTTTCATGTGGGACTATGTCCATTACAGCCAGTAATTGAATGTACCATGTCCAAGTTTCAATAGCTGACCGTCAAATAATATCCTCTTTGTGTGCCACCTTCCACAGGTGTTCCATACTTGGACATACATGTTACTTATTCTAAATGTGTCTGATTAGCTCTTAAGGAGTATCTTTAATAGTAACATATATGACATTTCTTTCTACATCGTAAGATGTTATTAATCTTTCTCTTATTTTTAAACCTTCTGTCTTTAGGTTTTCTTTGATTTTTTTTTTTTTTTGGTTGGTTTTTCAAAGTTACACTGCATTTGTTAAGAGTTATTTCTATGCTAGGAACATCTGTTTCTGCCAAAATACCAAATGTGCTAGCTGACCTGCAAGCAAAGAACCAGCTTCAAGCCATGTTTGGGACAGGAACAAGACAACTCAAATATTACTAGTTACTGTGCATGTCATGGTACCAAAGGCATAACTTCATTGTGTCAGGCATCAGTTATATTAACATTATGATTATCTCAAAGCCCCCTAGGGACTGGAGTTAGTGAGATGCTGCTGTGTTGTTTCAAGATCCAGGTATTGTTATTCTAAAGTTACAAGTGAAAATGCTCTTTACATTATGCAAATGAGAAAGGTATGAAAATCTGACTGAAAACTGGTTTCAGTCGTGACAGAGCCATGACTGAAAAATTCTAGCCCTCAAAAGAAGTAGACATTTTGTGTAGTTAACGGAATTGTCAACGCTGACTAAAGACTCTCGTCGACAGCAGTTCTGAATCTCACCATTCATTGTTCATTGTTCAGGGTTGCAACATCACTGCACTCCGGGCAACCCCATAGGTGCTCCGTCCCCCGATCCAGAATCCAGCGAAGAGTCCATCTATTAATAGTTCACACAGTTATTTGAATGCTGGCCTTTCGCTCCCTTCCAGACAGTTTGCATTGTCTGCCTTCCTCTTTCTTTATTCCCATCGCCATCATCCGTTGCAGGTGGTGGTAATCTTCCCATTCCCTCTCATCATCTACCGTCAACTTCCTCATCAGATCTTTCAAAATGTCCTCTCACCAACCAATACTCTATTTCACTGTGTCCATATACGTGTCTTCATAACGGCGGAACGAAGTTGCCATCCTACTACGGAAGCGGCCAAACGATATTTGACTCCTTCATTCTCTCATTTTTTATTGTTTTTGTCCAAGTGCTGGTGTCGCCAAATATTATGAGCTCATTAGTCTGTATGAACGAAAAGTTCATAATATAGGAAGTAATATATGACTAATGGGACTCGACATATGGTTACTACTGCCGGAACGTACCAATACATCTAAGAGCTGTTTGTACTCACAGGTAAGGACCTGAAAATGTTTGTTTTTATTTTATTGATCTTACACTTGTATCAGAGAGTATTAAAGGCCATTTTTTGACAAACTGAACTATTGTGTCAAATGATAATGATGATGATGATGATGATGATGATAGTGATGATGATGATTATAATAATGATGATGACGATGATGATGATGACAAGTCTCATCAGCAAAAGGCTATGACTATGAAATAAGAACAAGACTGAATCTTGAATCCTCATTTCACAACTGCTCTTTTGCACCAGTTGTTCATCAATCTTTAGTAGTAAGCCCTATTGGTGAAAGTGGTGTAATTGTATCGTAGATTTTGGTCTACAACTTAAAAAAAAAAAGTTTTATCGTGTTTTTGTCGCTAACACATTGCTTGGTGCTAAAGTCCGAAATTCTCTCAGGTCAGTTTGAGAGCACGCACTGACTTTAACATGTAGCACGTTCTGCTTGACAGGAAAAATTTATGCAACATTTCAGATGTGTGCCAATATAGGATTATGACGTACGTAAGTAAAATATAATATTTCGACCGTTCCTATCCTTCCACCAAACTTTTGAAGCTAGAGGGCTCAAGTTTGGACACAATATGTGCGATGTTTTTGGCGCCAAAAGCAGAATTTTAGTCAGGGTATTATTGCTTATCCAAACTACGATATTGGCTTGGAATGAAAATATACCTTATGCCACCCATATGACAGCCATTTGACGACGAACGAAGTGATCATGGTATCCATGTGCTTGCCAGTGTGTAAGTCGTGTGGTACAGTTAAGAAGCTAAATAGATCTATAGGCACCTCAACAGAAGGGGGCTTGATTACATGATATTACATCTAGGATAAGATCCAAAGGAGGTAACCAGGAAATGCTCATTTTAAACATGATTGCATCCCTTGAAATGACGCTATCATGCGAATCTTCTGTGAAATTTTGCAGGTAACATTGAGTGAGACAGACAGACAGACAGACAGACAGACAGACAGACAGACGACAGACAGACAGACAGACAGACAGACAGACAGACAGACAGACAGACAGACAGACATAGATGTAGACAGAAAGAGACACGGAGATAAGCTGACAGAGATAGAAGATTAAGTTGAAGCGAATTGTTAGTTTAATATTCCCTGAGTCCAATAAGTTCAAGAATGATTAGATTACAGTGTGGTTCGTAAGAATACATTAACAAACAAAAAACAAATGACGGGACAACGCAAACATCAAGCAAAGGTGTATCAGTGAATGAATCAATGACTCATACAACCAACTAACACACCAATCTATCAATCAATCAATCAGTCAGTCAATCAAGCAATCAACCAAGCTATCTGAAAGTGAAAAGGATGGGAGTATGCCAGAGTTGTATTAATGGTTTTGATGCATTGCGTTTGCATTTATTTTTGAAAGGTTTTACCAGTATTGATTGAGTGGATTCTGATGTATCCTTCAACCCGCTAATCGCAATCTGCCTTATTGCCACTTCCGCTCACCTGCAAGATGGCAAAGATAGAGAATGCTGTACGCTCTGTAATAAAGTCACTGATTAATCGCTTCTTTTAATCGGAACATACCCCATGTTTCTTAGGAATTCCGATTGAGTGAAGTCATGTGTAGTATGTAAACTCTCTTCGCAATAGTCTGAATTTTAGTGTCCTGCTTAATCATTTGTATTGTTACTAGCTAAAGCACCCTCAAAATTCAGTTTAATATGCCATGTAACTTTATTTCAGGAACTACCCCTTTACCGGCAGGCGAATCGGGGTAACCTACCTGCGTGTTGTAAACGAAAGTACGTACACACGTCATACTTCGGCTACCAGGAATTACTAAAACGTGTAATTTTATACAATTACGTAAAAATTTTGCCGGCATGTGTGACGTAGCAGACCTACCCATAATATCATAGAACTGTATGCATTTACACTGTCCCTAAAAGGCATTTTTCTTTCTTTCAGTTTCACAAGTTTATCTCCAATGAAACAATGTTACAAAATATATACATATAGCAACCATTGGACAGTACATGAGCAAACAAATGAATAGAAAGACTACCAGACACAGGGACAGAAATTATTTGTTCACATGCGTAATTGTAAATAAAAATAGCAGATAAGCAAATGAAAAGGCAAAAAGAGACAGGATTTTTCTGGAAATCAGCCCTCTTTAGAAAAAAAAAATCAGCCATTTATTGAGGAATTTAGCTACATAATGACAACTTGGCAGCTGACAGCACAATAGGTAGTGACGTCATACATATGGACGCCCAAACAATTACAAATTCGATAGTTTTTACACTCTATGCTGCACAAAATGCTTGCTAATTGACAACTCTTGTACGAAATATAAACTCCCAACGCAATGGCCCATAAAAGAGCATGATATCAATACCGTCATGCGAAGTGTGGGCATGATTTGCTGTGGAATAAAGGAGTTTTATGATCCTCAAATCTGTACAAGAAAATAATGGGTTCCGAGTTATCTTTTTATCATATTTTTATATTAGTAAAACCTCGTTCATTCGATCTGCGTAATCCCTTGAATGCGTCTGGGCATAGTTATATGGGCTTAGCGATTGATTTCCTATGGCCATATTGGGGGACAATTTTGGCATCATATTTCATGGACATTTTTTGTTTTGTTTCAGTCTATCAAAGCTTTTCAAAAACATCCAAAATGTTAACACTGCAGTCAAAGGGTTAATCAAAACCTCTCACGCGAAAGGAAAATTCACTAGGGGCCGTATTCAAAATGCTGTCTAACTACTGTATACGCGCTGGAGGGTAACTACGCGACGAGAAACATCATTGATGTTTTGGGTTTTCCCGTAGTTACGTCAGAGCGCAACGTTACACAGCATTGTGCATACACGGCTATATTATATATTAGAAGCCACGTTTATTCAGTAATGTGTGTGTCACAAATGCAGTATTTTGTTATCAGGAATGTCTCCAAACATCGAAGAACTGTAAAATGTGTCAAAGTTATACTCCCTTCATGACACACTCTCAGCCAAGTTAAAATAATACTGAAATAATACTGTACATATTATATTCCAAAGTAAACGCCTCAAACCATTATCACTAAAATAATGTCCTATTAGGATGTTGATATGTCTGATTATCTGTCCATTTGCTGGTTGTTTGTTCCGTTTGTCTGTCTGTCTATCAATGTCTGATATAATGTTCAAAGGTAGCTAAATGTTCATAATTATTTTGTAATACAAGCCGAGGTGTCCCGCCGCTACCCGGGGATGGGCAAAGAAAGTGGACAATTAACTTATGTTAAATCTATACGCATACATACTGCTCTTATCTTTGTCATCAGAACTATCAAGAAATTTAGTCTCATAACACCAGCTTGGCAATCCAATCTGGAAACTTCCCAGGTTTATATGGTCAATGCTTTGTTTATGAAACAGACCAATTTCAACGAAATACTTCAAGATCACAAAGGTTAACCAACCTAAAAAAGGCCACCTTCGTGACAAAAGGATCTTGCAGAGTAATAAAATTCCACCGCCCGGGTAGGAGAGTTTTGCAACAACAGGTAAAAGAAACATTATAGAAGTATTGGTATCATCCTACTGCGTAACCCGGTAGACACTGCATCTGGGTCAGCCAGTGGGACTGCGTGGTCATTCGACGCGGCAAGTTACCCATTGAATCATGCAGCAATGGCGTTGAGAGGTAACGTAATGGGAGAGATCATGTCAAAATAATTACTGTTGCTTTCTTTGAAGTTTTACTTCCAAACCGTTATCCAATCACTCACAATCACCTGGGGGAGGGGGTAAAAATTTGGTCTCCTAATGCCAATCTGGCAACCCTTGTCTGCAAACTTCTCATATTTATCTGGAGAGTAGGTGACATGCGTGCGCGGCGAGCCGCAATAATAATAAAAAAATGGAACGCATGTTTACGACACAAACCAATTTCAATATAATAATTAGAGGTCAGCTGGAGTAACGACACTCGAAAAAAGGACCGCGTCAGGAGCAAAAGAAACTTGCATACGAAATTTCACACAATTCTGGGCAGAAATAGCCGAGTTAATTTTGCTTCTTCAAAAATCGAGTGAATTTTTTTTTTTTTTAATTTTAATGATAGATTGTTACAATGGAAATATACTTGTGAATCTGAAATCTGAAAATCTGTATTCGAAAAGAAGTTTTGCGATCAAACGGGACAAACACTTTTATGGATTGATATTTCTTTTTTAAACTTCTTCTTCAGTGTTCCCTGGTCATGCTTGCAGACCTCTATGAATTGGGTGGTCAGCTGCAGATCTGTGCAGTTCCCCCATAGCTTCGTTCTTTTTTATACAAAATGAGGAGGGGCCGGCTCTACGTACAAGAAGTCTTTCCCAAGGACACTACAATGCAAGCCGCCCAGCTCGCGTGTCAAACACATAGTCTAAACCTTAGACTTTAAAGTCTTCAGTTTTTGAGTTCTTACTCACAAACCGCAGGGCCACGCTGCCTCCTCAATGCTGATGGCTGTAGACCCCTATAAAGATAGTTTAAAACGAAAATGCTGGAGTTCACAGAATTTTTGACATACTGAGAATCTAAGGAACGGTTTTTAAGGGCAGAGATGAATGGAATTTGCATAGTGAGCTGCAGAAGAGCAGGTGACAGCAGTAGCAATCTCTGCAAAGCACTTTGTGCTGTTGAGTGGTGGGAATCTGTGTCACAGAAGTCTGTCAATACCAATTCATTATGTGGCAGAATTTTGAGGATAGGCTTCGCTCTGGATCGTTAAGGTCATGATCATCATAATAAGCTGAATGNTTTATAATATAGGCCTACAACACGGACCGGCTTTGTTGACGATTGGCGAATCGGGCGGATTGAAAAGATGTATCGGAGATTGTTTTCGTTGCTAAACACATTTTTTTTCTTTTTTAAATGGGTAAAAAAAAATTAAAGAGGACTGATGTGTATAGTTACCTTTTGTGTATTTTTCTACGAATTTAGGTGAAAACCGCATGTTTTTACGTTACGTAGTTCTCATGAAATCTGTGACACAAATTTGGCAGAAGAGTTTTATTAATATAGATGAGGAGGGGCTATATGCACATTGCTGATGGCCGTAGACCCCTATTATAAAGATAGTTAACGAAAATGCTGGAGTTCACAGAACTTTTGACATACTGAGAATCTATGGAATGGTGTAAAGTTATATTAAGGGCAGAGATGAATGGAGTTTGCATAGTGAGCTGCAGAAGATCAAGTGAGAGCAGTAGCAATCTCTGCGAAGCACTATGTGCTGTTGAGTGGTGGGAACCTGTGTCACAGAAGTCTGTCAATATCAATTCATTCTTGTGGTAGAATTTTGAGGATAGGCTTCGCTCTGGATCGTTAAGGTCATGATCATCATCATAAGCTGAATGATACTAGAATTATAGAATTTCAAAGAAAGAAAAATAATCAAAGACTAACAACATGAGAGAATTTGACTGGGTTAGAGGATATGTAGGATATCTTATTATATCATTAAAAGTCAGCCCGGTGATGACGTCACAGCATGCAGGAAGTCCTAAGGTTCTGCGCGGTCAAGGATGTGTATAGACGTTTTCAGTGAGTTAATTTTAATCAGTATTACTATGTTCATGTCGGTATTTTGAATGACCGAGTAATGGATTCGTATTCAATTAAGCATGTCTTTCTTTCTCTCTTTCTTTCTTTCTTTCTTTCTTTCTTTCTTTCTTTCTTTCGTTCTTTCTTTCTTTTTCTCTTCTCTCTTCGTCCAGTTTCAACTCTATTTTCTCGTTCTTTTTCTATTTTGTCTGCTTTCTTTCTTTCTTTCTTTCTTTCTTTCTTTCTTTCTTTCTTTCTTTCTTTCTCTCTATCTTTATTTCTTCTCTGTCTTCTTCTCTCCTTCTGCTCGTTTTGTCTAATCGCTATTCACTCTTTATTTCTTCCTTATTCCGTCTGTCGTCTTCCTTCATCCTCTTTCTTTCTTTCTTTCTTTCTTTCTTTCTTTCTTTCTTTCTTTCTTTCTTTCTTTCTTTCTTTCTTTCTTCACTTTTCTTCCTATGTTCTCTTTTTATTCTGTCCTGTCGCCTTGGTTATTTTCTTCATCTTTCTTTGTTTTTTTTAAAAACACCAAAATCTCCAGATCTCTCCAGCTCTTCAACCTGTGCCAAAATCTGTACCCCCGTCCCTTGTTAGCCAAATCCTCGGCTCTTCTCGCCTTCCCATAACGCAGTCCTAAGCCGGTGGCCTCAAAGGCACTCGTGGTCTCCTAGCCCCTACCTCACCACTGGAGCCGCCTGTCGATCGCTGTTCATCGAAACATACTTGAGCACGCAGGCGTAGAGCACTTGAGCAATACCACACCCCATCTGATTTTACCCGGCAGTGGATTATTTTTTTGTTTTGTTTTTGTTTTAATCTATAGCATGAAAAGCAGAATCAGAAGTCAGTCTTGAACGGAATTTTGGGACTGGATGTTATGTTTAAAATATCATATTTTCGTGGATCCTCGTGTGAAATTCAGGACATTTGTATCAAATGATGTATATTGTATAGACTTTTTTCTTATAGCTGAGAACTGAAGTCTTCACTATTACTGTTCAGCAGCTATTGTTGCTATTAGAAGGTTATTGAACGTTTGATAATTTTGTGAGACTGCTCTTGACTTCAGAATTTTATGTGAGACAAATACATTGTGACGGAACCATCACAAACTATACTTTGTTTTCTGCTTGACTGATCCTAAGAGACAATAGTCTTCAGAATACTGCAAATTCATCTTCAGACACTGGTTGTCTTCCAGCCACAGAACATACAACATTTCACGTGTCTATTGGATGCTTTTGTATAAATGTGAATAAAAAGAAGCGTTTGAGTGTTGAATCTTTCAACCGACTCATTTCCTTGTGGATTACAAAGCAGCAAGAGGTACGTATCCTGGTCACATCAATTATATGACATACCTTCTTCCTTCTGTTTGCTCACTCATTTTAAGTATTAACATGTAATCTTTTCATTTTCTAAACATCTCTGCATTTCCTTCATCATCCCCATCTTTTCTTCCTATTGTAATTTCCAGGGCACTATAATAACGTTTCTCATGTTTTGGCAGTAGCAATTCATTTACAGTGGTTCAATGTTTTACCTGAAAAGATAAAACCTCACTGTTTTCTACTTCATGATTCTAATGAATATACAGCTGAATAGAAATGAGAATTATTAAGAGACTTTATATAGAAAAAATATTTGACTATTATTTTGGTAAAAATAATTATGATTATCATTTTCATCATCATCATCATCATCAATTAGTACTGTAAATACCCTCTCCTTCAGAATTAATACTCACTTGTCATTGATTGTGACAAAGCCATATGTCATACTAGGGCTCGCCTGTTCGCTCCTCTATAGAAAAAAATTAAATAATAATAATAGTAAAACCACAATGCATGGAATTCATTAACCAAACTCTTACAAAAAGAGCACCAAAAAGTCATTGGATAATCATTATTTTTGTCAAGCATCCGAGAAATTGCGATTAAGCGTGGTTAGTTGTAATATCAATAGTTCTCCTTTCACCCTAGTGTTCCATAGAAAGTGCTAGTGCCCATAAGCAATAGTACATAAAATGAGCATAGAGGTTCATATTTGGAAACTGGATTTGGGACAATAATGCAGTAATGATTAGAATTTTGAAGCAGGACCATAACTGCTTCAACGAGACTCCACCTCCTCACCCCAAACCTGCCCGAAAAACACACACACACACACACACACACACACACACACACACACACACACACACACACACACACACACACACACACACATACATTCACATCCAACTCACGCCATTTTGAACAAGAAGGTGCAAGTATTTAAGAACTTGCGCATTAACGATGGGATCTCTTGCCATAGAAGGAATTACATTAGTGCCTTGCTGCTGAAAGCACTCTTGATAGCATTCAACATGCAGAGTTAATGTAATTATTACAATGGTAAGAGATCCCATCGTTAATGCATAAGCTCCCATAGTTATCAGACGATGTATTGCTTCAAGCAGTGGGGTATTATAATAGGAGTCTAAACAGTTATCACAGTCCTTGGTCTTAATAATTTCTTAACCCATCTCTAGCCCGTTTGTTGCCTCTCAGAGACTGTGGAATGGCCCTGATCATCTTTAGGGGGCAGGAGCCAAATTGTAAAAGCCTCTTTGAGGCATTTAGTAAAATCTTCTCCTCAAACCACAGGAACATTCCAAAGTGGCCATGGCTAGTCCGCAGGTCTTGTGCCACTACAATGCTCAAATTATATACAGTTTACAATAGGAGTCCTTCATTAAGATTTTTCAGTTTTAATATAGACTAAATGAAGAGGGGTTAAAAATGTGGCCTTCTTTGGCAGATCACAGCTCCTCACAAATGAAATCCGCTGAGGCCGTTCTGCTTTTTTTACAAATTTAGGACTGAATTTCACCACTTTTGCGGTGTGGTTTCATGTTATACAACTATTTCCACATAATCTTTCCAAAGACCAGGTTTTATACTCTGCTATGATGACTCTGATGGACCTTTTTTTTTTTTTAAACAATTTTAGCCTCCCGCATCCTTCGTAGTGCGAGAAATTTTCTACCTCCTTTTCTCCATTTCTCCTTTCTAAGAGTTTCCAACACCCTTTCAAATGTGATGGGCCCTTGTGTTTTCATATCGTAAAGTTGTTGGTACGGAAGTTTATTTGAAATACCAGGCCCAGCCAGGGTATAGTACGTTTCTATGAAAGTTTATTTGAAGTGTCATAGAAAAGAAGATAAGCTCGTCTCTCTCTGCAGTATATCATCACCCACGTGACCCAGAATATGAGTTCATCTTTACAGTGGCGTAGCAATGGAGGGGTTTATTTGAAAGGGGTGGGGGAAGTTAGGGGCATGTGAGCGAGGTACAGTTTTTGCTCATAGCTGCTGGTCGTTTGTTTGTATAAACTATTTAGCTCGGGAGAGGGAGGAGGGAAGGAGGTAGGATCCAAGGGGAGACCAGACATTTTTCTTGTGCTCCCCAGGCCCCTAAAGTTCCCTCCTTTTTGTTATCTCCACCTCTGTCATTTCTCACTGCTGATCTCATCAGGGGCGGGGAAAATGAGAAGTTGGGAAAAGGGGCATGAGGGATAGGCAGGAGTGTATTTTGTGCCATCTGACTGTTTATTTACTTCCAAAGTGCCGCCCTTTCTTCCCTTCTCACCCAAAATGGCCTAATTTTTAATTCTTATCTTCCTTAAGACAGATTAACCCTGTTCTCCAAGCAACAATACAGTAGACCTCTATGGGTGGGTCTAGCTGTTTCTTTTTACTTGTAGGTCAGAGGGAACTGATAACAAGACAATTTTGAGATAGCAGAGACTACAAAAACATTCATTCATTCATTCATTCATTCATTCATTCATTCATTCATTCATTCATTCATTTGCTTTTCTTTTTATCCCCGCTAATTAAATAATTCATTCTCTCTCCGCTCATTCCTCCAGTGATTCATTTCTTCATTAGTTTTTTCACTCATTCACCGACAGAGCCAAACATTCTCAGACTGAACCACAGTCATGTATTGCTGAACAAATACTACGATTGCTGAATTAACTCATTAGCTGATAAAACAAATAATGCATTCTTTACGATGATAGTAATAATCATATATTTCATAAGATGTTAAAATTAATACATTCAACTGGAAGATTAAAAGACGCTTAATTTCCTTTATTCGGTATTGTGTCATATCACTTGCTTAATTTCTTCGATATATATCATGAATATGAAAATATTATGAAAACCGGGCTTTCACTAACCCCGTATGGGAATTGATTCTCAATGCCATAGGGTGTTATACAACTCATTCATAATTACAAACACACAAAAATGTACACATCATACATGATGATATGTATGCTATTTCATTTCTTCGCTCGCTTTGATTGAAAATGAAAAAGAAAATGATAATACAACTTTTATTCACCCCGTAGGTAAATTGATTTACAACTTATACATCTCATTTACAATACAAACATATAGAACAATACACAACATACATCTAAAACACATAATATTACAAATGAAATACATGACAGCATCCTGGTCCCTCC
>JAWQUT010000301.1:530171-547752 GCA_033807755.1 Ellobium chinense | reverse complement strand
GCACATCTCTAGCCGTGTCTTGATCGTTTCTTCATTGATGATTGCCATGTGTAGTGAGATCATGATTTTTCCCTGTCACTTGTGATGGCCTCTGCACGCAGCAGTAATCTAGTAGTAATCAAATAATAGAGTTAGGACGAATTTTATTTCATTTGTTCTCCTCCCTCCAAGTCCACTGTGTTTCATTTTCTTGTGAATTCTCTAGGAAACAAAATGAAAGTAGGACTTTTATTGATCCCGTAGAGCAATTGGTTTACAATGCCCTACAGTGCTAACCATCTCATTCATATTACAATAATTTCTTAGAACAGTACATTTTATACATGTAAATACATAACACTACTATAACACTTAACAAAGTCATTCCAGCTATAAACCTAGGTACTCATTTACACTTGAGTCAGTGTGGAAACTGAAGTGAGATGTCTTTCCCAAGAACACTACAACGTAAATCTCCCACACCATGAGTCGAACGCACGAACCTTAGACTTGACAGTCCTCAACTTCTGAATACGAATCACAAAGCACATCACTACGCTCCTCAAACAGTCTTTCTAAATCTCTACGCAGATTTGTTAGGGAATGAGAGAAAGTAGGACACATAAGAGCTACACCGGGTGGAAGATTTATTCTGTTCCTATCCGTCTTTGAAATTACTCGGGTGTATAAATCTACCATGATTTATCCTTGCGCCTTTACCCCTACGGATCCGTAAGTATCGATAATTTCAGTACTCAGAAAATAATTTCAATGTCAGTATCAAAAGTAAAAATTAAGATCTGGGAGTCTCAATATGAATTTGATCCTTTCGATGTAAGCGGCGACAGTTTGTCTCCTCTAGAATGCCAAAAGCACAAAACGTTCAGAAGAGTATAACAGGTATAAAAACAACGTAACGAAAGGTATCGAAGTGCCTTTCCCTACTGAGTATCAGAATTGAAAAAGAACAGATATATTCGACATCCAGAAGATGAAGACTGAGTATCGCGATATCTAAAATTTCAGGTATCGGCCTATCATTATTTTACCCCAGCCACTTATTCTGAGAAAGCAAAGAGAGGACAACTCACCCATGATCTCATAATATTATAGGGGATGAGATGTGTCCTCCTGGCCTATCTGGCTCAAAAATGGTTCTCAGTCTGGAAGCAGGAGGACAAGGAGAAGCGGGGGCATGCAACAACTTCGTGTTCTTCTTTTTGCTGTTGCTATTGCATCTGTGAAAACAGCAGCTTAGATTCATGTAATAAAATGGTATAGCCCATCATCCATTCACCTCCCCACCCCCTACCCAAACCAACTTTCCTCCCTTCCACAACCCATCTCCAGGTTAATCACAGTTTCTTTCAGATAAGGACACATTATATCATCTTGTTGATAACAGTCCTCGGCTATTCAAACCATCTTTTAATAGCACCTTTTCCCCCATGTATTTTAAGACTTGTGAGTAAGTGGATTTAAAAATCATTGCCCTAGTCCAGTAACCCTGCAACTTATATTTATTAAAGTGTTACAGGAGAGCGTAAAACTGATTCGTTTCATAGTGTATAAATTGATTAACCAGACTCAAAGTTTGCGCAGTCGTGAAGGTAGTTCGCGCACAGGCTTACGATTTTAACACAAAATCAAAATAAACATGTAAAAAATTAGACTACATGAAATCATATAAATCACACATTTTGAAAAAAAAAATGCAGATACAGAATTATTGCACATATGCCTACTTTAATCGCTAGAGAAGGTGAGTCTTAAGCTCGTTCTGGTAATATCTGAATCAACGCCAAGTTGACTCAATTGAAATATTTGTAAAGTAGGCATCGGCATTCAAGCAGAATTTGGTAACCTCCGATCCCTAGGTCTTACTCACTCGATTTATAACTGAGGCGACCTCAGGAGACACCAAATAAATTGTGCTCATCTTTTCAATATTGATTTCTCCCAGGGGCGTATGCAATCAATGAAGGCACCCGCACGGGAGGTGCTCCCTTCAAAAGGCAACTCATCGTCTATTCATACGCCTCCTCTAACCATTTTTTATTTTCTATCCAGTCTGTCTTCACATATCTCTCCTCTGTCCCCACCCTCCCCCCTGCCGTCCATTTAAAAGCTGTCTCGCCGCCTCTGAATTTCTCTAAAGTGAAGTAACAACAGAGCGAGCCCCAAAAGTTCTTTCATATGGAAATGTAGGGAGAAGGTCGAGGGGCGTAGAATTAGTCCCTTAGCTTCAAACTCCTTTTGAAGGTTGTCATCTCTCAGAGTCAGAAAGGAGTTTGAATGAATTTTTCAGGAGGGGATGATGGAAATGACTTGTCTGGTCTAGTCTGCTTTGTTGCGTGGAGTTGTGATGTTGTTACTTGTAGAAGTGGTGATGATGTAGTGGTGGTGGTGAAATGGTGGTAATGTTGCCTTTTACTTCATTCTGATTTATTAGTTTGAAGTCTCGAACATTCGGTTCTTTTCTGTTTAGTGTTCAATTTTTACTTGAGTTTTTCTTCATACTGAGGTTATTAAATATTCATTGTCTGGCCTATGGACTGGTGAACGTTGTTAAAATTTACCTGAACACATTTCTCATGAAAACGCTTTATACAAACTAGCACTATTCCGAAGCACTTTCCCAAGTCCTATTGTAATGGCCGGCTTAGATTATTTCTAATGTTACGAAATATGCTTGGTCTGAAATAGAATAATAGTGTTGCAATGTATTTTTCTTTTTTACGTTTTTTTGGAAGGGGGGGGGGAGGAGGGGAAATGGTAATGCTGCTGTAGTGATGTGATATTATAACATTAGTGTTGGTGTTCAACGATCATTTGATGAAATCTTGCGACTCTCCCAAGATGTCCTTAAGTTTGGGTTAAGGACAGGGTTAAGATTAGGGGGAGGTTAAGGAAGAGAAGGGATGCCTAGAAATCGTCCAACGACTTTTTCAAAGATTCTCTCTCTTTATCCTAACTCTGCCCTCTACTCTTTGTCAGAGTCCAAAGATTTTACCAAGTCTTGTTAACGGAGGTGATGTTGGACAGGCTTATGTACGTGACGGTAGTTATGCTGTTGATGGTGTGTTGGCTATCCTCGTGTGTGGACAAATTATATCTCCAGTACAAAGCAAAGTTGACAACTTTAACGTAATTAGAGCCAAAACAACGCTGATATCAAAAGTATGCAAATGCTCAAAATTTCCGCTTAGACAAGGTCCCCCACATCTTTTCGCCAGGGAATAAAGGTTACTGGTAATCTATTTAATTTTCTCTGTCTGTCTGTCTGTCTGTCTGTCTGTCTGTCTGTCTGTCTGTCTGTCTGTCTGTCTGTCTGACCGACGACCGTCTGTCTGTCTGTCTGGGCAGGTACAGCTCTATTACACTGTAATACAAGTAATCTGTCCTCCTTTTTCAGTGTTTGCACACTATACCATAATTGCTTCCATTAGCTGTGGCTTATCTTAACTCTCAATCTCTTTGATTGCAGAAGACCTTTCTCATTCTGTTTTGAGCTGTGGATTATATTGCCCAACATACTTACCATTACAACCAGCCGTAATAGAAAGTTAGGAATAATTTATCACTCTTTCTACATTAGCACCACAATGATCATGTGACTAGATCTACATACCCTCTCTGATTGTACTCAATACACCCAAAGCATACTCATCAAAGATCAATCGCTGTCTTCTTATAAATTGACTTTTCTTGTTTTCCTCTGTACCGCAAATGCAAATGCCATACAGCTTAATTGGCAATGCAGTTGAGTCAGCTTTTTTTTTTGTTTTTTTGTTCGGAAAGGGAAATAGGTTGCAAAGCCATTGTGGCTAACATGTATTATTTACAAACAGATCCGTGGTTCTATATTCTCATTGAAAATAAAAATGGTTGTCGCTATGGCATTTTCCAATAATTGATTTGGATTTTCATTAATTCATCTGAATTTTCGTAGTGACTTGTGAATTTTCGTAGTGACTTCTGAATTTTCGTAGTGACTTCTGAATTTTCGTAGTGACTTGTTATTTACTAGCGAGTATAAATGGCAGGACATTGAGATTTTAATGTATAGCACGAAAGAGGCCATTGGAAATCGTAAGTTACATGCAAGTGTATTATCCGTTTCGATGCGGTTTGAATAACCTTTCATCAAGTTCAAGTTGTTGCGGGAGAATATACCCAAGATTTCTCATAGTTAGGAAATGCATGCCATGAATTTGAGGTCCCACGAAATTCGCCAAATCGTGTCAAAAATCTGGTCATACTCTTCCCTTTGGTACAACCTGGTATCACATGCATTTCTTGCTGTTCCCAAATCACTGCCGTGATCTGATTTGCTTTTTGTGTTGTTGTTGTCGTTGTTGTTGTTGTTGTTGGTGGTGGTGGTGTTGGTGGTGGTGATGGTGTTGTTATTGTTGGTGATGGTGTTGTTGTTGTAGTTGTTGTTGTTGTAGTTGTTGATGGTGTTGTTGTTGTTGTTGTTGTAGTTGTTGTTGTTGTTGTTGTTGTTGTTGGTGGTGGTGGTGTTGTTGTTGTTGGCGATGATGATGGTGTTGTTGTTGTTGTTGTTGTTGTTGTTGTTGTTGTTGTTGTTGTTGTTGTTGTTGACGACGTTGTTATAGTAGTAGTAGTTGTTGTTGTTGTTTTGGTGCTGCATTGCGCCATATCTTCTACTCTCTCTCTTTTCCTCACTCCTTCACACTCTGTTTCATCGTGGTTAAGTCAGAATTCCATACTGTATAGTTGTGTTTGATTCCTTGCCATTGAAACACCACAAACATCCAAACACACAAACTGACACTCACAGCGCTCCAGTACATTTATATAATTAAAAGGATATGCAGTATTCTCCAAGCACATTTTTATGCTGAATGGAATTTTCGTGTACACGAGCCGAGGAAACGTTTTAGAGAATACTGTACTTGTAAATAACCAGTGCAGTGATGATTTGTAAGAGTGTAATGTAATGCGTGTATTTATGCTTGCTCTTGTTGGATGATGATGATGATGATGATGATGATGATGATGTGTGTGTGTGTATGTGTGTGTGTGTGTGTGTGTGTGTGTGTGTGTGTGTGTGTGTGTGTGTGTGTGTGTGTGTGTGTGTGTGTGTAAGAGAAAGAGAGAAAGAGAGAGAGAGAGAGAAAAAGGATGGGTGTGGAGGGGGTAAGAGAGATGGTGAATAGTACATATGGATTGGAAATGACAAATAGATAAGATTTGTTTTCCTGAACTCTATCCTTCTGAACTACTGTGTATTCAAAACTGCGGATTTTAGTCATCATGTACCGACTATTATGATACGTCATTACTTTCGTCTGTCTGTCTGTCTGTCTGTCTGTTTGTCTGTCTATCTGTCTGTCTGTCTGTCTGTCTGTCTGGCTGGCTGGCTGGCTGGCTGTCTGGCTGGCTGTCTGTCTATCTCTCTCTCTCTCTCTCTCTTTCTCTTTCTGTCTTTCTCTGCCTTTATTTCTTATTCTCTCTCTCTCTCTCTCTCTCTCTCTCTCTCTCTTTCTCTTTCTCTCTATCTTTCNGTGTGTGTGTGTGTGTGTGTGTGTGTGTGTGTGTGTGTGTAAGAGAAAGAGAGAAAGAGAGAGAGAGAGAGAAAAAGGATGGGTGTGGAGGGGGTAAGAGAGATGGTGAATAGTACATATGGATTGGAAATGACAAATAGATAAGATTTGTTTTCCTGAACTCTATCCTTCTGAACTACTGTGTATTCAAAACTGCGGATTTTAGTCATCATGTACCGACTATTATGATACGGCATTACTTTCGTCTGTCTGTCTGTCTGTCTGTCTGTCTGTCTGTCTGTCTGTCTGTCTGTCTGTCTGGCTGGCTGTCTGGCTGGCTGATTGGCTGGCTGGCTGATTGGCTGTCTGTCTGGCTGGCTGTCTGTCTATCTCTCTCTCTCTCTCTCTTTCTGTCTTTCTCTGCCTTTATTTCTTATTCTCCCTCTCTCTCTCTCTCTCTCTCTCTCTCTCTCTTTCTCTTTCTCTCTATCTTTCAACTGGGCTTTCTCCTTATTGCCATTGACAGACTAGCAGCTTGATTCGTTTTTCTCTCCTCACCTCTCTTTGTCATGAAACTTCTTCTTTCAACTTGTCCCACTCTGTGGCTTTTCTCTTCTCATCTGTTCATTCTCTATCTGTCTGCCTGCCTGCCTGCCTGCCTGTCTGCCTGCCTGCCTGCCTGCCTGCCTGCCTGCCTGCCTGCCTGCCTGCTTGAAATCACTTCATATCCTGGTTTTCCTCCTCCTACCATTCTCAATCCATTTTAATGGAAATATCCCTAAACCAACGCACCCTATTCACTGCCCACCTACTCCCATTTCCAACATCTAACCTTTCCGTTTGCGTCTATCTGTGACGCCGATTTCAAATCAATCAACCTCTCTCCACCAACCCCTTTCTAATCCCTTAGTTCCTAAAGGATATAGCTCAAGACCAATACATACAGTGCTGTACATATTGCCATTATCCTAAGCCAACAATTATTAACGGCCTTCCTAATATTTAATACATTGTCAGGAATATGGGCAGCCTTCACGGGTTCTCATACTATGCTGGTCAAGTGGGTCAGAAAGGCATCTCTAATGACCTCCCTTCTTTATTTAATAAATATTCAGTAATCTAAAATAAGGTATAAAGATGCCAACGTTTTTTTTTTCATTGTTGGTTACGTAAGTTTATACATACTTCACTTACTTACCAAGGTGCCCTCAGCAATTACTTGCCAAATATAATCCAAATTTTGACAGACATAAATATGCCCCAGTGCAAGACCAGTTTGTGTCTCAGAACTTTGTCAGCAAATGAGGCTACTTACAGTTTTAGGCCTATTCACACAGAAAGACAAGACAACCGTAGATTCCTCAACAACCACTTAGTTTACCCTTGAGCCACAAAAACTCAGAGTCTGCAAAAAGTAGTTACATCAATCTATTATCTTCAAATTTAAAATCAAACCTCTTCCCTTTCTCCCCATGGTTTCCAGTTGTATAGCGACTTCATACCAAGTTATTCGAGAAGACCTTACAGCTTTATATACGTCACGTTAAAGTTTTTTAAAGATGTCTTTATTACAATGTTATTTCATACAACTATTAAGGGTACGGAGACTCAAGATTCTGAGAACCCTCGGAATCAGCATAGCGGGCAGCCAGTCTTGAAAGCCATTGTGATTACATTATTGGGTACTTGACTGGTTCTAGAAATCTGCACCGTTTACATAAACATAGCTCGAGGGCCCTATTCTCGTGCTGAAGTGTCCTTGGTAAGGGCATTTGTTTGTCTGAATGTGACGCCTGAAAGGCATGGGCCTAGTCTTGTGAAAACAGCTCTTAAGTAGTGACCGCCGTATGGTACACCACCGTGTACATGAGTTGAGCATTAGGATATAGGTGCGACTGATTAGGCGGTTTTCGCATTGGTGTTGCTGGGTTAGTGTGACGAGTACATTTAAATCATTCCACATAACATGAACTTACCTGATAAAGAAATTACAAGTCATATGATCATTTCAAAGATTCAAAGATGTAACTTTTATTGAAAAAAAAACCAGCCCTAGTTACCAACAATTTGGTATTTGGGCACGTAATTAAAAACAGCAAATGAAGGGACAGATCAAATATTAAGCAAAAATGCATCAGTAAATCCATCAATTAAGAAATCAATAAATTAGTCAGTCGGTCAATCAATCAAATGATCAGTGAATCAATCGATATATTAACCGATGGATGAACGAATCGATCAATCAACCAATCCATTCAATCTATCAATCAAACACTAATCAGCTGATCAGCCTATTTTCTGTGATGACCTGTCTCTTATTCCCTATCATAAATGAACTGTAGAAAACAGACTCGTGTTAATCTACCGTCTCTTAATGTACATTATATCGATGGCTCCGTGCAAGAAGTGCTTATCTCCATTTTTGTCCGGATAGGAGTTATCCGCATAACAGGTTATTTTGGTTCGTTTTTTTCGCTGCAAAAATATGTGACTCCAGTATTGCCTAGTTAGCGAGCTATTGATGTTGATGAAATGGTTATCTCGAATTTTGACAAGAACTGAAATATTGACAAAATTTTCATTTTGTCGTTTTCTCGAAACCAATAAAAATGGAGACATGTACTTCTTGTACTGAGCCGGAGATATAAAGGTACTGCAACAATTAATCAGTTCTGAAATAATTATTGCATTGCTCGGAACTCATCTCCCAAGTTGATCAGTGCATACAAAGTTCCAGACCAGATCTTGAGATCTGCCGTAAGTCTTGAGTAATGACCTCCAACACTCCACGGTGAACAAGTACCGACTGACCAATGGTCAAACAATCATTATACACCCTTACCTCTTTGTCCGTAAAACCCATGGCACGCGTGCAAACAGGGACATGTACATACTCTACCAGTCTGGCATGTATTCAAGAATAGCTTACTGTGAGGTGGCAAATGCATACTTAGGGTACCATTATGATTATTTATGACTGCCCTGGTCCCCCACTGTCCATAAGGGGAGACACCCCTATCCCCCTGTAATGAGGAAAACTTGGTGCGCAACTCGCCACAATAAGTGCACTGGAGTTGCAAAGCAAACTTGCACATCAAAGTGCTGAATGGTGTATTTTTCTCCAGTAAGGGTACAAATGTCAGAGCAACAGACTGTTATTTGCGATAGCAGCAGCTGACACCAGATTTCTCTTATGTTTCTCAGATACATGCACCTCTGTGCATGTTCATATTATGGGTTTTTCTGGATTTAAAGTCTATGCGTAAAGTTGCGACAACTATAGTTTGTTTCACGGAAAAAAGTGGCATTTTTTCGTAATAACTTAAGCATTTATCAACTGATTTTAACGAAATTTTGTATGTCACAGTTTAGCAAGTGGTCTTGATAGCGATTTTTTTTCCCAAGTCGGTCAGTACAGTTTCAACCGTTTTTTTCTCTTTGTCTCTGTTATGAACATTAACTTGTGTGCATAGAGTTTACAGTTTTACAGTAAAGAGATGCGGCGATGTCATATCTAAGTGATATACGTCATATCTCGCTATGCTGTAAAACTTCTGTCATTTCAGTCATAAGGACTGGAGCTAGGTACCCATTCTGTAGTGACTAAATGACCTACTTACAAACATCGGACAGAACACAGTTTTTTTTTAATTCTTTTACGACTACTCAGTGTCACCTCACATGCAATTTTTTTTTCTAAATCCGTTAAGAAACAATTTTAATATTGCCAAAAACTCTGTTTTTTTCGTGAAACGAACTACAATAATACACTTTGATGTAAAATAAAGTAATTCCTATTTCCTAATATTTGAGACATTGCATCTAAACGATGGGATCTCACGCCACCGTAAGAATTATATTTGTGCGTGAGTGCTAAATGCACTCTTTGTTGCGCTCCAGTTGAGTTAATGCAATTCTTACGATGGCAAGAGATTTGATCGTTAATGTGCAAGCTGGCAGTTAATAATTCCTTATATGTCTTTTTCATTACCCATGCTAACTTAAATGAAACTTAAAAGGATTATGTCATTGTCATCTTCATCAACGAGATTTAGCAGGACAGACGTGGCAAGAACATGAGAAATAGCCCTAGAAAAGCAAGTATCACTGATAAGTTCTATCTGTCAGTGAGTCGTTCTAAATTATATCTCTGAGATAGATTTTACTGAAATGACATGTGACAGTGACATAGAAATGCCTCATAATTCAACCATTATGACCCAGATGATCCCTGTCAATATGTGGCTGACGTTTTTGACATCTATACTGGTAAGCCAAAACAATTAAAACAAACAAAGAATTCCACTATATTCCATTTCTCTTAATCCGAAAACCTACGAATGCACCCAATAAACCTGCGTTTACTGGTGCATTTTCATGACAAAAGCATGTATGTGCACTCAGTTTCCCACTGCCCTCTATGACATTTTGTTGGTCGCGGTATGGCAGCACATGCGTCACTCTACCTGCCAAGCATATAGTCAAGGGAGCTTATCCCTGTCAAGTATCACTTGACACTGGCCGTGGTTATTCTAGAGCTATCGGGAGGCTTTAAGTTTGGTGATTATGAGTATTTTGCCCACATGACTTTCTGGCCAAATTATACCCTGATGGTGATGAAGATTTGGCTAAATGGTATATTTATTTTCTTCAGCCGCTTTTGCTGTTGTTGTTTGACTGTTACTGTTCTTCTTCTTATTATTATTTTCTTTTTCTTACTTTTCTTTTTCTTCTTCTTCTTCTTCATCTTCTTTTTCTTCATCATCTTTTTCTTCTCCTCCTCCTCCTCCCCCTTCTTCTCCTTTTTCTTTCTTGTTTCTCTTCCTCTTTTTGTGCTTTTTTTCTTCTTCTTTTTTTCTCATTTTCTTCTCGATTTCCTTCGTCTTCTATTCCTAATCCTCCTCCTTTTTCTTTTAGCTACTTTTGCCGCCACTATTGATGTCGTTTTAATTTTCACAAGGGTCCAAAGAGACATGCATATTATCTTGGTCTCTAAGTTAGAACTACCATTTGCACGGCATTCATTTCAGCTCATTGAAATTGCCCCTGCTTAAAACTAGAAACAGTTGAGGATCTTTAGTTCAGAAACAGCTTAATGAGACAGGAGGTAAAAATCCTACTCTCACTGTTAGAATAGACGTCGTGCAGAAGAGTTGTACTGGCCAGTCTGAAGTATACCTGAGTCTTATTAAGTGGTGTTATGCGTTAAGTGAGCACTCGGAATTTGTAAGTAGGGTTAATGTTGTGTAACGTTATTATGACTTCTTACATATAGCAATGGTGTCAAACAATGGGCTTGGAGTCCGAAAAAGATTGTCTGGAATCCACCACTTCTGAAGACATGAGAGGTGTTGTTGTTGTTAGAAAGTATCCTATCTGGACTAAGTAGGGTTTCTTGGCTTAAATCACTCTTGCATAGTGTCCCACCAGCAGCGAGATCTTTCCGAGGCGTTCAACCATAATCTGTAGTGTAATTGACCGTAACACTGCGCCCTTTCATCTTTGTCTAGATTTAGAAGCAGACCAACAACTTGCTGACCAGAAATGGATTGCTGGCGCATTTGTTCTGAAAACTTAATGTTTCTTACTTGTTCCTTGGAGCCAGTAGATTAATATACTCTAGTGCCGCTTGAACCAGAGAACCTGCATATTGTACACATTTATTGGTGATTTTATATGGGCAAGTCCAAGTGAATGTCACGCCAGACTTTACAGCAGTTAGTTTTGGTTCTTTGTTTCTAGCAGAGGTTGGTTAATTCTTCAAAAATAGACCGAAACTGATTGCTATAAAGTCAGAGCTTTTCAGAATTTGACGTAACTGCTGAGGCATCCAGTTAGAATAGGTCAATGCAGAGAGAGGTTCATTGGTCTCCACATTGTAAACTCTGTCTTCTTATCCCTTCTGTTCCGGCTTTAGTGTTTCAATCACGTGATGTAAATGTATACAATACCATCAATTTATCACTCGAATGATTTCAAAACCATTTAAGAAACAAAAATGAAGTGTGAAAAAGTTGCAAAGAGAGTGCTACACTCATAACGCGGACAACAAAGACCAGAACAGTATTTGTATACCAACCCTTAGCATGCAGCTGCTCCCTCCCCCTCTCCTTTTTCCACTCCAGGTGCACATGGTAAAAACATAATACAACTATTGAGGTTGGAATATAATACTCTTGCAATTTAATTCGTATGTTGGCAAGAGTATTTAATATTGAAGAGAAACTATAAGTAATGAATCAAGAGCAATTATATACATAATGCTTGTACATGGGGAAATATCCGCATGTAGGAGAAATATAAGACGTAAACATGGATACAAAAATAGATTGTTGTGTGTTGCTACCTACTTGTCTTGTTTTTTAGCGATTCTCCATGAGAATGGAAGTGTGAGGTTAAAAAAGAGTTCACTCGGGTTGTCTTTTCTGCTATTTGTTTATTGCTCTACGCACATGCATGCACAGGCTGCCAAGATATCCTATGTCATTATAGCTCGGTTTAAATCTGTGATGCCCCTCGTTGCCATTTGACACCTGAAAGCTAACTTGCTCAACCATTCGTCTCAATAGGCAGGAAATCAACCACAATCTCCACGCAGTTTCCCTTTCCTTTCTTTTTCCACCCTCCTCAATCTCTCTCTCTCTCTCTCTCTCTCTCTGTCTCTCTGTCTCTCTTTCTCTCTTTCTCTCTCTCTCTCTCTCTCTCTCTCTTTCTTTCTTTCTCTCTGTAAGTGGCAGAATCACAGACCAGCTATAGTGCAGTGCCATCCATCTTTTAAGGCTGTCATTATTGACTACTATCCAGTCATGGTTTGATGGATTCTCTGAGCAGTCATCCCTCATCTGATCAATATCTATTGTGCTCTCTGAATCATGGTCAAATGGGACTAAATGCACTCATTTCACAACTGTTGGGACAGGATAGGCTGGAAGACTGGGAATGAAGGTGCCGGGTNGGGGGGGGGGGGGGGGGGAAATTCATCGCATTGTGGACACATCCCAGAAATATGATAATAATAATAGTAATATAATAATATTTTGTTTTTGTAATAGTCTATGCCGGAAAAATGTTTTTGTCTGGATCTGTGTAAGCTTCCTCACAAAAATCCATTTGTCACTTGTGGTAGTTATAATTTCATTGTTTCAGAAGTCCATCTGCTCCCTTTTACCATCCACCATGCCCCCATACATGCCTCCTTCTTCCAATACGCCATTGAATATGGTCTGACTAATAATCAACCTCTTTCATAATATCACTGCCACGACTTGAGAGAGTCTAAGATGTTTTCTTACCTGCAGTGCTGTTGATGTGAAGATTACGAGTATATGGTGGAAAAAGTGGGAAAATTATATGAGGCAAGTCACTTGATGTATCTTCAGAATGTATCTTATGTCAGTTACCAGATGAATATGTGTAATATTTATCATGTTTCCATATACTCACCTACACTGTACCTTTCTCGCTATGATGCGATGGGCTAATGCCAAGCACGCTGTATGGGACATAAAAACGAAAGCAAATAATATCACTTCAAAAAGCCGATCATTGCAAAGCTGCAAACAGGACAGTGAAAAGTAAAATACCTGGTAACATTAGGATGGAAAGTAAATTTTAGAGTTTATAGTCAGGAACAACTAAATTTATAGAGCTAGCCCGAACGTTCTCAATCACAGTATAAAAAGTACACCACCCACACCGACATGCTTTGTTATTTACTTTCTTTACTAATTTGATCATTAGCCACAAAGCCAAAACAGAGTTCCCCCGCCCACTTCCTTTCCTGTCCCCTTGCTAACACTTTTTCTTTCTACGTGTCCCAGCCAACACCGTCAGACGGACTTCTTTCGTTACCTTTGATGGAGCACTTTTTGATGGAACCCATTCATCATTCTGCACTGAGGTATAACCACCACGGTTAACCGGTGCTATTGTTTTGTTTTTACCACCCACAAAAATTATCCGTCCTCTTCAGCTGGCACCGGTTGATCGAATTATGTCAACAATTGTTTCGATTTTCGACACCACCAATCCATCACTGTTCATGGGCGTTGTCAACAGTGGGAATCCTCAGGGGCGTGGAGGCGTGTTCTCACATTGTTTTTGTATTGTCTCTGGGGGGATAAAGTATGAACATTGTGGGAAAGGAAGGGAGGGGCAAGGGAATACTGGAATGGTGATTGCCTTCTGAAAGCCTCAGACAATTGTGATAAGCTTTACTTTGGTCTGGGTAAACTGTTGACATTCTCTACGCCTTTGTCTTTCTCTTTCTTTCTCTCAGTGCTTCTCTCTCACTTTCTCTTTCCTCAAACCTAGACTTGGCGTTTTGGTGCAGTTGACCCTGTTCCTTCATTGTCTGTCACTCTTTTAGTCTTATGAAACCCTTCGAATGTCTCTTTCTCTCAACTTTCGTCAGCTCTTTCTCTCTTTCGTTATCTCTCAGTCTTAATGAATTCTTCTTTTTGTTATCCCCTATCTCTTGTTTTTTTCTTCATGCTTTCACTTTGTCTCTCCTCTCCTCTCTCTCTCACATCCACCACCACCACTCCCCCACCACACATATACACATACACATACACTTGCGTGCTCACATACATACACACACACACACATACACACAAACAAACAAACACACACACACACACACGCACACACACACGCACGCACACACACACACACACACACACACACACACACACACACACACACACACACACACAAACACACATAAACACACACTGTGATTTCCTCTTTTTATTTTCTCCTGCCCTTCCAATATTTCTTTCCTCCTCTCTCTTTCTCTTTCTCTTTTTCATTTCCCCTGTATTCAAGGCCTCTCTGTCTCTCACTTCCTCCTATTTTCACTATTCCTTATACTTTTTCTCTCCCTCTTTCTCTCTCTCCCTCCCCCACTCACTCTCTCTCTCTCTCTCTCTCTCTCTCTCTCTCTCTCGCTCTCTCTCTCTCTCTCTCTCCCTCGCGTCCGAACTCCCGACACTCCCTAGAGAAGCCCCTATCAATATTTAGCCAACGATAGCCCAAATCTGATCTGGGACCCCCATGGGACACTCCATATGACAACACCGAGCCCCATCATGTCCCATGTTGGGACAACCCGTCTGAGATGTCAGGCCAGATTTAATGAATATTGTCCTAGCTGGACATTGTCTGGAACAGTTTCGCATATCCTGAGTGAAGCAAAATTTTAACAAAGTGCTGTCATGTTCTAAGCAATGTTATGCATGCACTTTTCCGGTGATTTGTATTAGGGTTTGATAATTAAAAGGTGGATGGATGGATGGATGGGGATGGATGGATGGATGGATGGATGGATGAATGAGAGGAGGAAGCGAGTATCCACGATTCCGTACAGAGAAGAACTTAGAATTCGTGAATTAAGATGAAACCAAATTCAAAATTAACGTATGGTGCTTTGGAAGATGTCATGAGCTTGCTGGAGAACATAAATGGTAAGTCATAGATAATAAGTAGTGACACTGAGATCAACAGGCAGCTCGTATAGGACAATCACTTTAGAGGTAGATACATATAGCCAAATTGATTTACTAACTGATGACACTGACTTAAAGGCAGTAACAGTTCCAGACCTCATTCTTTACTTTTACTTTACTCTGCCGATCCAGCGGTCACTTGAGCTTGAGCTCTTCGGTCTGATGCTATGATGTAATAGATGCAGGTCTTTTGTAATGGTGAGCCAGCAGCATATAACCAAACCTCATTCACGACAGTGTGGTATTGTCTATCTAGAGTAGTCCATTTCCTTGTACAGGTTTTGAGGTACTGGAAAACATACACTTTAATGATGAAAAACACTTATAGAGGTAACCGTCCTTTATAAGTTTACCTGGTTCTATAAGTCATTATAATATAAATGCTTATCTACATTCGGATTTCTAACTTAGTTTTGCACTGAATAAATTTTGAAGGACGAAATGTTCTTCTGAGTATATTCCTATTTCATTGTAACATGAAATGGTCCTGAGGAGTTTGGGAAAAAAAATCACTTTTCAACTCACACAGACATGCACACATAATCTTGCTCACTCTCATTCCAATCTTTCCGTTGGCCGTACATCTGGACAAACAACTTGACGCACGCTGAGCATCGTCACTGCACTTCCAGTGTATTTGCTATGTAAACTCGTCATGCTGGAGAATTGAGGCCAAGATGTGGGTCTCTGATTGCAGTGTGAATATTCCTTAACCTAGTTTGATAATTATTCTCAAGGTCTTAATATGCCCTACCCTTTCAGGTTCTCAATGAAGAATGAAAAATTAATGTAATTAGTGTCTTGAAAAAAAAGGCATTTTACTTGTATATAGAGACCTCTAATGATTGATTATGCAAACTCGGTCATTCAGGCATCGCAAACCACAAACTTCAACTATCATTACTTCCGCCTCCTATTTTTCCAAATATTAGAGGAATATAATTGGCTAATATTATGAGGACTTTTATTGGCTGATGCATCTTCCATGTTTGGAAGCTTGAGTTAATGAGGCAATCACATTACCATTTAGCTTATACCGGAATGAACTTCCGATGATTTTGAGTTGACTAATTTAGAGCTGTATATAAAGGATGTCTTATGAATATTCTTCATAACTAGCATCGGCAGCAATTTATGCTCCTATTCCCAATTACCTGTTTTGTTTTTTTCTACCCAGCTATTTTCATAAAAGCTAAGTGTTGGAAGAAATGGCATGTGATTGTACTATCATTATCAGTCCTTTCTCTGGCTACCATTTCTGATAATTCATCCCATTACATTAGAGAACGTTTATTTTGAAGGTCTGGATCATTTATGGACCGATATGATAGAGGTAGGCACGCACATATGGAGATTTCCTGGCGTTTCGATCATGTTGCAGGTTATGTCACAGTTGTGAAATTCACATCTCATCCTAGTTCGTAAATGCAGTATGATAGCACAACCAGAAAATAATCACAAGACTATATGCACACGCCTTTACCTCTGCCATAACAGTCCGGAAGAGATTCGAACTTGTAAAGTTTCTGGTAATGACCGAAAGATATCCAGTCTAGTGCATTCCCGAAACGTAATAAAAAATTTCAGAAACCCGCAGCAAAGCTACGAATAGGAAAGCGAAAGAACAAGCGGGCGTTAAACTTTACAAATTAAGAAAGCTATATTAAAGACATTTCTGCAGATGTTAGGAACGAGCGCACATCTGCCGCTGCAGATATTAAGTACATCTGCCGAAATCTCTGTAGTATCATTTTGTTGAGTTGTAATGCTTAATGCCTGCCTTTCATTTTACTTTCCGAAACCTACTCATTTTGTTTTTTCGTCCCATGACACCACCACTTTCTTGAAACTCTTTGACCCGATCCATCTTCCATCCTTGTTGTTTTTATTAGACTGATCTTGGCTACAGGCCTGTAATTGTACTTTCACTTTGTGGTCCTAGAACTTAGGGGGTATATTTCATCTCCCCTTTTCCCTCTTTTGGCATGCCCTGCTTCCAGTAATAAGGGCTCCAGGGGGGAAATTTTGATATCATGGGAATCTGTGTCCATTTTACTTTATTTTACCAGGCACTATTTAGCCATGGGCTGGAACTGCCAGGTCAAGGATGTGCTCAGGCGGAAGAGGAGGGGTTTGGCATTGACCAGTGAAAAATGTAGGGTCTGTTTACAAATAGCAACCAAGCTCAAAATTTCAATGGGCTTGCTAGGGTTGGGTAAGTCTTAAAATTTGGGCCATATAATGGGCTTCAATCTGGTATGGGTCTGGGTGAAAGCTAAAACTTTGGGTTCAGAGGGCAGCTCAAAATGTTAATATAGCCCATAGAGGAAAAAAGGGTCCAATCCTATTACAGGTCTGTAACCTCTTGAAACTGGCCTCAAAGTTTGGCTCAGAAAAGTCCCAAAATTAGGAGTTCACGCAATTAACGCGCACGAAATTGTGCGAACGAAAGCTTTTCATACTAATGTAATAAAATCCTTTGAGATAAAGAGTTTGTTCGGAACAGGCTTGTATCCCGACCTAAAGTGCGATAGCTTTCTAAGATGATGTCCTTGTGCACATGCTTTGGAAGTTTATTTCGGG
>JAWQUT010000301.1:520171-527671 GCA_033807755.1 Ellobium chinense | reverse complement strand
TTACTCCACATCGTAAGTATCCACTTTGAATAGGCATTTTAAGGGGAGGCACTACCTTTTTTCCAGAGATTGTGATACATATAATATGATGTGCAACTGATCCTTATGAGTGCACTGGATTTCTATGCAAAATTACACACCAAAGTGCTTAATGGTGCATTCTTTTTCTTCAAGGGTTATGATCTTAGAACAAGTGTCCTTAGCGGTTACGCCAGTTGTTTGACATCAGATTTCACCCACGTCTCTTAGATACCTTTATGTATGAATCCTATGAAGGCCTTTTGGATTTTCTGTCTCGATGCAGAATTATCAGAAATTAGCAAAACCCTAGAAAATTAGGAAAAGCCTCCATGGATCGTGTATACACGTGTCTAGGAGACGTGGATGAAATCAGGGGTAAAAAAAACTGGTGCCATCACAAATGACAGTTGCTCTAAAATCTCTAAGCTGCTCTAAATTGCTTCTCTCTTGGGGGAGAAAAATGCACCATTCAGCACTTTGGTGTGCAAGTTTACATAGGAATCCACTGCATTCAAGGTGGTAAGTTGCACACCATGTAATGTGTATAACATCCTTTGGAAAAGGTAGGTGCCTCCCCTTAAGTTATGTAATTTCACTGCGTCCATCAGACTCCTGACCCTGTCACTTGTACAAGTATGACGACAATTCTTTTTCCTGGGCGAGTCTGGACACTGCTGTTGATCTCCACGAGGGTTCGAGGGGTGTAAGATTTTTATGTGGTGGGTGTAAGTGACTTCTGTACTATAGACTAATGCTCTCCTGTTCCTTTATGTTAGTGTGAGGAGTGGATCTGAGGAGCGGATCACAATATCGTTCAAGGAGTAACAATATTGTAAAGTTCTTAGGATTTTTTCTCGACTACGGAGGTTCAAAGTAAGCTTGGCAGATTCGAAAATTTTCTTTCTTTCTCTCTGTCCTTCCTTCCTTCTTTCCTTCCTTCCTTTCTTCCTTCCTTCTTTTTCTTTCTTTCTTTCTTTCTTTCTTTCTTTCTGTCTTCAAAAGGTTCCAACTGGAAACCCTAAGATGGATTTTATTAAACATAATATATTATCAATTTTACATGTCACCCAGCAGGCACAGTATGTGGCCAGAGGCTAGCACAGTCTGAGTNAGGCGATATTAGACAACGCAAGCAAATAATGCCAATCTCAAATTTTGGTATTGGCTTCTCAACCGTGATTTACTTTGTGTGTGATATGTGAGGAATATATTCAGTTGTCGCAAGCACATAAAATATCCCACTTTACTAACTGCCTATCTCTGACTGTGACGATGTGTCTTACTGTGGATATCTCTGTAACAATTGCTGAGTGCAAAATATCAGCATGAGTATCAAGCAACTGCTTAAGGTGAAATTCAAACAGATCTATCTCTATAGTAAACTTGGAACTGATTTATTGGACTTTTATTCTAAACAGTTGAATGGCTCATGACATAATATGACTCTTCTGTAACCCTTACCAGTGAATATAACCCAGGCTTAACAATATTATTGGCTGCCCCACCCACACGTGGTCCAAGCCAAACTTGGTTGTCATGGAAACGTCAGGCTAACTGACAGGTGTTAGGGTGACCACTCACCCCCACAGTGACAAGTGTCCAGCTCTCCACTGCGGTCAATAAAAACGGCTGGACATTCGGATCAGAGTTTGTGCACATTGGTTTGTGTGCTTTTATTGATGGGATCTGAAGACTTTTTGGGGGGAGCGATGAGAGATGAGGAGGGAGGAGGGGAATGGTTAATTATAGTAGGACAGTAACTGCTCACTGATGTTAATAAAATAGTTTATAGTCTTCTTTATATTTATTGTAAGCGTTGCTGATGTCGTTTCTGTTGTTGTTGTTTCGCTTTCATTATCGTTATCATCAAATTAATCCTCTTCACTGAAATTATATCACATCAGTCTATCTTCATCATCAACGGCAACATTTCTACCATCATCACCATCATTGCCATTACCACGACTGCATTTGCCACCACCACTACCATCCTTATCATCCACTGTACTATTACTTAGTACTATCATACACTAGTAGAGAAGGGAGTGGATTCAAACTCTCAAATTTCCAGCTCCAAAATCTATAGAAGAACAACTAGAAGTTACAACATAGGCCAGACCTCGTTGAAATAATAGGATATAGGGGGCTGAAACATGTATTTGACGAGGGGAAGGCGAGAATCTTCTCTTAGTGATTTTCAGAGGGTTTTTGCTCTCCGCACGTTAGCGTTCCATTCCCATTTCTACCAACAGCTAGTGCAAACGCAGACTGCAAAGGAAAAACACACTGCACTACGACACCTCTGGACGTGATAAAACCCTGTCTGATACCATCCTATTTCCTCCATCAGCTAACACTCTTTTTGGCGTCATGAACAAACTGCTGCACGTGGTTTGGATTTCTCCCCATTTCACACTCAAACTGCAACACGTTTAGCACCAACAAGTATTGCACACTGTGTCCTCTTTTTTTTTCCTCAGTCGCCATTGTTTCTAATAGCTACACGCAACATTCCAGCCAATTTTAGAGACACAGTTTGTCCCTAAACTTCCTTTGAGTTAAGGGACACAACTTGTTTTTGGAAGTTTGAAAAAGTCCGAGTGATTACATCCAGCCAAACAATTAAACCATCACAGCGACGCTTGGCTCCTCTCCCAAGCTCTCCCACGTCAACCACTTTGGCAGTTCAGTCGTGACTCTCACCACATTTCTCACATTTGAATTGCTGAATTTATTGTTATGTGGTTGGCTTTTGCCTAAATAAACAATCTTGAATCTTGAATCATGAATCTCACCTAAACCACCAGCAACACATCGCCTTCATCTCTTCCCATCCCTACATTCTTCTCAGAATCACCATCACAACTCTCAACAACCATCAGCAAACATCACTTTCACCATAATTATATCACCACCATCAGTAAGGTCGCGTTCTACATATTAGGGCACATGCAAATCTGAAAATACACTTGCTCAGAATGTTTAAGTCGATTCTGATATTAGTTTCGGGATTCTTGTTTGGGTTATAAAATATAAACATACCAATATTTATGGAATCATGATTCTTCACACTGTCAAACTCATTTAAATTCCCCGGTTTTCAACAGCTTTGCTTTAGTTTATGTAGAATACTAAGACTTTATACATCAGTATGAACAAAGCGGGTGTGTGTTGGGGGGCCGGGGGTGGGGTGGAGGTGGGCAGGAAAAGTATTTTCATAATGGATAAGAAAATCATACCTTGGAATAAAATGACATAATTCTAACTGAAGAGCAAATTCCCAAATCTCGATAACGGGTCATTCCAGTAAAATGTCACATCATTAGTTAGGCACCCTTTCGAAAAGCTTTGACGTTACAGCGATTAGTTTTGATTATTTCTAAACGGGATTACTTTACTCTTTAAATTAAAATAACCGATAATGGTTGCTATAAAATCAGTCTTTCAGACATTACGTTAACTGACGTAGCATTCTACTGGAATGGCCCTACATGGTGTCTGAGTAAATTTTAAAGAAATGGAAGTAATGTGAAGGTAGTTGTCCTTCACACATACAAATATTAAATCACATAATTCTTAAATGATTTCAGATTTCAAAATTACTTTTGATCTGAACGAGGCGATTCAGTAATGCGTCTATAAATCAGCTACCAACTAATCCAGTAGAAAAGAATTTAATTGGAACCTCCTCTCCTCTCTACGCGGTGGCATGGCCGAATCTCCTCTGGGAGACTCGGCTGTGCGTCCATCTGCAACAAACTCCAAAAACAATGATTACAAGGTTATACAACATGCAAATAGCGCTAGGGGATCTTAAAATAAGGAATGATTTAAGAAATATTTTATATAAGTGGTCAGTCCTAGCATAAAAGGTTTGATACGTTCACAACCCGGTAAAATTAATGCATTGGTAAGACTGGACGTCTTTAAAAATGTACACTTTTCAACAAAAGTGCCATTACTGAGTTTAGAAAAACGCTCTTCAGTTTTTCTCCTCTCATGGCTGGTGAGGTCTTTTCAACGTTTGCCTCTATTCATTTACGTCTTCTTCCATCTCTCACTCCCTACTCCCCAACATTAAACACTTTCACAACTTTCGTTTACACTTCTCTGTTTCTTCCCAAACGTCTTTGGCCGTCTTTTGCACGCGCTGCTTCCCTGGGATTCTCGCATCCATTGTTTCTAATTGCCCCGACGTTCTGCTCGTTTTCACCACAAGTGTTAACAGACCTGTTTGTACACCCCTTGTACACCTGCCGTCCTTTTGTACACAATCTTGCGTTTGTCTCACTGTTATCTTTCTAAGCGAGCTTCCGTGGGCTCTGCGTGCTTAAGAGCTTTTTTGCACTTACCGTGTTTTAGCATTGTATCGACTGTTTGGGTTTGAAGTTGCTAGTTTTCTTCAACATATTTTTCTCATTTAAGGCTTGGATTTCTAGTCATTTTGTGTGTCTGTCTGCCTGCCTGCCTGCCTGCCTGCCTGCCTGCTGCCTGCCTGTCTGTCCTGGCTGGCCGTCTGTCTGTCTGTTTGTCATTGGCCTGTTTTTCTCAATAATCCGTATGATCTACATTTACAAAATATAATGGCGGGAAAGTAGTCGTAGATTGGAAATTTGTAATGAAAGTTGGACGAAAGAGTCAGGTCAGTTTTGTATGTTAGTTCCTTCACCATTTTAATCTTTCATTCATTCATGTCTTCTGTCCATCTTTGTTTTGCCCCGTCTTCCTTCCCTCCTTCCTTCCTTCTATCCTTCCTTCCTTCCTTCCTTCCTTCCTTCCTTCCTTCCTTCCTTCCTTCCTCTCTTCCACAGACCTTCACTTCGTCATTTGTGTTTACTTATCCGCTTCACTCCTTGTATTTATTCTGTCGACAGTCACCACCAAGTCTTCATACGCACAATCTGTTATGTTACACCTCTGCGTGCCGCCTGTCTCAACAGTCACACTTTTCTGTGAGAGGAAAATTTTCACACGTAAACACAAGAAGTCCTCGCATTTCCAGCAAATCATACTGGCCACCACAGCTCAAGTCGTTGACTTTAAACAGTTCGTTTGTTCCGCATCCATTAGCAAATTCAGAATGTTAAACCTTGACTTTTACATTGGTTAGAATCTGAGTGAAAAGGAACCCGTAATGGTTTGGCATTCACAGACAATCTTAAAGAATTACGCAAGGCTGCGATAATTGAGAGCTTGCGCTTTAACAGTGGGATCTCTTACTATGATTAAAATGCAGTCTAGTAATGTTTAA
Source organism: Ellobium chinense (assembly GCA_033807755.1). Classification (NCBI taxonomy): domain Eukaryota; kingdom Metazoa; phylum Mollusca; class Gastropoda; order Ellobiida; family Ellobiidae; genus Ellobium; species Ellobium chinense. Next base: position 522,399 of record JAWQUT010000301.1, on the reverse strand, counting down.
CATGCAGAGTTTATGCATTTCTTGTGATCATAAGATATCCCTTGCGCAAATTCTCAATTTTTTGATAACTACGTTTATCATTAACTGACAGTATAAAAAACGATCTTAGCAGCAAGAATTTGACCCAAAGTATGAATGCTATCCCGGTTTTATATTTTTTCTGTGGAAAGACAAATATTTGAATAATGTCAGTGCTGTAGATTCTAGATGATTCATGCCATTTAACCTTCTATCAACATAGTTAGTCTCGATATTACGAGATGTTTTACTTTGTGAATCGGGCTTAGTGTGTAACTCTGATGACGGAAGACCTACAGGGACGTTTGAATTTTTTCGCAATGGTATTTGAGAATATTCTATGACTACTGGTAAGACTTAAAGGCTTCTACATTTTGAAACTAGGTGAAAACTTGTGGAGCTTGTTGTAAGCTCTTAAGATTGTAAAGGAATAATTATAGAGTGAAGTAATGAAGACCTCTCTCTAATTCCTCATTTTCTCAAGCGTCAAAATTGCCTGAGGCATTGTTAGTCTTTTCCCCATTGTCTTCTTTCTCTCCTTCTACTTGTGCAGTCTTAGTGTGATATCTTCTATTGTATGCTATGAGATATCTAGCCATCAGAGGTGAAAACAGTCTCAAATGGATGGCAGCACACATGGGACTGAATTAATGAACTTTATATATATCTTGATGCAGTCACTGGCATTGTGTCTGGAATTTAAGAAAAGGAAATTGACTTTACAAAGATTAGAAGTAGAACGAGATCCTGTCAACTGCCCCTACCATTTTATCCAAATACTCCAACGGAATCGGTTGCCAGAGTTGGAAAGTTGGCTCTATTAAGTCAGATTCCTCCACAGGTCTGATGACAATGACTCTGAGATAAAAACTACATTTTAAATGCATGTTGACTTGGCAAGAGGCGTTGATTACGGTCTATCCTTTCCCTTTCCCGAGCGGGGCCAGAACACAGTAGCTAGCCATTTTAAACACATTTCAAACTATTTAAGTGTCGATTCATAGAAATTTCAGTCACTAAGCAATGGATAATATTTAGATTCAAGCCTAATCCCTAAGCTCAATTCAGTTTCCATTTACGAAAGATTTTCAGTTCCTAATATAATCAGTAATATTGTTGTGGGTTGTATTAGCCTACCGTTGGCTGGTTGGTCGGCGATATATAGTCATTGGGATCTTTGCCCCGTACAGAACATTTGCTTTAGGAAACAAGTGCAACGTTGTCTCAGAAGGTGGAATTCCTGGGCTTATTTTCAGCATTTACTCAGAGCTGACGGTATAGACAGACTAGATCATTGTGTGCACTTTATTTCTTATGTCTACAGAGAGAAGCGCCGACGGAACGCTGCATTAACAATACAACAATCTCAATTTTAGTAACAAATTGACTGCCGTTCCTTTTCCTTCTAAAGATATCGCAGTACCTCATCAACTTAAGTGGCCAGCCAAAAGAAACAAGTCCGAGAACTCCTCTTCTGTTGAAATTGCCGTATTTGTTTTCGTGACAGATGGAGTTACTCCCCGCTAAAAGGCTTCGCTTTTCGCTACAAGGTTTACAGTTACAGTTCTTGGTTGTGTCGGCGTCAGCGGAAGGAAAACGTCTTATCTGACAAATCATTTTCTGGAGATAGTTAAGTTAAAGCTGCACCATCTCATAGCTACAGTTTCAGGGCAAGCTCCGCCTGCAGGTGGCCGTAGACACTGTCTTGACTTAGATGGATTTGTTTTCATATTTCAAATACTATATTTTTTTATATCACTTTTCTTCATCTAGTGATATACATAGTTTCTGCGTAATGGAAATCTTTTACTTTTGAAACTCGAAAAAGTAGCCTTCCCCTATGTGAACTGTGCGGTTTAATTAAAAGAAGTGAAGTGTCCCTTCCCTCTCCTTTTACACACTAGGCGGATCTTTAAGGCTTTAACTCTAACACAAATATCGGTTACCTCTTCCCCTCTTTAATTTCTGCAGTCACCTTTTGTACGTAAATTCACTTAAGAGCTTTCGTAGACCATCTTCTCTCGGCATCTCCCCCTGTTTCATCATAATGAAATACAGTCAGTCAGCTTGTTTCTAGTCCAGACGTTATACCAGAGTTCTGATCCCTATGATAAGTGTTTTATTAATGATGAATAGGAATATCCCAAAGATCCCAAATTTTATGTTGCTTTATTTCACGTGATGGAAAGGTTTGGGAGAAGGGTGGGGGG
>JAWQUT010000301.1:462973-520063 GCA_033807755.1 Ellobium chinense | reverse complement strand
ATCCCACTCAGAGCGAGCAGTGGTAAACCTAACAGAGTACTTAAATGTCGGCATCTATTGATGATCTCAACAAAATACTATGTCGATTTGTATTGCGTAACATAACAACAATAATACTAAAAATATTGGATGCAGCCTATATATCTTATATCCACCTTGCTTTCCATTATATGTATGCACTCAATCCCATAGCGTAAGTAATATTGCTGAGATACATGTAGGATTGGTCCAATTTCAATTCCGAAAACATCCGCAATTCCCGGAAAGTCTCCAAATCTAGCAATACAAGCACTGAGAACAATGGCTGCCAGTCATGCCGAGAGACTCAAGAACTGCAGGTCTGCCGCCCGATCCTTACAGTATTTAAAGGATATTATTATTTTCTTGAAATGCCGCAGAAAGGTTATAAATACTTTGCAGAAGGTTACACTGACAAGATGAAGAAGGTTGGGGGATCTTTACCATTGTGCATACGGATGACAGCCAAATTAAAAAAAAACCAAAAAACGCTAACTCTATCCCACGGAAGAAAAGGTTCACTCCCATCTCGCCTTCCCTCCACTCGCTGTCCAAGATTTTAGAGGCCTTTTGTAGGAGTTACTCTGAGAAAAAGAAGACAACCCAGGATATTGAGAAAGACTCTAGGATACTGCCGATCTAACTTTAAGAATCAAACTGCCGAAAGTCTTCATACAAACATGTATTCTTGTGTATCTTGTCGATGTCCAGTAAAGCGTGGGGTGGACAGCATCATTAATTTAATCCATGATTAAAGTTTTCTTTGTTCCTGGTGGGTTTGACAAAAGGAATGAATGTCACCCCACCCACCAGTCTCCCAGCATATCCGTTCGTGTAATGTGCATGTCCCGAAATTGTATCTTGTAATCACTGTGGACAGACAAGGAAATATATGCAGGGAAATATGAGGAAAATACTCATCTTTCAGAGGAATTCCTATTATATGCTGTGAAACCCCTCTAGTTGAAAGTGCCCTATGATAGAATGAAGTAAGTACCATCTAGCATGTCTTACACAGGACGGGTTACATAGCCTGCTTACAGCATCTTCTAGAAGAAGGGTCACATACTTCCGTCTGACAAACTCTGTTGCTTGACCAGGATTTAAGATGGCAGTAAATTATTTCACATTTCTTATACCGATTGATCAAAATACAGCTTGTCATGTGATATCCCTTAATAAGTAGATTGGTCAACTGGGGGGTATCGTGAATGATTCAAAGAAATAAGTGCTGCTTGTGGTGCTGGGGAGTTTAGTAAATTTAGTGCATGCTTGATCCGTTTTATTCAAATGTTCATGTATTAGTCTAAATATCTTCTAAGTCTGAAAATCTAAAATATTAACTATAATTAATTGAACTCCAAAGTAATGATTGCTATCTTTCAAATCGCACCAGACAGTCAGATTCCTTGATAAGATTTGTTTCGATTGTGATTTGGTCGTCGAAAGTGTGCTCTTTATAAACCCGGAAGATAGGAATGTGTCGTCCAATAAAACTTCTTCTTTCCGATACATCAACCAGTCATATTTCTCCATGTGTATCTCCATCACGGTACTTATGCTCCTACTCCCGACTTATTTATGCGCTGTGGAGACGTTGATTCAAATTAAAAAAAATATCTGAATGAATATGTATGGCTTCAACATGTTCGTGTAAAAGCACACATTCTTTGGGAATAAAAAAGAGAGAAAGAGAGAGAGAGAAAGGGAGAGGGAGGGGAGGATTTGAATTGATTGTTAAGAACATTGTTATTTTTTGCTCATTTACAACAAGTTGTTGTCTGAGCTGAATAAATATATTGTTATTGGTATTGTTATTGTTATTGTTATTGCTGGCATGAACTCAGTGACGTTCACAAACTTCAAGTTTCGCCTACGCCCCATTTTAATGCGAACCTTAACCTTTGTTATGACATTTACACTGTCTCTGACAGCGCTGTATATTGTTTTATACCACGTATTGCTAATTTAGTTGTATATTTTTTTTTCTAGTTTGGGAGATGAAAGTCGTATCCTGTGAGAAGATTCAGACACTTGATAAACACATTGTTTTCAGAGCTGACACAAGTCTGAGAAGAAGAGAGATCGTGTTTGTTTGTGAGGTTATTGAATCCAGTAGAGCTCTTAGCCTGAGTCAAGATGAGTCAATACAGGGGCATAGGATGGTGGGAGAAGACTTGATTGAGAGAGAGAGAGAAATGGAGAGGGAGAGAAGGAAAGAAGGACTGAGAGAGAAATGGCGAGGGGGAGAAGGAAAGAGGGAATAAGAGAGAGATATGAAGGTCAACTTGAATTTAAGTCAGCGATTCAATTGCGAGAGACAAAAAGACAGAGAGTGAGAGAGAGAGAGAGAGAGATGGAGAGGGGGAGAAGGAAAGAGGGACTGAGAGAAAGAGAGAGAGAGAGATGGAGAGGGGGAGAAGGAAAGAGGGAATAAGAGAGAGAGAGATGAAGGTGAACTTGATTTTAAGTTAGCGATTCAATTGTGAGAGACGAACGAAGAGAAACAGACAGAGAGAGAAAAAGAGAGAGAGAGAAAAAGGGAGAGAGAGAGAGAGAGAGAGAGAGAGAGAAGGTGGATGAAGGAGATAAAATTTAATTTCACTTTACAAGCAACAAGAAATATTTGTTCTCCATAGCTTCTTTTATCATTCAAGACCTAAATCATGACATGATTTGTGCCCGAGAGAAGTAGGACAGGGATTTATAAGGGGGACCTTGGTAGCCTATAGGTACACGCTTCCATTCACACACGGGCTATGGAAAGAAATCCCCACATTCGGCATGTAGCCTCTCTTCGTTCATCCTGGAAGAAAAAAAATGAATTTAATCGTCCGTTGATCCCACAGCTTTTAATGGGCATGCGACATATGCTAGTCTTGACTGTCAACATCTTTTCCATTTAGTTCTCCCTTGTTGTGCGGAGAAATTTGGCCGCAGGCGTCGTCTTCGTGCGGCGAAAAAAAATATAAAGACCAGATTAGGTAAAAATGAATTACCGCTGGAGTGGGGGAATTCCCATTGAAAAGAGGATCTTTCTGTCTGGGTCCAATAGCTGTAGGGTTGAATTCCTGATTGCAGAAATTTTATATTTCTAATGTCTCCTACTATACCCTCCTTGTCCCCTACCATTTCCCTTTTTTTTTCTCCCTACAGCCTTGTAATTTTGTCAAGAGACAATCAAATCTGCTTGATGGCAGTCCGCTTAATAGCACCTTCGGCTTAATAACAAAATTTTGTAGATATCAGAATATTGTAGTGACTTACAACATTCACCGAATAACCAAGTCGCAACTTCGTCGTTTTGTAGCAACTTTTTTTCTGAACTTCCGAAGAAATGCGATTAAGCAGAATCGCTTATATCACGTTTTTGTTTCCAATGGCTTTCTTGAAAAGACATTTTTCAGGGTAACTACTTTTATAGGACACAAAAGCAAAACACGCCTACATGATGTGTTTTGGGGACTGGAAACCTGTATCTTCCGCCCCTTATCTCAAAGCCTCACATTTCTCCCGAATGGCGGAATTCAACACTTTGTTTCCCTGCTTTCGGCGACTTATCGAATGACAGGATACTGCCAATTATGTTATAGTGTGAACTTCACCTTCTTGTAGGCGGGGTCACTCAGCAGGGGAGTGAGGACTGGTCTAATGTTTCTCGCTAAACAAAGTAAAAGGGCATGAACTGTCAGTCCGTTATGTTTTCTTTCTTTCTTTCTTTCTTTCTTTCTTTCATTTTTCCTGTCTTCCAGTATAATCTTTTTGTGCCGTGGAAAAGAATGAAGTAAAACTTGATTTTTTAGGCTGATATTTTGGATCTGAGAAAGTATCGTTTTCGACTTTAGCCTCACAAGAGTGACACAAGCGGCTGTCTCATGTATTCCCTCCAGCTCAGAATTCCACCTAAAACTGGACTTCGAAAGTGACAGAATGAAAATGAAACAATAACGGAAATGCACCATTCCTAGGATCACGGACAAAAGAAATGAAGAGAAGAATGTAGAAATAGTGAGAGAGAAATGAAAAAAGATCGAAAGATGAAAAAAAAAAAAACAGAAAAGGGAAAATGGAGAAAAAGAAAAGGAGAAAGGATGAAATCAGGGAATAGATAAATGAAAGGAATGAGCCAAGATGGAGAGAAAGTATGATGAGAAAGCATTTTATTTGCTAAGTGTCATAGATTCGTGTCCACTTCCATCTCTTTTAGTTCAAAGATAATTGGATTTGAAACTGTTCATTTCAATGTATAATCGGCCGCATCAGTGCCACATCATATTACCCCTTTGAGCTTAACAGCACAAATTATGACATCCTCATCAAAATCTACCGTCTGCAGTAAATCCTTTCAGACGCGATACTACCAAGACCTCACGTCGAATCCGCCCACTTCCAGTGCAAACTTTTGGTAGAGATTCCACAAACACACAGTGTCCCGTGGATTCGAACGTTGGAATGCATGGATGACTAGAATTTTGTTTGTCGAATCCATGCACCTCACGAGCCACAGCGTCACACGATCTGAAATGTGTCTGGAATGTCAAACTTTGAGTCAAAGGGGTACATAAACCAAATGAAACTATGGTCCTTTTCCTTGGTGCAAGATCCAAATTCGTTGTACTCATGTTTTAAGACAGTGATAGAAATAGGTACTCTTGTGACAAATCAGTCAAGGAAAGATTGGTTTTTGCACAGTAAGGCATCTGTTGCGTTTTCAGAATCTGATTGGAACACACCATCAGCTTTGGAGTCTCAACCATGAGCATTCGTGGAAAATACGCCTAACACTTTCAGGAAGCTGTCAGAGGTCAGACATACATTGTACAAAGAGTGCATCACACCCTAGACTTGCTAAAGGCAAACAACCAACCAAACAAAACGAAAAAAAAAATAGCCCTTCCTCTGAAATAAGTGGCTTTATGTTGTAATTTTTGTCGTTGTTCAGCATTGCAGCACGTTTGACAGCTGTTTCAAATGAATGTGTGCAATACTTGCTGCTGAATCAGGAAAACTAACTTTATACAATGTTACGAAAATACATTTCTGTGGCACACTTCCACCCCACACTGTTGATAATTTTTACATACAATAGGGGAACGTCCCATGGAACGTCCCAACCGTGGTCAGTATGTCTCAGAGTGCCTCACGTTTTGAAGACCGTGGCATATTTTACTGAAGAAGACATCCAGTGTACGTGTGCGTGCGTGTCTCTCTTTGTTCTATTTATGTAGAACTCCGTTTGTAGCAAATTCCACAAGCTTTGACAGTGTCCTGCCATGTGATGACCTCGTGTGTCCGTGTGCTGCTGCCAAGAGCAATATGAGGATAATAAATTTTTCCTGACTTCATTGTATTGTTTCACATTTAGAAATTCGGCAGTTTTTTGGAGACGAGATCATTTTCGGCATGATATGCTCTGGCTAGTTGGAGCCGAATATGGAAACTTTTACTCACTGCTCTTTGCTTGAAAATCCACCGCGTAGTTCCATACACTGTTCTACATTTTGGAAATATGTTGTTTGCTGATATGGAGGATTTTTCAGTTCACCGGAAGAGCTCGCGGGCAACGTGAGTGGCTGCTTCCACTTGCAAAGTCTTCGGATCTTTTTCCTCCTCAAAATTCTTTTCATTTCAGAAATTAAAACTATCTCTAGTTTAGATCTGTCGCAAGTATTCGTATTCGCATCCCTCCAGACAACAAGGGGCTCATGTGTAGAGATAATGACAACCAAAAAAATGTACCTGCCTATTTTTAGGTGGTTTAGTCTTGACCGGTGATCATTTATAATGTGAAACGTTCTCTGTTTTACACCTGAAATACCTGAGAATAAATGTCCAACTCTGTTGCTATTTTCGGTTCTCTTTTAATTTTAAAATCCGAACATGACATTACTCAGTTCAGACTTTAAAATTTTCGACCAGCCACACCAATATGCAATGATCATCTTCACACTAGAGTTCAGCGACACTGAAGTCCTGATCCTCAAAGAGTTGAGAAAGTTACTGAGTGATTTATCCCGCGTGAGGAGACATTGCATGGATGCAAGGCTTTTGAACCTTAGTATTTTCATCTGTGGGCTTAAAACTGTGCCATCCAGATAGAAAGCCCCGCCCTACAAATAGCCATGGACAGTTGGGCACTGCTTCGACCTAGGTAGATTCGCTTTCATATTTCAAATATTAGGGATTTTTAAGACCAATTTTCTTTACCGTAACGTTTGGAGGGATAGCACACTAGTGATATGAAAAGTTTCGATGCAGTATGAAATCTTTGAGCCCTGAAATTCGGACAAATAGCTATCTAGTGTGATGCTTACAGCTGAACAGCGATTCGTAAAATGTCTTATCATCTTTTATACATCCAACGGGCATTTAAACGCGATCTATTTTATGTGATTGCAAAAGCGAAAGCTGTCACTTTAAGTCAGACCACAGTGCAATGTGTGTCAATAAAAAAAAAGAAAGAAAAAGAAACACGCCATCACAAAACATTCACATTTCACAATAAAAAAAGGCAAAATGTCAGTTTACAATTTGTCTCAAAGAATATTCTGGTCGCCAACAAACACAATGTGTCCTCAGAAATGGTTTAGCAAACAAACAAAAAGCTACACTGGAAACCACTTGTGTTATGATTTCTGGGGTTGCAAATATTTCCAGGAGACACATTTCCATATGTTTGCGTAAGACCATCTCTGCGTCTTGTCCAATATTTTACTAGAGGGCGAATAGTGAATAGTTCAGGGTGAGCCTTGGAAAAATTCTGGATTTTAAAGGGTGGACAACCTTTCTTACTTTTTCTGTGTGACAATTGGAATGTAATATGGTTTGTATTGGTGTTGTTTGTGATCGTGTATTGAAATGACTGACTGACTGACTGACTGACTGACTCTGACTGACTGTCTGGCTTGCTAGCTGGCTGGCTTTCTGGCTGGCTGACTGGCTGGCTGGCTTGCTGACTGACTGACTGACATAGTCCTAAGTCACTTATTTTCTCTACGGCATTCTACTCAAGAACACAAACATTTGAAAAACATTGAAACCATGAGAACCTCTCTTCCTCTTTCCGCCCCTTATGGAATTCGAGTCTGCGACAGCTTGTTGCCATCATAGACAATTATGTACTGACCATCTTGCTATAATGCAACATTAACTATAGCACATCCATCAGTCAGTCAGTCAGTCAGTCAGTCTGCAGCGGGATCATTCAGTGGAGTTTGCTCAGTCACTTGCCTTGAAATCAGAGTAACACGTTTGTTACATGACATGTTGATCAGGTCCCATGGCATAACAGATTTCGACACTTTACAACGTGAGATCATCTTTGCATTTCGTAAATGGGATTCAAATCTTTTGATGTACGGCAAACCACCAAGTGTGTTATTGAGAGGTAATGGAGATATATTGAAGAGAGGTACTGGTCAGTGAGGTACAACGTCAAGTCCATTCATGGGTTTTGTTTCTGGTGCAAGTTGATTTATCCAGGTAAAGCGATTCTACTTTAATTTGTTGCTTTTTTTAGTCAACGCAATAAATATGTGAAAGGGCTTTTGACACAAATTCCGAGCCTTAGTAGTTGGGGTTAAATGACGAGATATCCCCTTTCCTCTCACCCCTTCCTTCTTGTGGATTGGACCTGAACTCAGACTACTGTTTGGGACGACATCGGTCCTCCCCGTCAATTTCCACCTGTTGCCCCAACCCGCATAATCAAACTAATTCCCAGCAAGCATACCTCGCCTGCCTCCCTCACCCACCGACCCTAGGCCTCGCCCCAACATGGCGCCAACACTAACCCTTGCTCATCCGGGAGGGAAATGGCTGAAATGCAACACTACGACAAACATTCGAGGTCACCGCAAGGTCAACATTTGGCCAACCTGTCTGAATAATGGCGGCCGGAATGTCGTGTCCGTGCACAATGAACGAGGCGCAAACAGATTGGAGTTATCCCCATTTAGTCCGGTATGATCACACTCTGTCTACAAACTTTAGAGTGATGTCCCTTTGTTTGAGAGTCACCTCCCTTTGTTCAGGGGTTATCTGAGTTTGCTGAAAGTTACTCCCTCTTGCACGAGAAGGTGGGGCTCCTTTTCTTCTCATCAACAAAGGCGCTATAGCAGCTGTAAGTTTCTGGGAGATGTTCCAGTGAAAAAGATACTCCATCTAAGTGATAAGTTGATATTCACAAATTTGCTCAAGCATACTCAAGTCTCCCATAGTCCCCTTCAGTAAATAAAGGCAAGTTCCATGTTAGACAGTAAAAGGACTTTGTTAGGAACATCTAAGACTTCTATATTTGATGGGTAATTGTGTTTCAACACCCAATTTACAGAATAAGACCAGTTTTCACGTCTGATATAGCCGAAATTCAACTCTAAAGGTGCCAAGATTTAAAATTTAGCCAACTGTTGTACCTTTCTCTCGGTCAGGGTTACAGATCTGTAGGCCTACATGAATATAGGTCGAAGAGGTTGGACTCACAGTCTAGAGGGATATCATTTCTTTTTCAAGTTATTTTTCTCTCTCTGCCAGGATCCAGGCCAGGTAAGTATAGATGCTGCCTGTGCTAATATACGTTAGCACTATTGGGGGGTCAGGCGCCGCAGAGAGAGAGAGAGAGACAGAGAGAGAGAGAGAGAGAGAGAGAGAGAGAGAGAGGGAGAGAGAGAGAGAAAGAGAGAGAGAGAGCGTGCAGATGAGCCTAACCCTCGTTCGGTTGACAAAGTTTGAGGTCCCAGCTATGTTTTTATGGGGATAGGTTCGAACTGCGACACATAGCCAAATAGCTTACTTGTCTTGTTTGCCCCCCTCCCCCCTTGCCCTCCATTCAGACCCATTTTTTTATGATTTAAATGCTCATCTGTCAGTAGGAATGGCCAACACAAATAAGACTGAGATGATAACAGGAAATTAGTCATAGCGTAATAATACAGAATAAATATTTGAGCCTATATATAGTCTTAAACACTTTGGACAGAAGAAAAAAATCTGAGGCGTTATTCTGCTCGTCATTTTGCTATAGCAGTGAAAGAGTTTATTATATACTAGGACCACCCTTGCAGGAGGACCTAAGATGACAATACTGTACTTCAAATCTGCTGAATCTATGTAGATTAAAGACATACTATGAAAAGTACCTGGTAGTAGAAAAGCTAGATTCCTCATTCTCTGGTCAATACTCTGGTCAAATATGCCAAACTTCACCACTGAGCGCTGGGCGATCTTTCAAACTAAGCCCTTAGGTATATGCTTCAAGGATTGAAGATCGCTATGTATGGTCACATCATAGCCATAATATCATCTTACAGAAATATGACAACGATGGTTTGTTATCACTATTACAATTATACATAATATCAAGAATGATCTTTGGACTCTGTAAGGATACGTTCTTTAGTGGCCAAAATGACCCATCTCTTATGTGGCAATCCCTTCCGCAGTGGCTGTGTACTCAGGCTAAAAGGTTGCAGAAGCCCAATTGGTCAAAAACAAATTGGACTATCCGAGTCGATAGTAGCAGAGTATAAAATCTGTGTAGAAATAATCATATAACATGAAACCACACCGCAAAAGTGGTGAAATTCAGTTTTGAATTTGTAAACAAATAATTGTTGCAGGCAATGTTTCCCAATGGCTTCAGGGGATTTCATTTGTGCGGGCCTGTGATCTGCAAAGAAGGCAAAATTTTTAATCCCTTTTCATGTAATTCAAAATTGTGAAAAATCTAAAAGAAGGACCCCCACCGTAAACAGTATATAATTTGAGCACAGTGGTGACACCAGACCTGCAGACTAGTCTTGACCATCTCAGAACGTTCCTGTGGTTCGAGCAGAAATTGTAAATAAATGGCTCAAAGAGGCTTTTACAATCTGGCTCCAGGAACCAAAAGTGCTGAGCTTAATATCTCTCTCTTCTTCCGTTTGGTTCGTAAGACACGAGACCTTCCCATATGTAACCCTCATACTACTCATATATAATGCATGGTCTTTTCTTCTCAAAGTGCCAAGCCTGTCTGTAAAGCCACTGCCCATTTCCGGTTGCCCAGACTAGAATGACTTTGGTCATTCGTAGATTGGAAAACATAATTATGGACTGACCTTCTGTCTATGTTACTATGAAAGAAATTTAACGATATCTACTTACGCATCATACTGCTCTTTAAATAGAAAAGTCAAGTTTCATTTAATTCATTCCAATAAATACATGAAGGCTGCCAGCTTATGAAATGCAACAAAATTTGAGTAACTTGATTAAAGTCATTCGGTTAAGTTCATGACAACTAATCGACTTGCCCTATAGCCTGAACGATCTTAGTAAGATAGCACATAGAAAAAGAAACCAGCAGATACGTGTCTTAAACACACTTGAAAGCACACGTTTACAACACTAGGCCGTTGTGGGATCACAAAATGTCCCCCCATCACAAAGTATCCCCCTGGTCATTCTGTGATATCACAGGGTATCCCTCCCCCCGATCCAAAATGCTCCTCCCCCCTTCAACACCCCAACATTAAATCTTTTCACAACCAGCCTCAGGGGGAGCCCGGGGGTGTATGGGAATGACATAATTTATCAATTACTCAGTGAGTAATTTAAATGCTAGGTCAAAGAGTGTTTTACAGTTTGGCACAGGTATGAGTAACATGTAACCAAAAGAGGTAGAATAAAAGAGGAAGTGATAATAATGGAGCTGGGGGGAGATATTTTACACTGACATCCCCTCCCCTTCCCTTCCCTTTGTGATATCACAAAGTGACCGGNGGGGGGGGGGGGGGGGGACACAGTTCAGTTGGGGACACTTTGTGATGCCACACCGTCCCTTCATTCCCGGTCGAAATCAAGCCCCGCCTACAAACGGCCAGGCACATTATCTCGATTCAGTTGGATTTGCGTTCAATTTCAAATTCAGGACGTTATTGACCAAGTTTCTTTACTGTAATATTCAGAGGGACAATAAACTAGCGATCTGCAATGTTTCTTTGCATTATGAAATTCTTTAGTTACGAAATTAAAAAAAAAGAAAAAAAACACTCCGAAATTAACCATGCGAATGGATTCAAATTAGTAATTTAACCCATCATGTCCCTCCTCTCCTTTTATATCGCTGTCTTGCCTTTAAAACCGATTAAACTTAACTAAAACAAAATATTTTGTTCTTTTTGTCCTCAATATCTAGTGTAGGCTAAATGTAGCAGCACAATGGAACCAGAGTAAAGAAGCGTAATAAAACATAAGAAGGATATTCGTATTCATGGCTTAAGCAGACAATTTAGGATAAGGATCAAGTCTGTCACTTCCGGAACAAGATGGTGTTACTCCACGACATATTGGGAAGTGGTAGATGTCAGACTTGCAGGCGGGATGGGCAAATCGATGTCAAGGTATCGATACACATGGTGGTTTGGTAGACGGCGATTACACATGATTTCACCGAGACATCGACAACAATTTTTAAAAACAATTAGATACTGTCTTCTGTCTAAATAATTGAGAGCTTGCGCATTAACGATGGGATCTCTTACCGCCTTAAGAATTACATTAGAACATCGGTGATGAATGTTCCTTCAGTAGCGATCAACATGCAGAGGTAATGTAATTCGTACTTGGTAAGATATCTCATCGCTGATGCGCAAGCTCTCAAATGTCTGGTTTGATATTTGCAAAATCAGATTAAAAAGTGACACGAATAATCATTCTAAAATACTTGGCTGAAAATACTTTTACGGGTGTTTAGCAGAAAGTCGGTTAGAATATGTTTACGGTTGTAATGACAGTCTCTATACTTATTTGACTACGATAAGAGTACCATACTGTAACAAGCCCCCTTGTCATTTTTTCATGCCGAGCCAGTCTGATTCAGTGTTAAAAAGATATTTCCACGTTAACCTTTCACTTTGATAAGGGTAACGGGGACATGTGCGATAAAGCATTTAGGTCGTATTTCCACCAACATTATATCGATAAATGATGTGAATGGAAATTCTCGTCGATATTTTCACTACTAGCATTCGCCCATGTCTAGGCGGAGTCAAGGAAGTTTTTGATTACTGGGATGTGGTCAGTGTGTAGACTAATTGAGGAGGATGAGGGGAGGAAGGGATTGCGGAATGAATAAGGGAGTGAATGGGTGAGTGAGTGAGTGAGTGAGTGAGTGAGTGAGTGAGTGAGTGAAGTGGAGTGAGTGAGTGAGTGAGTGAGTGAGTGAGTGAGTGGGNGGGGGGGGGGGGGGGGGGTTAGATCGGTAGCTGACTGGTTGGCTTGCTGGCTGGCTCGCTAAAAGTTGGTGTTGAAAAAGGTAATCTTTGAATGATGACAGGTGGGGGGTGATTGCATAAAGATGAAATCTCGTTCTTAAAGCTCAGCGAGGAGAGGCCTTTAACTTTTCAGAATGAGAAAGAGATTGAGAATTCGGGGGAATTGATAGGCACTACAGTTGGTTCATCGAGGCCATCTCTCTCTAGCTCCCTGTCTCTCTCTCTCTCTCTCAAACACACACNCACACACACACACACACACACACACACACACACACACACACGCACACACACACATGCATGCACATACAGAAGTACACGCATGGGAACAGATATCCCAGCGCGCATTCAAATCTCATCGCACACAAATAGACACCTAAACACATACACAACACACACAAAGTCGTAAGCCTACACAGTAGTGCTGTATGACTGTTAAATCATTTAGTTACCTATTACTTTTTGATCTTTAATTTACTGCCAGATTAGTGCACTCATGAGTGAAAAACTGGTAAATTACAAAGAAAATAACTACCAGAAATTGTTAATTTGCAAAAAAATATAATAATTCTGTCCTCCATTCTCCGACTCTTTCTCACTAGATGTCACCCACCCTAACACTTAGGCTGGATGACCTCTCCAGTCCTTCTCCCTCCCTTCTTTTTTCCAAATAAATTCAATATGGCAACGAGTTATCGAATGGTTCTCAATTATCTGTAGCTGGAATAATCAGCAATCATGATTAGGTCTATCAAAAAAATACTCAAGGTATTGCTCAGCACTGCTACACAATACGGACTGACCTTCGTACCGTTTAATGGCGCTATTTTTGTCAGAGTGTGGGAGTGGGGTTAGGTACGGTTCAAATAATTGAAATGGTGGGGGCACATGGGAGTTGAAAGAGATGGGGAAGGGGAGGGGGGTGGGTAGTTAACAAGGACAGACCACGTACCGTCTAGACGTCAACATTTGACACTTCAGACTGAAATGAACAAGAATTAGCAAAAGTCACTATCTAGAAGACAAAGTTTCGTTATGGGCGATACTGAATCAACCTGAAAAGGACAAACGCTGCTTGATCAGCATTGTTAATAATACTCGAAGCCTCAATTTAATCGACTACTTTCTATATTATAGCATTGTGTCAGGTTCACAACCGTTTCGCGGGCTTTGTCAGACGTCACTTGAGTGACCAATCAGAAACCTAGTCGTGGTCAAGAGAAGCTTAGGCCTAGCCAATGAGCTAGGTAAATAGGCCTATGTTCTCAGTCGCACTTTTGGTCAGAAGGCTGGGTGGCCATATTTTCAAAGTGCTTTCTTGCAGCTCTTCCTCTAGGATCATTTTGCTCAAGGCACACGTAAGATTCAAACTGAGACAAAATTAGCAGATCTAAGCCTTATGATTTCATTTCTTGTCGTATGAGGCTACCAAAATAATAATAAAAAAAAACAAATAACGTAGACTAGACTAGTCTAGACTAGTCTTCCAGTCTATAAAGTTTAGGTAAGCCAGAAAAAAACTAGACTAGACTAGTTGATGGCCAAGACTAGTCTACCACAGTAGATCTCTAGTCAAGAATGAATGTACCAGTCACCGGCGTAGACCAGTCATCGGCATATTAGTCTAGAATATAATAGACTATACCCTCGAGTTTTGGCCTCTGAACAGCAAAACTTCGCGAAACTTTCGCTCAGCTGTGAGATAACTCACTCCGTCTGCCATTATAGTTGTGTGATGACGTCACGTTTCTGTAGCAGACGATGACTTTTGTTTGTTTGCAGATGATATATTCTAACGACAGCTAGTCTAGGACGTTGCCGATCTCTGCGTTCGTTGAAAATTGAAAATATTTTTAAAACTAACGAATAGTTGTTGGTAAGCTTCATACAAAGGAAAGGGTAAAAAATAGACTGTTATCTTTGGTAAATACCAGAACTTTACCATGAATATAAAATCATTGCATTGAAAACATTGTTTCTCTAGCCTACCAGTATTCTCCTACTGGACCCATGTTAGGCGATCGGGGAGTGTCGGTTTTCATCATAATGGCGACGGTCGTGCCCATCGGCCTTCGATTGGTAATACTTACCTGAGCATATCTTTGCAAATAATAGACACAATCAAAGAAAAACTGGAAAATGTGCCACATTTTTATTGCATTTTATGGTGTAGATCTAGATCTAGACTAGACTAGTCTATATTATATGTAACCGCGCACATAATGACCGTATGCATAATCCATACGTTAGTTAACGTATACATGGCGTTTACGACAGTGAGCACTTCTTGTGTTTTTGGAGGTTTCCCGTGGTTACCGCAATGCGTTACTTAACGTACGGATTATGCAAACGGCCACTGGTTTTTGTTTCAAAGCATACGCCGATGACTGGTAGCGTTTGGCCCCAAAATGACCCAGATCGTGTTATTATTCAAAAATAATTTTTAAAATAATAGACTATCCGTGTAGGTAGAATGCCAGTAACCTCAGTTTGAGGCATAAGGATTATTAGTGTTAATAACAATAATAATTTATTAATTTCTATAGCGCACATATTCACCTAAGAAAAGTGCTCTATGGCGCTGCTTAACACACAAGATTTAGTCATTAATTACATCCTTACACTTCTATAAGCACATCTCATTCTCATACACATCATAATTTACTCACAGTAGGCATTCACACTCAACCGCGCAAGGTTAATAAAAAACACTTTCATTACTGTTTCATGTGAATGATCACCGACTACCGAAAATCAAAATTATGCCTGTTTAAATAATTCTGTTTTCAATTTTTTGTAAACAATCATGATGTTTTCACTTTTCCTTGTCTCAATACTGATGTTATTCCACAGTTTGGGACCACCACTGTTATAAAATATAAGGTAAAAATATCCATAATATCCTACTCTGTTTGCTGGGGATAAACAAGAGATGTTAAAATACGCCGATGACTTGTACGGTCACTCTCTAGACTAGATCATGCTTGTGACAAACAAAACGAAAAAAAAAATCTTATGATAATAGACATCCAGATGTAGACTAGATCTTGATTTAGTTTATAGGCTACCCTACATCGATCTAGATTCAACTTCAGTATTGTACTTATCATATTGCATTTCTTTCTTTCGCAGAGTTTACAGTGGGATTTACTTTACGCCTAGACTAATTACAAGCGGTGCAGGAAGGTAGGACATGTTTTGTCAGTGTTGTGAATTACTGGTGTCACACTTCATCGTCCATGTTGAAACGACGGAAAGTCTACCACTAACCTGGCACTTAGTCTATAGTCTATTGGTTTGTTTAGGAAATTGGTCAAAGCCAGTTTTATAATAGACTAGCGATAATAGCATGTTTACATCACTCTTATCCAGGCTAATGCCTGCTCGCGCGACTTAATACTATTATTACCCCAGCAGGCCTGTTCTCTGTAACATTTTCTCAACTCCCTTGGTAGCATTCAAATGCCGCTGCCATTTACAGGCATCGATCACTAGCATTCTGATAAAATCTTTCACAGCCTATAGCCAGGTCCCCATTTTACAGATAAGTGGACTGAGGATATTGTTACTGAAAAGCTTTTCCAAGGCACTTACAACATGACAGTAGTCTAGCCTAATTGGGAATCGAACCCACGACCTTTTGATCTTGAGTCCAACCCCATAACCATTCGGTCAAACTGTTTCACAGTTCTGTTGGGAATCTGGCAATGCATGTGAAAACTCAAAAATCTACAAGACGTAGGACAGCAGTCTTATTGGGAGTTAAATATAGACAGTCTAGATCTAGAGCTTGATCGAGGTCTGTCATGCTAAAAACAAATGCAAAAAAAAAAAAAACAGAGGAGGTTGTAGACTAGAGTAAAGGCAGGTCGGTGTGCTAGGTCTCTGTTTGTTACTAGGGGTCACTTATGTGGCTTTCTTGGTGCCGTTCTTGGTGTGGGAAAACAACAGGTTTCAACATCTGTATGGACATGCAAGATCGGCATCAGGCTTACGGAAAGCGACATGAGGGACCCCTAATACAAACAGAGATGCAATTACTCTAGACTATGGGGTTGCATGTCAATTTTCTCCCAACGTCATGCAAATTTAGATCTAAGTCTAGCATGTGGAAAAAGAAATTAACATCAGCACGAGCAGTATTTTTGCTTTGTTGCCGTTTTTGTTGCTGGTGCTTCTGATGTTGTCACAAGTTGCTGGGATGAAATGGTCAGTTTGACACAACAGTTTTCTAAAGCAAAATCTAAAACGCGGGTTACCTGACTTTTGCACCTCTCCGACGAAACATTATCCAATGCAAGTCACCATACAAAAGCGCGCCACTTAAGGATGACGAGAAGGGGCAGCACCGTGTAACTCGGCAACTGATTAATTTCAATTATTACCTCCNTCCCCCACTGCAAAAAAAATTGTAGACTAGAATAAGGCAGGTCGGCATGCTAGATCTCTGTTTGTGCTCGGGGTCACTTATTTGGCTTTCTTGATACCGTTCTTGGTGTAGGAAAACAACAGGTTTTAACATCTGTATGGACATGCAAGATCGACATCAGGCCAACGGAAAGCGACATGAGTGGCCCCTAAAGCAAGCAGAGCTGCAATTACTCTGGACTATGGGGTCGAATGTCAATTTTCTCCGAACGTCATGCAAATCTATCTAGACTAGATCTAAGTCTAGCATGTGGAAAAAGAAATTAATTAACATCAGCACGAGCAGTATTTTTGTTTTGTTGCCGTTTTTGTTGCTGGTGCTTCTGATGTTGTCACCAGTTGCTGGGATGAAATCATCAGTTTGATACAACAGTTTTCTAAAGCACATGTAAATTGTGGGGTACCTGACTTTTGCACCACACAAGACGAAACACTGCAATGCAAGTCGGCAAGCAAAAGCGCGCCACTTAAAGATGACGAGAAGGGGCAGCACCGTGTAACTCGGCAACTGATTAATTTCAATTATTACCTCCCGTAGTTTCAAAGCTCCACTAACAAACATGCAGACTGTTAAAGTGAAAGAGGCATGTAAATGCGGTTGGAGAGTGCTCATAAAGATGAGACCACAGTAAGACCTCGCGTATCAAGACTATGAGATGTTCGAGAACGTGAGGTAATTTGAAATACATACGCTAGAACATGGGACCAGAACTTTTCAGTAAGAGAGGAGGTTTGGAAATTGTTAAGATTCTATTGTATAACACTCTGCTGCTTCCTTCGCATAGCGTCGCACAGTTTTACCCTAGCACTAGAAATGTCCTATCTGTAAGTTTGTGGCTTTGTTGTTGTTGTTGTTGTTGTTATTATTGTTTTTGTTGTTAGTGTAAAACTCTCCAGATAATGATATTTTGGCAAAACATAAAATAGACTATACATTAATATACAGTTGCAGCCATAATTGCGAGGACATGGAACAAAACCCCGTTGGCACTCAAATGTTTATTGACGTCCTGAAAAGACTCTGGCCATTGTCCGTCTAGGACCTACAACTTATATGTTTCTAACCCATCGTTCTCTCGTGTGGCCTGGGTTATTGAGACCACTCGTCTTGAAAGTGTACTATTAAACATTTCGAATCACTGTTTTAAGTATGTCTGAGTCCTATTCGTCTTGATATAACTAGAGTAAATTAATGGTCTGTTTGGACGGAGTACCTCTTTGCTAGGTTACATGAATGTCTGTCGCATCTTTATGAGCTCTAAACCAACCTGTCTACCACTTTTAGTATTCGCACGACGTAAATTGCTCCGTTGCATTATCTGTCTCTGCTTCACTTATCCTTGCTCTATCCATTTTTGTACTCTTTTAGAACAGAAAACATTTTCTCATTTAATTTTGTCGTCCTATACTTAAATTACAACTTTATCCTTTTCCGAACCTCAGGGCATTTCCTCTTTAAAATTCCCCATTCCCGATAATTCGAACTTCTTGTTTTATTTCCCTCCCCTTCTGTGGTTCTCTGTGATTGATTTGGGAAAGTGTAAAAACAGCGGACGTGGCACCGTACTAGAAAACGCACTCGGATCCGTCATTGCTATTGTTACGGCTGTCTGGACCCATGGCTATCGATACGGCGCACGTTAATTGTGGCTCTGATTATTTTCGCAGGCAGATTGTGGATTTTTCTTTCTGTCTGCGTGCTCCCCCCTACCTGTCAATATTTTTGGCCGAGCGGTCTGTCAAGTCTACTTTTTTCCCATTAGTTTTTTTCTCCCGCCAATCACATTTTCTTGTAGCTCCGGGTCTAATTTGACGATAAAAGGGAGAGAACAACCTGTGTGAATGATTTGTACGCTTAAATGAATAGAAATCTATTTCGCTTAATAGAAAAGGGAATAGTTGTGAATGGAACGTAAATTTTTGCTGACCTGTGGGAACTACCAAAATCTAATAAAATGACTAACAGTCAGTAAGTAATTTTGAGAAAGTGAATAAGAGTCAAGTTACTTCGTAATATATCGATTGCCGTGAAAAAGTTTTTTTTTTTTTTTACACACTTGTGTAAAAAAACAAAAGTTGTGCATGTCACTGTTAGGATATCTGGATATTCTTCTGAATTGAAATGGTCAGTTCTCACAACAAATGGCAGATAACAGCGCACATAATGTGTTCACAATACTGTGATAGGTTCCTTTTCAGGCACTCTTAAAAATTACAAACTCCAAATATACAGAAAGGAAAGTATCCATCTTTCTTTACACACTGAGGAACATCACAATGAATAAATCTGTTATCAAACCACTACAGCAGCAATATTTAGTTTCATGTGCTGACAGTTGACACTTCTTCTCTCTTCCTCTTCTTTTCGTCGTCATTTCCTGTTAAATCGTTTATATTTGCTTCTGATCAATCTAATCCTTAAAAGACCCATTCACTTCAAACGATGCAGTATGGTTATGACTACGGGGGAAAAAAAAGTATTATATTGTACGCGTATAATAAATATCAAGAGTCGTGCATACCTGACAATCAAAGCGCATTGTGCATTGATTTATCACACAATAGCTCGGCTTTATTGTGCACATAATTTTCGGATCGATCGTAATGTTTGTAGACAGCATAGGCGTTAGAGAAATCGTATCTAAATGATCCCTCTGTATTTTACAATCATAGCCATTATCTGCTTAATAGATTGCAGTTCAAAGTGTGGGAGATACAGCAACTTCGAGACCTGTCATCTCAAAGAACGTTCCTGACCTTAAAATGTTTCTTAGCATTTTACCATGTCAAAGTGCAAGCACTTCAGTGGCAGATTTGCAAATACTTGCTTTTGCGATTATCCATATAACTCTTACAAAAACATAATGTCTGGGTTAGCGAAAACTATTATTTACTCAATTTTGGACCAGAATTCCCTGGGGAAGTTCTTAATAATATCGTACTTCCCCGTACCAATGTCCCTCTCATTCCTATGGGGCTTTCGCCTTTAGGAGCATTTTATTGACTTTCTGGCCACAATTTTATTTCCATTTTGGCCAGACAATGAAAGAGTGGCAGACTGCTAGCGTATTGGCGGGTTATAGAACTAGATGCATTGCCGCTCATTTCTGGTTACAGACCTGTAATTCACTTTGTCACTTTTTTTTTTAAACTATGCACTCTCCTCTATAATTTTTTTGTTTGAATTGCCCTCTGAACCCATCGTTTTAGCTAGCTTCCAGCCCCATATCAATAGTTGGGACATTATGTGTCTCAAAGTTTAAGCTTGACAAAATCATAATTATCAAGTATGCGAAATTTATTTTGAGCTTGATTGCGTTTGTAAATACACCCTTCTTTCTTCCTTACTTCCAACCGGGAGGGGCTAGTTCGCCTTCACTCATAGGGTAAAATGACCAGTTTCCCAAAGATATCGAAAGTTGCCTCTTGGGATCTTAATCTGCGGATGTAGGGCGTGTGAAAGGAGGGGAAAGGGAAAATTAACTAAACCTCCTTAGTTGTAAAACCTAATTATCGAAGTAGACCTACAGACTTGTGACCTTTCGTAAGTGAACATACGTACTGGCAGCAGAAAGTTCTTGGGAAGAAAGTGCGGGTGGTTGCTACATTTGCGCTGTCTGTACACTACTTCCAATGATGTCTTCCTGAAGTAAACTACCAAACTTAATTTAGTGATATCGGAGGACAAAGGATAGTAACTAGTCTAGTCAATATTCTAGTACTGATAAGCGAGGTAAGTCCAGCCTAAGGCCAAAGGACAATCTCACTTACATATTATTGAGAATAATCACTTAACTGATAGAAAAAAATTGCCCCATGTTTAGTTATGATTGTAAATAAGTGAAGATAGATTGGTCTAAGTTTTATGTATTTCAGGTTTGCTGTCAGCAATGACGAAGATGTTGTCAGACATTTGGTCCGGCAAGCACCTATGTTGTGCCGGACCGCATCAGATTTTGTCTGACCGAAAAGACGTGACAGTCTGACATGATTAACTAGCAGTTATGTATGTGTTAATCTGTCGGACATTAATTTTGGTCCGGCAGTTTCTAGTTTTCTGTCAGACTGAGTCATTTTTCATCGGTCACATCCGGTGGTCCAGCTCTAGTTAACATGTCCAATACATGTATTCTCATTGTCGATCTTCTCTCAGATGTCTTCCTCCTTTCTCACTTACATCTTTGACAAACTGGCGAGCATCAAATGGACCCAATACATTACACAAGTAACTAACAACACTCAGAGATGTACAGCGTACGCAGCAGTTCTCTGTACTGGAATTTCATAGATTTTATGCTGGCCACTTTTTTTTTTCCTTTTTCCCCGGATGGGAACATCTGAATGGAATTCGATCTTAATTAAGTGGAATGGAAGTTCTGAACTGAGTGAGATTGTTGGTGGTAGCTGCGGCAGTGTTCATTATTAAATTGTGCAGTGGAGCGTAGAGGGTTGGTGTTGGATTGATGACAATAGCCACGGGGAGATGAAGAGAGAGCAAGGGAGAAGAGTGGGGAAGGATGAAGTGGGTCAAGAGCATGGAGGGAGAACATCGAGGCTAGAAGGGAAACGAGTTATTTGCTTTAAATTTAAATTATATGTTCACTGCGTAAAATATTTTCTGGGTTATAGGTTTCTGGGAATCGTGAAATAAGCTTCAATGGCTCCAGTGCATAATCATTGCGTTAATCACCGTATTGCATTAACTGCAATGAACATCACTAATGGTTTTGGGGATTTCCCGTGATTACCACAATGCATTAATTAACGTAAGGATTATGCATACGGCCACGGATTCGGAGTAATTCATTTCACTGAAATAACTACAAATGCTTTCATTGCGCTGCAGTCTATCATGCCAACAATATAGAGGGTAATGGTATTCTAACTTAATATGATGCATTTTCAACATGAGGAGACAAGGATACTATTTCGGGGACACTGGAAATGGAAAGGTTTCGCATGGAAGGAGGGGTGAATAGAAAATATTAATATTCAAACCATTCAAAGTTTATAATTGAAATCCTTTGCTCCGGAACGTTTCAAAATGAATAGTATCTTTTTGTCGCAGGATTAATATAACCCAGTTTCATGTCATTCCCTTAGGATATTACTATTTTACACTACGCTAGTTAACAATCACTGCTTTCAGAAAAGGGACTGCTTTGCTACTAATAGTAACAGTTCCTTGAACTTTCGGAGAGAGAGGAATTGTGAGGCCCGTGCATTACACTTAATTCTCTGCAGGTAGGACTGAGTACTGTGATTACTATCAGTTGTATGCAGTAGTTGGACATAACAGTTTTGTGTATTGTCAACA
Source organism: Ellobium chinense (assembly GCA_033807755.1). NCBI lineage: Eukaryota > Metazoa > Mollusca > Gastropoda > Ellobiida > Ellobiidae > Ellobium > Ellobium chinense. The sequence goes on along the minus strand of JAWQUT010000301.1, from coordinate 498,046 downwards.
GTGTCATGATCAAATAGAAAGTACAAGAAACGAATATGACAAAGATTTCGTCGTTTGACACTGACTAAAGTAATTCATATGCCCATCCTTATCTGTTAAAGAATATGGTAATGCAACTTAATTCTTATCAGATACTTGGATTAGACAAACGGGTGCAATTCAGAGTTGTTTAATATTTTTCAATAAAGATCTGGGAAGTTATCGCTTTCAACCACTGAATATTAAGTCAGGACGTAAAGCGTTTAGTAACTTCTCTTGTGATGTTACAGATACTGTAGATTTTGCAAGGCGCTTTGCTAGATATAGATGTGCAAAAGTATCGTTGAAACAAGCCTCTAGGTACTTGAGAGCTTACGCATTAACAATGCCATCGTAAGAATTAAATTCGTGCATCGATGTTAAATGCACCTTAGTAGTTAATGTAAGTCTTTTCATAGGGAGAGAGATCCCATCGCTAATGCGGAAGTTCTCAAAAGCAATCAAATCAGGTAAACAGCGTGACATCCCTCACCAGAACCTCTTCTTGCCAGCTCGTATTCTCGCTTCTCAAATTGGCAGCCACGAAAGTATGGTTAGAAAAAATGAATTCTTTGGTTTAGCTTCGTTAGTGTAAATCGCAAACGCCCCTGGCTTTTGTTCCTTCTAACTTTGTGTGTTTTCTTGACGACTCTATTTGCGTCCTTATAAACATGACGCCAATTAAACCCTGCCAAATTTTTAAATGTTAAAAGGCGTGACCCACTTCAGGAGTTTCAGCTGAAAGAAACAGGCATTAACCTGCTCAAACATGTTTTGTTGTGAAGCCAAACGATGTGTTGAAGAAAGTGGTGTGAACAAAACTTGCACCCTAGTAAAGTCAAGAAGGGGACACCTGCCACAACTTCACACCTGTACCTTAAGGTTCTGTCATTAAAGTTATAGCAGACTTGACCCAAATTATTCAATGTTTGATTTATCACACGACTGGTGATATTGGTACTGGATGATACTGCACTTTTTATAGAGTATTTCGATGGTACCTCCCTGAGATGATTCCTTCCATGACGATTACTCTCATGTAATATTATCCTATTAATTTTATCTATTAGTCGTTGAAAATCGAATTTCTTTGTTAAGCACAGCCATCGTACCTCCTTTTTGTCATTTGGTCTTCAGGAATAAGAACCTAAATGTACACTATACGCGTGATAGAGGGTGAAAGGGAGACAAAGATGAAATGGGAACGCCAGAAAAAGAACGCGGCTCAGGAAGTATTAATTTGTTCCTATTAAGGAGCCCCTGTGCAAGCTTCAAAGGGCATCGCTCCAGGATTCTTTACGATGCTTTTACTCTAATGTGGTGTTCTCTATGACGCTTTTCAATCTTTTCGTCACCACTGTCAAAATAATAATGACCTAGTTCTGATTCTGATCGTGAAACGATCCACAGAGCAAAGGAGAAAGGCATTACCATGTTTGAAGCAGGACCGGAACTGAACCTCCTATCAGGGAGCCCCAAGGGTCAAAGTCTCCTCCCTGCTCTCCCCNACCCCACCCACACACCCGAGCCCAGAGGTTCTAGTTATATCTGCTAAAATTCAATGTAATAAACACCAGGGTGAACTTAGGAAGGCGCATGTCTATCGAAGATCAAGTTGGAGGAAAGGTGTTTCAAAGCAAATTGCCACGGTCCTTCTTCTAGTAATAATATTCCGTGCGAAAAATCAGAGGGTGCATAGCAACATCTCCCAACACATCCATGGCACCTAATATAAAAGCGGCTTTTATTGGCTTTTCACCACCAGTTAAAAATGCAATGAAAAGGGCGTCATTATGTGCCATTAGCGATTTAAGCTGGCGTGAGAGGTGAGTGGGAAAACGAAGCTCAGATCATATAAAGGCAGGAAGGTGGGAGGTAGCTGTGCCTTTGAGAAATCTAGCACGCGTAGTTTAAGGCAAAGAATGAAAGCAGTTATAATGTGTTGTATTACTAGGGCGGTATATGAATGCGATCTGAAGAGTCTGTTAACCACGGGGTCAAAAAGAGTGCACTCAGCCATATTTTGTAAACTCTGAGTGTTTGGCTAAGGTTAACATAGTAGCAATGGTGTTTTATCGAATCGTGTTCGTTAGATCTGCCCTGGCCTATTGCACTACTATTCAACATGGTATGATGTCTAGCCTGCTGAGTTCATTACTTCATAAAGTAAAGACTACGGTTGAACCAGCCTAGATCATCATAGGATACTGCGTACACCTAGGGACCAACCAGAAGTGTATTTATAACAGAAATTCGTATTAACCATATACGTCCTCTTAGAAAAAAATATTGGGACCAAAAATACTGTAATCGGTATCCGTGTTTACGTATTCAGCATGTCCGTATTAAGTGTGCTCATTTATCATACATTTGACTTTAGAAATATTGTTAGGTAAAGGACTTGACTTGCCTTTTGTCCTTTTTTTTTCCGCGAAATTGTTTGCCCTGCCCACATCTATTATATTTCTGCAATAAGGGATCCATTGCTATGAACCTCGACAAGCTTCTGAAACAATGTCTGATTATCCAAAGGCTCATCTGTTAGCCACTTTCATCTGTAGTAAGTCAAGTTCCAAATAAAATGTGTTGATATCTCAAGTTCCTGTTGAGATGAACGTTTTCAACATCTCAATCATACCATTTCCAATTCCTTAATCTCATACCTGCATTATATCTAAGCCGAAGGAATTATGTGTACATCACAAATATAATAACAGTGCAACTTGTGTTTCAATCTCTTATCTTTAAGCTCAGCTGAGATAGTGCATACCGTAGCAAAACACTCAAGCTTATTATTGTTTTTTTTTCCCTCACGTAACTGAAAACAAAAAAAGTTGGAGCCTTAATTTGCGTAAACAAAATGAAACTCAATCTAAGGTGCCAAGTTGCCCTTATCCTAGCAATATAGTCTAGTGGCTCAGTAAATAAAGTTGTCTTTCTACTCCTGCGTCACCAGACCCGCAGTCCCGCGGACGACAGAACCGGAGCAACGCGCGACACCTCGGGTTATTGGACAAGTCTGCGAAATTGAAAGTTCTAAATTAAGAGACTTACAGAACTGTCATGTACCTCGCAGACGTTTCAATAATGCATGTCTGCTTCTCGTTGGCTCTGTGTCGGTCTGTTTGCGTCTGATGTTCTCTTTTTATCAAATGCAACCTGACGTTAGTACCTTCTGTACTCATTATTCCAGTTTCTGCATCAAGTGGTGTTCTCTCTGTCTCTGTAGTGGGTCAAGTGCTATCACTAGTTCAAAGGAGCAGTCAAGAATGAGTGTGTAGAATCTATGGCCAGAGTGGTTTCGGCGTTAGACTCAAGTTGAAAATTCGTGGCGTTGCAGTCCTGCTGTGGTCATATAACAAATGTCTTAGAGAGAAGCATTTCATTCACATTTTCCTGCCCCCACTTTAATACTGGCATCAGACTGTGGACAGTAAAAGCTTCAAAAGCTGTCTCCCTCCCTCTCCCCACCCCCAACCCTTTTTTTCTTGTCTGACGATTTTCTTTTTTGGCTACTTCTCTTTCATCTTTTTGTTTCCTCTGTCTATACACCAAGCTAACATTCCATCCATTTAAGCAACTTTCATCTACCTTTAGACATGTCTGCAGACAATGGAGGGGACATTATGTCATTCCATTCGTCTGTCTGTGGATGTTGCTATTCATCCTAATCTGTCGGTCATTTATGCAGTCTGTCTATCCATTTGGTCTTGTTTATCTCTAGCTGTTTCTCAGTCATGCCGCCTATATTTTTGGCAGACTATAGAGGGACTATGTCTTTCCATCTGTCTGTCTGTGAATCTGGTTGTTCATCCGTCGGTCATTCAAGCATTCGGTCTATCCATCTGGTCTTGCTTCCCTCTGGTTATCTGTCAGACAGTATATCTATATAAGTACATGTATGTTTGCAGACGAAGGAGGGATATGTCATTCCATCCATAAGACTGTGGATCTTGTTGTTCATCTGTCAGTCATTCATTCAAGCATTCTGTCTATCCATCTGGTCATGCTTTCATTTGGCTGTTTGTCAGACAGCCTGCCTATAGCCTATAATGTTTGCAGACTATGGAGGGATAATTATATCATTCCATCCGTCTGTCTGTTGATGTGATTATTCATCTGTCGGTCATTCATTCAAGCATTCTGTCTATCCATCTGGTCCTGCAGACAGCCTGCCTATATCTCTCTCGGTCCTGCTCTGTCCTGCCCTGTCCTCTCTAGTTCTGTCCTGTCCTGTCCTGTCCTGTCCTGTCCTGTCCTGTGCTGTCCAACCATCTGCCAACCCTTTCGCTACTGATGCCACAAGTAATACCTCTTGTCCCAGACTTACTTTTCTCTCCTTCTAGATACTCTAATGTTGTCGTGTCCACCAAAATGAAGACCCCACTCAGACGTGGCTTAAAGACTTGTTAGTAGAAAATAGCCCTGAAGGAATATTGAGTCTTAGATTAAAGCCAGGCTCGAGAGTTTGAAGTGACCTGAACTCTGTGGATCTTCAGACATCTCAAGATTTGGTGAAGATTCTTAGTAGAACGTGTGTATGTTTCTCGGAAACCAGACTTTGTATAGGAGATGAGATTTAAGATAGCATTTAGAAAGTTAACTATTACTGCATGTTCCGTGTTTTGAGTTATATTGTTACTGTAGTCATTTGGGTAATGTCATAAAACAGGGATTAAAATCTATTTTCTGTATTTATTATGCATATAGTGCATCTCTCTTCTCCTTTTCCCACCTCAGTACAATGGACAACTGGACAATTTTCTGTGCAAAAGTAGGTAGTCCGGACCCTGTCTGTTTGCAACGTTAGGGACCATGGAGCAAATCTGAATTAACATTAGCTGCATTTATCCAGTGACTTTAAATAGAAAGTACACCGTTGTGTTACTTGAAAAAAATATTCTGACAAAGTGGACGTTCCTTTATGCCTACGAGTTTGCTGAAGAATAAAATATTGAATGGCAACTTTTTTTCATATCAAAATTTAATCTGCCATCACCCAGATCTTATGCTGTTGAAATTGGGCAAACATTAGCAGATCTATGGATTCTTTTTACCATTGCTGTAAATTTGAAATATCTGGGTGCAATGGCCCAAGACAGGGAAAGATGGAATTCGCTTGTAGGTGGCCTATACCCTGCTAGGGGTGAAAGGCACTGATGATGATGATGATGATGATGAATGCTCTGCCAAAGCTTGAAAAAAAAAGTCCAATATATTACTGTGTCTAACAATAACATGCCCGATGTGTGAAACATATTGGACCGGTGTGTCAGTTTTCGACAGATGTTTATCTTTTTTTTCATAACAGCAGTGATGCATCAAGTATATTATGACAACCAGGCTTCCTATAGCCTATTTTCCCCAACAGACAGGTTTAGTGCCTTGATAAAGTCCTGAGATTCATGTTGCATTAGTTTCGAATTACATAATACCAGCTCATAACACTTGATATTGTCTCGGCGACTCTTACTTTGTGTATCCTTACCTTCTGACCTTCTTTATGCTGTTCTCTGGGAAGCCATTCAGACCTTAAAATATTCAGTGTGATCTGTTTAAACTTAAATTAATTTTCTAGATCTTAGACGCACGCTCTTATATTCTGATGTAAATTTATTCAGTTATCTCAGCATTGTTCTGGTAAGCACGATGAAAGCGTTCTTGGTATACATGCGTATCACATACATCTCTCTCTTTCTCTCTCTCTCTCTCTCTTTTTTCCTCCCTCTCTCTCACATCGGTTTAATTTGAAAACATGAATATAAAAAGACCTGTTTGATTGTTTTTCCAAATTTCTGATTGTATCTTTTATGGTGAAAAATTATTCTCCAGACACGATTTTCTCAATTTTTTTTTTTTTTTGCTCATTGCATAGTCTATCCCTTGCCCCTGCAAAATACATCTAAGGCCACAGTAATGCAGGGTCAAAGCTCTATTTTACCGTATAACAGTACGCACAATAAGCTCCCGTATCATGCCAATAACTTGGCATAGTCTGAAAGCGACGAATGTCTCGTTTTGACTGGCAGCAAGACACAGACGATCTACGTTTACCTAAGCTTTCCACTAAGTATCAAAGGAGAGTATCTATTATGCATGTACGTGTGTATGTGTGTAGGTTTCAGGCTATCTATCTGCAAACGAACCCACACCGCTGTCCATAGATCTGAATCTACTTTCGATTTTAAGGTTTGGAAGCCCTGTTTCTCTTTTTTTTTTTTTTTAAATGCCCCGCATCCACAAATGTAACTCCCCAGTACATATTCCGGTATTATGAGAGGTTTTGTCCATTTCAAAACTTTATTTTGGCAAAAGTATTGAGCATCACAGTTTGTTTTTTTCATGTTGTTGTTGTTGTTGTTGTTGTTGTTGTTGTTGTTGGCAGGGCCATGTAAAGGCGATATAGAGTCTTCCTGAGTGAGACCAAGCAATAGCGCAATATGGATAACAGTTCATAAGGTTGCTATACAAACGACGCTCTTGAAATCTGGGCAAAAACTTAAGTACAAATGACATGGGCTGGATAAGGCATTTCAGAATAGGCTGTTTTACTAAAAACTGAGAAAACTAATTTACTTAACCTGAAATGATACCGTGATACGTTATCCATTATACCCTTATAAAGTCGATGACGCACTTATCATGCCTGCACCGAAAAATATTGATTAACATCGTGGTGAGATGCTTATAATGTAAGGAAACAACCGGGAGGCACCGAATAATTGAGTAGAGGGCAATTCCAGCCGAAATGCCACGTCATGTACGCTATATTCTGAAAAGCTTTGACTTTATCGTGATCAATTTTGATAGCTTCTAACAGGGGAGAATCTATTCTTTAGATGTAAACGAAACTGGTTGCTGTTAAGTCAAGGCTGTTCAGAAATTAGCGTAACTGACATGGCATTCTCCTGGAATTGCCCTAGAGCCAATCCTGTTATGGAAGATCCCAACCACAATATATCAAACAGACACTGCACTTCACTTACTAAAACTTAAGCTGTATCTCATAAGGACAGTACAGACGAGATACGACATGTATCGAAGGCGTTAGGGATATTTTCTCTTAACCACCTGCCGGCGAAACTGAGTATGTTTTTTAGCAAACGGATGGCGTGCCCCTGTGTGATCGTGATGTTTTGCCAAGTGGTAGGATTAATCCATGAAATAGCGCACCATTCTTGCTTTAATGGATAGCCTACATCCTGAGGATGTAGGTTTAAATCCCGTTGTGTCCTTTTAATTAAAGAAAAAAAAAAGAAGTGAACGAGGAGATGTGTTGAAGAGGAACGAAGTGAAGTAAAAGACAAGAAGGTGATGAATGAAGGAGGATATAGAGAAAAGTAATTGAAGAAATTGCAAAAAAATTTAAAAGGGACAGGAAAAAGGAGGGTTTCGATATCGGAATGCTGTGATTTTGATATTGAGGGGGAAAACAAGAAGAGAAAAAGCTGTCAAGAAATTATTGGAGGAAGAAAACAAAGGAGAAAGAACAACAATGGTAAAGTGAGAATGGCAAAAACATTAGTGAAAGTAGAGTTAAGAGCAAAATTTAATAGAAGAGACGGAGCGAGAGAGAGAAGAAGAAGAAGAAAAAGAAGAAGAAGAAGAAGAAGAAGAAGAAACCGAAAGAGAAGGAGTGAAAGGAGGACAGTGCCCCAAGATGAATGAGAAAAAGGGATATACCTATACGAAGAGAAAAAAAGCAGCGATGGCCTCTGTTAATATTCGTCAATTATCACAATAATGATAGAAGGGGAACTCAACAACTCATAAACCATAAATCATAGAGGCACCTTCTCTCAAGCCGCCCATATCATTGTTATGCGACCTTGTCATGTGCGCCGTTTTAATGTTGTGGTATGGGTTTTTCCCTGCTGTCACAACGCATATCAAGGATCAGGTGTCAGTGCGCTCCTGGCATAAAGACCCTTTGTGTCCTTCGAGGTCCTATGTTCTCACGTTTTGACGGCTTTGGGATACAATTTGTCCAAGTCCGTGCGTGGTCGCAGGTTTTGAATCTGTTCCTCCGGTTTGCATGTGCCCGCATACACACATGATGACAAAGATATGTTTTATGTTCGTATGTAGGTGGATGTTGGAAGCGATAACGGTTCTGCTTGGGTTGATGATGGCGTGGGTGGTGGTGGTGTTTGTGTGTGTTGGAATAAAAGACGGAGTAAATGGTTATACAGGTTGTTGTTGTTGATGATGATGATATCTTTTTAAGCTTTAATAATGTTCATATTATGCTAAAGCTATGTGGACCTTAAGTGGGAAGGAGCGATTACAAAGGCAAAACATGTGCTACGGAGTGAATGGTAATACTAATACACTTTGTTACTGTTGATGTATTTCTTTTTAAGCTTGCATTTTGCTCGTATGTCAAAGAGACGTGGAATTTAAGTGGGAGCAAGCGATTTCAAAGGCGAAATATGAGCTCAAGATTTCTTTTTAAGTTGGGACAATGAGGGTCATGTGTCTATAGCTTGCAAGTTCTCTTTAATCCGATATCGTAAAGAAGCATGCGTGAAAGACTGAAATAAGACTTCAGTATACTTTATTCTGTCCACAACATTCTTGCTCTAATACCGAAATTTTGTACGTGTTTGGAAGCGTCCCTTTTAAGCTTTCCAATCTCGCCGTCATTACCGATCTTGTTATTCCTGCTGACATGGATTGCTTTTGACGAATAGTTTCTTTTGATGCGGTGGTTGCTATGTTATTCATCATTGTGATGATGATGATGATGAATGATGCTTGCAATTTTTGGTAAATTTAGTTTACAAAAAGAAAAAAAAATACAGTGTTTAAGGTCGAACGATTAGATTCCCTCAACACTGGTTGACGGTTTGAACAAACGTATTCTTTTGTTTGCAGATAATGATGATGATGACAATGATGTTGATGGTCAAGCGGCTTTTCTTTTTTTATCCTTTTTTTTTCTTCATTCTTTTTCTTCATTTCTTCAGGTATTAGTTGATGCATTTATTTACGGATTTATTTAGTGTAACCTCAATTTCTTATCTCGTGTACGGTGTTCCTGTTCAGCGGATTTGTTTTCAAGTCGATAATGATGATGATGGCGATGATGATGATAATAGAAGTGAAGTTGCCATCTTTGCATCTTTTGCTTTTATCCATTTATCATCTACATCGTCACCAAGGTCGTCTTTGCCATCTCGAAAAAAAATAAAAATAAAACGTCTTGGCTGGCTGGGACAATCCAGACGCCCCTCCCAACTGATATTGTCCCAATTTCTCCAGCCGTCCCGTGTCACAGGATAAGCCCCTGTCTCTACAGGGTTAAGTGTGAAGGCTACAGCGAGAAAGGCTTTCCATTAGGTGCGGCTTTGAGAGTCAGTTCCTCTCTTCTTCTCATTTACAGTCTGACAGACTCTCACTTTCTCTTTGTTTCTTTTCGCACACATTCTCGGGTCATGTGTATTTTGGATGAGTTTGGTTTGCAATAAAGGAGACCGATGCAATTGTGTGTCAAGGGAATAACAAGGAGAGAAGGAAACTGACGGCAATATAAGGGGACTCTCCCGCCTTATGCTTGGTGAAGGGTTAGGGACAGGGTTAGGAAAGAGAATGTACATTTCAGAATGTTCCTAGATAACGACAACTGAGAGCTTACGCATTGACGATGGGATCTCTTATCATCGTAAGAATTGCAATCTTTAGTAGCGTTCAGCATGCAGAATAGATATACAAGTCTATGATGGTGAGAACCCCATCGTTAATACGCAACTTCTTAGTATCTAACGGTTGTCCTAAGGGCGCTTTATATTTCATAACCCTAACCCAAAGACTTGATGAGAGACTCCTTGGATACTGCAAATAAACCTTTACCTTCTCTCCGTCTTATACCGCCGTCACACCTTCTGTTTGCCAGATTCCGTTTCTTTTTGTTACAGTTTTTCTTTGATCTTTTCTCACATGTATTTCTAGCAGGTGTGCCTTTGTTACCTGACTCTTTTCGTCCAGCGTGTCATTCTCCTCACCCTTTCTTGTACTTTTGTAGCGATGGGTGATATCACAGTTTGTAGAAATACTCACCCTTCATAGATGCTCCTTCAGTATGTGGATTATGTCCCAAGTTCAATGATGATGTTTCTGGCAACAAGGCAGTAAACCGTCCTCGTGCTATCAGCACGGAAAAAAATCCATTTTCAAACAATTTTGGAATAAATTCAAATTTTTAAAATTCGAATAAGCTTTCCGAGATTTTCGAATTAGCTCAACTAGTTCTAAAAGTATCGAGTTTAATTTTGATTAAATCAGTACATAGATGGCATTTCAATATCTTCGATAGTTTCTATCGTTACGATACCCCTGCGTGGATATGCAGTTTAGGTAAGACAAGCTGTCACCCCTTGCATCAAAAGTATCGAAATAATATCGAGACTCCAGAGTTGAATTTTTATATTTTCATATCAACATCGAAATTATTGAATATCGCAAGTTTTCACCCTGATCACCACTGCTTCCTTGTCTGTCTCCTCAAGTTCTTCTTTTACTCTTTCCCTCCCAGCCTCCCATCACATGTCAAAGGTCATGCCCCGATCCTCACCAGATCATTAACGAATATCCCAGCCAAAACGGCCTTAAATGGAAAATCCAGTTATCGGATAACGGGAATTCCCATAAAGGTTAAGCAAGTAACGAGGCTTATTAGTGGCGAGGGGCGTGAGGGAGGAAAAATAGGATTGGATATGCATGAAATAGGAAGCAGGAATCAAAGACGGAGAAAGAGGGAGGGATAGCAAAATGGAGAGGATGAAAATGAGATAGTTCTCTCTAAGGTGTCATCACTGAACGAAGTTCGTAAGTCATGTTGATAACACACAAAACATAAATCTTGTCACGTAAATGATGCAAAATGGGATGGGAGAGATAGAGAACACGATAGTGACAAAGAGAGATCAAGGTTGAGAGAGAGAGAGAGAGAGAGAGAGAGAGAGAGAGAGAGAGAGAGATCAGCAAAGCGCCAAGATATTGATCTGTATTAAGCCAACTAGCGGCATCAGATCTAGGAAGGCAGGGTTTCCATCCCGGAATAAGATTATAAAATAAAGAACATTACATGCTCATCACTCGGAGTCGTCTTCGAGGCTGCATGAATGTAATGAGATCTGATACTTTCGACAACAGGCCTATTGGAAATCAGCGACACCCACATCTCCTATTTACAATACGACTCATATGCAAGCTAGCTGAGAGCTTCACAATGTTCCTAGATAACGATAAGTGAGAGGTTGCGCATTGACGATGGGATCTCTAATCATTGTAAGAATTACACTGGTGCACTGGTGCTGAATGCACTCTTAGTAGCGTTCAACAAGGAGAGTTAATGTAATTCGTAGGCATGGTTAATGCGCAACATTTCTGTGAAGTAGCTCCAGTGCAAAAATGACAAACGCTACCCTGTCGGATCAAACTTCGGAGTATTGAAGCTTTTGGACTATCAATAATATCAGCATATTATGTCAAACTTCAGCCTCTACCTTCATGTCTTTCCTGATTTTATGACATAATTATGAAATATTGATTATGCAATGCACCGATATGGGCACATAATATTATCACAAAACGCACCAGTTTTACTGGTGCTAATAAAAAGCCTATGTCGGCTTGAGTTCTTGAGAAAGCTAGTCTAGTACTCCTAGTCGAAATATAGGATTTTTCTTTTTATTCGCCAGTATAAGGCGAAAAAGCATCCCGAAGAAGCCTGCCCGATTTTGTTCACGATTCCAGTTATTTTAGTGGTACGTGTCCAACACAAAAGTTTCACTCGCAGGATAGAAACTATTAAAACCCACGACAAAACGTTTGTAAACCGTCGCTTACCTAGTTCCAATTCAACAGACTTAACTCCGGTAGTATATTATTACACCGCATTTATCAATAGAGCTTTGTTAAGTGCATTTTTTTATAAAAATAAGACCGTTTTTCTTGTTTTGCTTCTCCGATAAAATTCGGTCTTTATTGAGGTAAATTATATGTTACCGAGCGATGGTTGCTGCTGCCTTTGTGTTCATTGCTCTGAAATGATCAAGAACAAATTGATAGCACATCTTTAAACACCAATGCACCCCTTCATGATTTTATAAACTGAATCTGAATTTTTAGATCTCTTGTGGTGGGTATAGGAATGTGTACAAGACAGTCCATTGTTGTAAGTAAAAACATCACATTTTTCACCCCTCTTCAGTAAATCTTTATTACTGTACTTCCAAATTTTAACGAGCACTTTATACTGTAATCAAGTTTATTGCAAGTCTACACAGAATGCTATAAAACATTGAAGAAGCCTTTATCAAGAGAAAGGTTCCACTCGTAGTGGCGAAAGGGATTTTCTTCTTCTTTTATTTTCAGACTTACACATCCCGTAAGGAATCTTTATACTTTCCCAGGGCTTGCTGGTATCAGTTTATCTGTATCTCTACATGCACTAAATTTGTACAACTTTCCCCTGTGTGAATTGTGATAAAACCCCAGAGTCCGTAAGTGCAAGCAAAGATTTTTTTATCTTTACCATAGTGTACTTTATCCTCTATCATCTGAGGAGCTACCATAATAATTCTGTCTCTTTTTGCAGTAAGAATCTGTCTTTATCAGTTCGGGACCTGTTCCCTTTTTTCAATGCAGTAGTGGACCGCTTAATCACAATAAGTTTATCCGCAACTTAGACTTAATCAAAATATGTTCTCAGAGAAAAGAAAATTGAATTTCCAATCCATCCCTATGTAACCACCGCATAATCATCGCTAAATGCATCTACGTTAATAGATAATCGCATGTCCTTTTAATGGTATCTCTTTTTGTGTACCCGAAGAGTTGCGATTAAGCAGAGTTGTGAGTAGCTTACTTTATCCCTCATCTTGAAAGATGTGACGCCATGATATCCCAAGATTTCTGGCGCCTCTGGTGGTCTGGGTCTCCAGTCCGAAATCAATTTTCATAGTCTCGGTATAGCCAAGGCTGTAATAAAAATGCTTAAAGGAATATCACTGGTCTTGGCAGGTGACAGCTGTGAAAGTGTCGTGTCTGGAAGTGAGCATGGGCAGGGGCGTAGATTCTTATAAAGATGAGGAGGGTCAGATGGTCTCTATGTCAAACTATTAAAGGCTACACTGATTGCGTTTAGTTTGGCCAAGGCTTAAAGGGAAGGATGATCGGATCAACTGCTAAAAAATGAAAAATTAACGACAGTGATGACCAAATTATTAATGTATTGCAGATCGTTTATAGATAAGAATATGCATGACAAATGAAAGATAAAACTTTGTAGAGCGCTGATCTTGTCAGGGTTACGGTGAAACAGTTAAAGAATGACTGGAGCACAGATTTTATTATCGAAGCCTATTATAGTACGTTGAAATATTTACATTTTTGTAACCCAAAATTTATGTTTGGATGTTTCCCCATTCTAGACATTTAAAGAGTGGGAACGTTTGCGTCCTGACATTGAAAAGAGAGGAGGCGATATTAAGGAAAGATATAACTGTCAACATAACTGTTCCATTCCAACTTTATTGGAGCAAATACACTGGTGCGATAAAGAGAGGGTCTTGAATGTTAGTGGACGTTTATATAGCGACGGCTTTACTGTTTTATTAAAAACAGACGTCCCTCGTGAGCGAAAGTTGCGTGTATGCAAAGTCAACTTTATTTCCAGATCAGGCTGCCACGGGACAAGAATACCTCTATTACTTTCAGCTACCTCTGTAACAATACTATAACCCATTGTCATGGCTGTGTGAGACTCTTAGAGCCATCTTTTGGATATTACCGAGTCAGTGTAAGTTTTAACATAATATGCATCCTTTACCGAGACAGATGTATGAGAAGTACAGAAAGAAGCTGCGTTCACAGACTGTGACACACTTTTAAGAGCGCACAGTGACACGCACGCACGCAAAACACACACACACACACACACACACACACACACACACACACACACACAGTCTCACATACATACAAAGACTTCTATAAATTGACAAGACGTTTTTAAACTGGCACGTTTCTCATTTTTCGTTGTTGGATATCTTGATAATATCTGGTTCATCTTGGGCATTCTTACATGAATAAAAACAACTGTGATCTCAAAAGTAGGTCAAAGATTGACTTCGCAAGGACATGAAAATTACAAACGAAATCTGATAGGATTAAAACTTCGTTTAAAATGGAATACAAGTCTTATAGTTTACAGGAATACCCATTTTGATATGGTGTAGTGCCGCTTCTGTAGGTTTTTTAGGGGCTATTTATGTAGCTTTAGATTTTATTACAGATTTTACTGAAGTGGCAAGGCTTTCTACGTCTGTCGCTATAGTGATACATTTGGCACTGGTGTGGGAAGAAGCCGGTGGTCAAGGCAGAGAGAAATGGTATTGTGATAGATATGGGAGTTGAGAAAGGAAGGCTTGGAGGGCTTGGAGAAAGACGTGGGCCGGCTCTCAGAAGGAGGCAGGCGGATACTTGATGACAGATCCTTGGCCAGCGACAGATGCATTGGCAGACACAACGTCAAATAGACGGACAAACAAGCCGACGGACGGACGGAAGGACAGACAGACAGTGTTAGATGGATGAACGAATGGAAGAACAGACGGGAGTGAATATAGTCTGAGAAACTATTCGACAATCATATAGATTGTCGGCAGACAGACTGAATGGCAGACACACAGAGAGATAGGCATTTTGACTAGAAAAGCGACAGATTTAAAAGATAGAGAGAAAGAGAGAGAGAGAGAGAGAGAGATAGCGAGAGAGAGATAAGAGAGAAAAACAAAATAGACACGCGGAACAGAGCAAGAAGAATGACATCGCAGACTTGTCGAAAACGTACTGTGCATTCTCAGAATCATGCTCCGCTCAGCAGCGAACAGTATCTGGCTGTACATGTTTGAAGAACACACAAAAAAAAGGGCAGTTTGTCAGTGAGAACATACAAAATGTAGTAGAAGAGGGAAGAAAAGATGGAGACGGCGACGAAAGAGGATAACGATAACGACGAAGACGGCGACAAGTGGATTTCACAAGTGTTTGACAGCGATGGACGGATCTAAACGTTCTTTGGACACGTTAAGTGCACTCGGACAGGGCAAAAACTCATTACAACAAAACCGTGACCCGCCTTTAACTATTTTCTCCTAGTCTCGCTTTGTAACCCCCTCCTACCTTATCCCCGAAGCCTTAAAGCCTCCACCGAGATGCCGGTCGAACCCCGTGAACCCTCTTTGTCCCCTTCTAACAAAACCCCCTCACGCCGCCCACCCCTTCTCCAACAACTCGATTAGGGTCAAGAGTTTTGTAAATCAATTTTAAATTGATTGAGCAAATCAGATTTACCGGGCGAGCACTTCATGAGAAGCCAGTAACTCCACCACACCTCACCGCAAACCCACTCAGCAAATCAGATTACTGTAAAGTCCTTTCACTACTGCGGACATTATTTTTTCAGGGGCGTAGACAACCATTGTTACTATGCTCCTAATAGACTGGACTTCACGACGTTGAGAGAGAGTGTATAGTTCTAAATTTCTCGTCCCCGATCCTTTGCCCCAACAATTCCATGCAGCCATGATCCTAGATCCCATACAATCATTCAAGGAGAGAAAGCTGCGATGAGAAATGAGCTCTTCAGTTTTTTTAAAAGGGTCCAGGAAGAGGGTTGTGAATCACATAAACCTGGGCTGGTATTCGACGGTCCTTGTGGTAGGGTCCATTGGGAATCGTAATGCACAAGAAATAATCACCAGTGCTGTGTGCTGCCCAAGCTTGTGCAAAGTAGCGAAATTCCCGTAATTCGAGAGCCAGACCACAGGGACCTTTCATTATTGCTGTCCCTCTAAACGTTTGGGCATTCAGGATTGTTTATTAAACAGTCATTGATGAGCGGTTAACAACAGGATATACAGTGAAACACTGTTAACAGTCCCTGCATAAAACACTCTCATCCAACAGTCTCAGCTGCTTTCTTTGTTACAAAGTGTACTCTTGATGAGACACGCTCAAAAGTTTGACTCGATGGGTGGTTGTGTTGTCAAAGTTCTACACTAATAATGTATTTCTGTGTTTTACTTGAATGATCATTGGACCTGTTTGCTATGGTCAAGTAGAGCAGTCCTGTATCATGTCTAGGAATAAAAACATTGGTAATTTCTAACATGCTACAGCCACACCACTCAGCTCAAAATCTGAGCGCATTGGAATGATTTGTTTGTTTATTATCCCATTAAGTAAGCCTCTTAAACTCGCCAGAGGTGTAAAACTTGCTGTCAACGACAAAGTGGTCCAATACTGGACACCGTATTGTTTATAACCTGGCTCTACTCTGCTGGAACATAGGTCATGTGCGTGCACATTGAGAACCTCAGTGATTCATTACAATATAATATATCCCAGTCCGAAGTTTCCCCTTTTCAGTCAATACGCGTTCAACGTCCAACTATCATTGTTCTCTTTTCCTGACACTAATGACCATTAGATCCTTCCGTAATGGCGCGTCAGGTTGACCAATTTTAACGTGGACTGAAGCAATTTTTTAAAGATAAAGACCAAAACTATACAGCCCATTCTCTCAACATTTTTCAGTCAATGCCTTCTAAAGCTTTGGTACGCAGAACTGATGGCCGCCAGTCGCAATCATTGCCTTTTCTCCTACTATACACTTCGGCCTATGGCCTCCTCCACTTTACCCCAAAAATGATGTAGGCGGCTCACAGACTAAGCATGCGTCAAATTTTGGAAGCGAAATCCCGAAGAAGTATGCTCAGTTGTTTTATTGTTTTTGTTTTTTTTAATAATGATGTCGATAGTTTCATGAATAAGATGTCAACGTTTCATACCCAAAACTCTTATTCCATACTAACACCCACGAGTATTCACCACACAATTAAGGGCTGACGTTCTTGAGGACAGCCTTTGACGTAAATATTTTTTAAGATGTCATATCCGGTGACGAATATAGACGGAAATCCCCGAAGGCCTAAGGAAGACAGTAACCATTAAATAACATTGACGCTGGAGGATTACGAAACAAAAGTACGGGATACTTTGCAGTGGAGACAAGCTTGGAACTCTTCTAATGTGCTCTGGTAACCATTTCCACATTTCCCCCTGCTTTGACTATGGAATTCTCACTATGCCTGTCATATAATAATTGCTATAGACTGGATATTGACCATGGCTCTCCGAACATTTTTACAACTACTCTGCAAATCTATGTATTGCAAGTACCGCATGGCTGTCATGCTTTCACTTAGTTCGAAATATTACATACAAAACGCGAGATTGGTTGGGGTTTTTTTTTGTTTTTGTTTTTGTTTGGTTTGCAGAGAGACAATGCCCTTCGCCTGTTTCGCAGGAAAGTTCATATAGATTTGTGGCATTGTTCTCTCTCACATACTGTATTTCCTATGATAATGCGTTTTTGATGTAACATATTGATTCGGTTTACAAGTATGAGCTGTAGTTTGGGTGTCCAAATCTCCAACACTTAAAAGCATGAGATACAGTGTTGAAGATACGGCTGTTTTCCATTAGTTGGCGGCCATTTTTCACCCAACTCTCGTCTGTAGCGCTCTGAGTGGCCATGGCATAGAATAGAATAACCGAAACAAAATAAAGTTTCGATCAATGACCTGTGCTGCATATGGAGCGAAAAATGCTAAAAATGAGAGTCCATGCAAAACAAATAGAAAAGAACGGAGAATGAGAGTACACAAAAGACGTATGCCATATGCCAACATCAACAATAGCAATACAAAGTATAGTACTCTATATAATTATGTAGATGTTGACTATACCTACTGTACGGAAAGATGGATATGTACATATGGATACAGTCTATTAAATGGGTTGAATTCTTACCGTGATCTGAAGTGTAAAATAATCACGGATATACTTTCCAGATTGCACTGTGCTTTTCACAGGTAGACTTTAACGAAAACGAAAAGGCGCCGACATTAGAAAACAGAGTTACAAATAATCAGAACACATTAATTTTAACTAGAAAAAAAACCGGAGAAGGATGCATGGAATTCGGCATAAGCCTATATTGTGGTGTACCTTGCCTCTAATTGTTTTACGCAAAAAATGAAATTACACCACCAATTAGTGTAAAAGGTTTAATGAATCTCTTATCAGAATCTTATCGTAAGTTCTAAACTGACATCACTGTTTAGCCGAATTAGATTAATTGGAGAGATAGGATGAAGAAAGGCAAAATATAGGAAATTATTAGAAGAAAACAGGAACACGTTTTTGGTTGCTGTGGGTTAGTCTCGAAGGGGAAGTGTGCGCACCTTATAAACGTTTTTGAGAAATGTGACATCTTTTGCGTACACCGGACGTGAGAGCTCATCAAAAGGGCAGCAACACTATGGTTTCAATTTTTTACATTTTTTGGGAATTTTTTAACAATGGCCTTTTATCGGATAGGGATGTGGCAAGAATTAGCCGTGGTGTGTATTCTAATAAATTAGACAGATAATAGTAGAGCAAACACCACTCGTAAGTCATCGCTCTCTTTTATAGCACTTCCGCATCAATCACAGCTCTTCCGCATCAATCACAGCTCTTCCGCATCAATCACAGCTATCTTGGCTTGCTTAGAGACTGACAACGAATCAGAATCTCCGAGAGACCATCTAGAGAATAGGGAAATAGCCCCTTTTGCGCACCAGCAGGGACTAAGTAAGCGTAGCTCTGAGCTGTTCATTACAAATGGCGAGGAGTGCTCCGAAGCAAGCAGCACTACTCTGATTTCTGTCATTGATGTTTAAGATTTCACTGCTGCAGTTGTTTTCGCCGCTGCTGTTATAGTAAACCTCGCAATTGTATTTGTAAACATACATAAATTTAGGACGGTTTAATTGTGGATGGAATCTGAAGTGCGGCAAATTAAAATGTAGGATCGAAGAGACGTGTGGAAGACGCCGGCAAAAAAAAAAAATGGATGCACAAAAAAAATTGGACCGATGAAGGACAGATAGTTTCCCATTTTCAATAGCTGCCCTGTCTGCGTGGCTGCCTACAATGAAGAGAAATCATTTCCTTTACGAAAACGAACTCCATTTTGTTTCTGATGCACACTGAGATTGAAATGGATTTTCGCATTGCATAAGAATACGGTTAACAAGCTTAAGCCGAATTGACGATTTCATCGAGTAGATTTATTTCTCCCTCGCTCTGTGTTTCGGCCAATTTCTGCCTTGTCGTCTTTACTCGTATTACAAGTATTGCTCTCTCATTCTCTCTCTCTCTCTCTCTCTCTCTCTGTGGGTGTGTGTGTGTGTGTGTGTGTGTGTGTGTGTGTGTGTGTAAAAAAGAATTACATTTATATGGCGCTCATTCCAATGGCAGTCTCTGAGCCACTGAATCTCTCTGCCTCTGTCGCTCTCTCACACGCACGCACACACACACGCACACACACACACACACACACACACACACACACACACACACACACAAACATACATACACACAAACACGTGCACGCACATACACTTTCTTTCAAGTATAGCCCCCCCCCAACCACCCCTTTTTTTTTCAATTTTGTAACTAGTGTATTTGTAAAAATCATTTATTTCATGTGATACATTTACTCACTCATTCGTTCACTCTATGTCAAGAGTTACATCGTTCTACCACCCTTCTTTCATAAGTAGGCAATCAAACATTTATCTCAAACATGTACTCCCACATCTTTCCACGCACCCATATATTCATATAATGATAATAATATTGATACATACACCAAAACGCATACGCGAGCGCGCATGCCCATCAACGGAGCGACCTGTGTTCGGGAAGTGACGCCGAAAATATCCTCGTAATTGAGGGCAATAAGTCTGGATTCGTCAGTGTATAGATTCTCTCCCTTGGCCACCCTAGTAAACGAATTTCTTCCCCTTTGAATGACTCCCCTCGAAATTGAGGTCAAGCTCTTCCATAGAATCTTGGAGGGTGGCGGCATCAAGCGGGGAATTTCCCGAACTTCTTTCGATGTAGGGATTGTAGGGACAGCTGATAGATACGTGCTTTTTTTTATTGTAAATATTCTATTAAACTCTTTTTCTCATTCTTGGTTTCTTTTCTCTCTCTTTTTTTCCCCTTTCCTTATCTGTTGTCATTTACTATCCTTTTTCATCAGTTCTCGTTGTTGTTTTTTTTTGCCATCCTTTTCTCTTTTTCTACTTTATCATCTACATTGCTGCTGCCATCATCATCATCGTTATCATTGTCATCAACATTATCATTTTCGAAGTGATAGAGACTCTCAAACTTTATTATGAAAACAAAATCAGTGAAATGTTCCAAATTTTCGGAGAAATAATGAAAGAAATAATGGACACAGAATGATCAGAACACACATCAAGTCATAATACAAAGGGAGATGAATTCAAATCCAAACAAAGGACAGAAACGAAAGGGTAGAAACGAGCACTGAACTCACAAGAACCGGGACGGCATGTTAAGATAATACATCTCTCTCTCTCTCCTTACCTCATTATGCACACACGCGCGCACACACACNCACCCACACCCACCCAGCCACCCACCCACCTACACACACATACACACACACACACACACACACACATCATGTTGATGATGATCACCATCATCATCATCATCGTCATAATCATCCTCATAATCATAATCTGATTTAGGAGCTCATTTCAGGAAGTTATAGACTGCTGTAAGCAAGAACAAAATGAAATGACGAAGGATGACTCTTGTAAACAAGTGAAAAATACGAAAATGGATGGAAAGACTATCAGTTAAAAATCTAAACCAATATGCAACAATAAACACGGTAGCAGAGGCATTAAAGCAGGCTTGTGCCCACTGTTGTCGTCACTTTAGTTACAACAGCCATAACCTTTGTTACTATCATCATAGTCATTATTATACCTTTTGTTGGACAGAAAATGCATGAAGCAGAAAAGACAGACTGCGCCAAACCAAAAAGTACAAAAACTAAGAAGAGGCACAGTCAACACTAAATGTATAATTTTCGCTATGATCAACAATCTTTACCATTGTTTCCATTACCATAATTAATCAAATGACAATAATACAACAACAACAACAACAACAACAATAATAATGATAATAATAACAATAAGGATAACGATAATACTAATAACCATAATGATAATAACAATAATCCCAGGAAACTTATAAGCAGCCATTCACTAGCTTAAAAAACCACTACAACCACTCCAACTACCACCAGCACCATAGTCTTCACCTCTACCGCAACCACCTCAGCTACAAATAACATGTATCATTTTCATATTAACAGCGCATCTTCCACCACCATCAGAATCACCGTCATCATCACATTCTCCATCATGACCACAGCTAGGCTAGTACAACCAGCTACCATCCTATTAGCACGTTCAACTACATATATCATATACTACATCATATTCTGCTTACAGTGCATAACACCAATAAATTCTCAATACAAGATCCTTTTAACCCGATCAACATCGATGCCGCCCATAATCGAGTCGTCTACCTTCTCAATCCACAATCAGCTGCATAAAGATATCGTAGAAATAAGGTTAGATTCGATTCTTATTGCATCATTGACAGCTTAGACTAGGCTAGACAGGGCAACGGCGTGTCGTGTAGATTGAAAGGGGGAGTAATAAATGTCAGGACATTTCCGTTGGTGCTTATTAGATTATTTGGAGTCTTAGTCGTACTTTTTTTTTCCTTTTATTTTGAAATGCCGGTTTCGCACCCGTAGATCATTTCAGACTGTGGAGTCTTTGATACGGGAACTTCACGCTGCAGAAGAAAGATTCCATTCTTATTTTGATAACTTCCTTTCGATTTCTCAATGACCGTAAAATCATAAATCTTTTGAGTCTGGTTTTGGAAGATCGTTGGGATATTTTCGGATAAAAGTAACCCAACACTTGAGATTTCTTTGGCTTAATAATTTTGGAAGAGAAGGTGTGAAAGAAAAAGAGTAGTGAAAGAGAGTGAGATAGGAAGACATATGTTGGTGCTACATGAAAAGCTGCATATTCATTAAAACAGATTTATTTAAAACGAGATTAGATTTATATATGGAGCACCCCACATGACATACCAGGCAAATCACACATTTGGGGAATGGAGGATGGAGGAAGGGGGATATAATGTCACGAAGGGATAGAAAGAAAGAAAGAGAGACAGATAGGGGGAATTAGGCGTGGTAATGACTCTTCCTGAAAGAACTTTGGACAAGCGCCCCCTTCCCCCTACACTTCCTCTCCCCGTTAAACTTTTGTTAGTGCACCTCATGGTGAAAGACTGAAGTGGTGGAAGCAAGTTTTGGAATTGTATTCATAAACTGGAGAGATTATCAAGCTGGAGAGAACAAACTGCTAGACTACTGAGATATTTTATTTCATGTAATGAATTTATGTTATTGGCCAAGAGCCCAGTAAAGACTTTGAACGGAACTGAAATTAAATTGAAAGATAAGATGACAGACGGATGACGAAATCCGTATCCATAGCTTCGCATTGGCTTCTAGGCCATGAAGGTTACCTGTGCCTTAACATAGGGATGGTGGTCACTGTTTTGCGAACGTCAAAGACCATACCATTGCCTTGGTAAATCAGTATCATCTCATGCCACTTGAAACTTTTCTTGCAGAGGACCCCTAGCGAGATACTGACGGTCCTACAAGCATTTTCTAAACCTTCTCTATTCCCCTTCATCAAGACTCTTGTCCATCTTAAACTCCATTATCCTTGACCTTTGGGGCCATAAGTGTCACTTCCTGGCATGCCCCATCAATACATCAGCGGAATGGACACAATACAATAACATCGTATCAAAGTTATCGCCCCTTCACATCTCCACCCATGCGCTCTCACTCGATAAATTGGTTTTCTCTACCCGGGATGTGTGCCAGTTTGGCATGCAGGTTTGGGTTTCGGCTGTCAGTGACTTCTAGCGTGGTCTGTGGTTTAGATGGTTTTGTTTTTTTCTCGTTGTCCTGAAGCTGTCTGCGACATGTGAAAGTTGTAAGGGGATTTGGCTCATTTTTTTTTCTAATAATTTTTTTTGGGGGGGTGGGGGGCGGAGCGGGTAGGGGGAGAATCATCGCAGGGTACATGTACATGTTTGTAAAATTGTTTGTTCTGCTTACTCTGCTTGCTCTTTTACTTTTAAAATTGTTTGTGGCATACCGTCGACTTCGGACGATCATAACCCGCTTAATCGCAACCTTCGTTCAATCACATCCAGTTTTAGATGACGATATCTTGTATTTTCACCTCATAAAAGTTGCTGGAAAAATCGCAAATTCTCTTATTTACAATTCCATGTCCCTTGGGTCACGATTAAATTGTCAGTTGTATATCGATATGAAATATGTCGGGTGTATTGGTCCATGGAAATATGCAGAAACCTTTGGGATTTGAAGATTTCTAGGGAAATTCTAACCCTCTAGTGCCCAGCCCTCTTTATAACGGCACAAAAATTCAGACTCCAGTGTTTGGATCCCTTTTGGGTCCACTATGCTGGAACAAGCATCAAAATTATCTTAGAATGGTTTTCCTTTCTTCCACAAAATGTATCAGATATGATACCCTGGGCATTAGAGGGTTAAAATAGTTGATACACATATCGTGATCCAGAGGCTGAGAACAGTGTACATGTCTTCAGCATTTCAGAGAACACGATTTCTGCATAAAAAAATGGACGCCATTTCATCTTTGTCATGTGAGTGAGTCAGTGGGAAGAAATATTAATTACGGTGCGTAAAACTGAATGCTGCATAAAAGAAAGGTGCAGAATTAATGGTGCGCAACTTTCATTTGCCTACTCTCTCTCTCGCTCTTTCTCTCTCTCTCTCTCTCTCTCTCTCTCTCTCTCTCTCTCTCTCTCTCTCTCTCTCTCTCTCTCTCTCTCTCTCTCTCTCTCTCTCTCTCTATCAAGTGTGCTTTTAACAAACGACCCCCTGCATTGCAAGGTTCCCTGGTACGCTTGTACATAAAATAATAGCGTGTGGTTGTTTTCGTATTCGCTTACAAAACAAAAAACAGAAAAAAAAAGACAAAACATGCCTCACAAGTGTGTCATGATGCTGCCAATCTCTCCAAGAATACTCCTGTTGCGCCATGATATAAAAACGGTATTAACATTCTGATCTTATCAACATTTTTTTTTTCATATCTCTTCGTCTCTTCACCTGCTGCGTTACGAGGAGACTTGCATGCTTCCACCTCGAAGGATAAAGTTAAGCCCACTGAAATTATAGAAACGTTTAAGGAGCGAAATGAGTTTAATTTTTTGACTGTTTGATATTGGAGATGTCTCACTTCGGTTGTCAGAAGGATGGCACCGCATGTAATAAAAATGATCTCACGTTATGAATACGATGGAAGAATGAACTATTTGTCTTGCAATCTGTCAAAATGAGGGTTAAATCGCTTTCTGATGAAATTGAAGTCTTTGGTTTGTATGATAACTTGATACAGGATACAAGATACAATAATTTTTATTTGGTCAAATTGTAAAAAAAAACATTCTGAGCGTCCATAGTATTATTTTCTTACAATGAAGAACATGTTTGACCCATCATAAGTCGTCCGAGATATATTCGTTTGAAGATGCAAGAAGCCGTTGGAAGTATTCTGAGAAAATCACAAATGAAGACCACTTTTTTCACACTTATTTTACTACATTAAAGAAAAAAAAATAATGTAACTTCAGTAAGTTACCATTCAGATCTGAAGTCGATAACTTTGCGTACAGAAATGATTTTTCTGTCGGATTCTACACCAGAGTTCGATATCGGTTGGCCCTTACCATCTTCAGAGCCTGATAGCTCAGTTTCCAGTTTAGCGACATAAGCCTCATTTTGTTGCAAGACATCTTATCTGTTTAGATCTGCTGAACGTAAGCGTGTTTTAATGATGGGGATTACCTATGCAACGAGAGAACAGGAATCCTCGTGAAGGAACACCGAGGGCGACAAATGTGTAATAAAAATTCTTTCTTTCTCATATCCGTCTTGCCTTCCTTCCTTCCTGCTTCCTTTCATTTATTTTTTTCTGTCTTGTCTGTAAAGTCATTTTTCTTGCTTGCTTTTCCTCTTTGCAGACTCCTCTCCGTTTATCACGAGCTGTATCAGTTGTCAATATTAAGGAATTCTTTCTTTCTTTCTTTCTTTCTTTCTTTCTTTCTTTCTTTCTTTCTTTCTTTCTTTCCTTCTTTTCAAGAACCAAACATGCACAACAACAAAAAAATGCTTATATACTCCAAATCTATTTTAGCCAACATTCTTCTTTGTATATTCAGTGCCTCTTTCATTAAGCTCATGTTGTGTTGCATAAAATCTCCATAGACCTTCAGATCTTTGCACTGAGAATGCACAGACAGAACAGTATTAGATTTCTTTGAAGTAAGCTTAACAGACGAGGTGTGAAACTATTGAGAACCATCAAAAGAGTTGCAGAATTCAGTGTTAAGGAGAAACACCATGCCAATTTATTCTTTCGTTTGTTCACGTTTTCACGCTGAGGAGGGTTAGAATTTCGTCCAACTGACTATCAAGTTGCGTCCGTCAATTGGTAGGTTAGGCAGTGAGTAGAATAATGGGCTACCCGGTTTGCTATATTTGTCTGTTGTGTATATCTGCTTGCCTGCCTGCGTGCCTGTCTGCCTGCCTGCCTGCCTGTCTGACTGCCTGCCTCCTTGCCTGCCTGCCTATCTCCCTGCATATCTGCCTGCCTGTCTACCGACATATCTGCGTGCTTGATTGTCTGCCTGCCTGTCTATCTCCCTGCATGTTTGCCTGCTTGACTGCCTGCCTGCCTGCCTGCCTGCCTGCCTGCCTGCCTGCCTGCCTGCCTCTGTGTTTCAATCTGCCGACCCATCTCTCCCTCCATCTGCCAGAAATCACCTCATCCGCATGCCAAATCTTGCTGACTCCAGTCGATACATTTCTTTCTTTCATTCATATTTTTAATTTTACTTTCATTCACTCTTTCTTTCCATCCTTTCATCTCGCCATCTTCTTTTCTCTTGCCTCTTCCTTCCCATTTTCCATGTTGGGATTCCAACGGCCGAGAGCATACTTTATCACAACAGAACTATTTGCACATTTATTGTATATGCACCACCTCTTTCTGTTGCTGTCACTCAGACCCTGTGATGTATTCACATTTAACTTAAGCGTTCATGCATCTGAAATGAAAGGTTTAGGCTAAGCCCAGAAGAATACCAGAAGAGCGATGGGCGTTCTTAAGTTAAGCCTAGCTCGGTTAAAGATTGCCCTCATTTTGTGCATACACGCACTTCCCTCGTTAAAGGCAATTTCATATTATATTGTAGCATTAAAATGTACTTGTATGTAACATTTTTTTTATATCTTTGCCTGTATCCTCCAATTTCCCGACAACACTGATTCACTCATGCATGCTTGAGTTGATATAAAAAAAAATTATTGCGATGTTATGCGTTTCTAACGTTATACTTTTGTGTAAATATCTTACTCAGGTGGGCCAACGATAAATATTTATCTTACGTCAGTTGGCTTGCTGTGTGTGTGTTTGTGTGTGTGTGTGTGTGTGTGTGTGTGTGTCTGTGTGTGTGTGTGTGTGTGTGTGTGTATGGTTACTGATGCAATATTTGTACGCTATGCTTTTCATCAATCAGTCTCTCTCTCTTTCTCTCTCTCTCTTTCTCTCTCTCTCTCTCTCTCTCTCTCTCTTTCTCACAGAGCGATACATAATACACACGATTTCTTTACCCTCGCCATTATACTCAATGTATGCCTCGTTTCTCTCGTGATACCTCCGGTTTTCCCAGCTCGCCGTTCCTCCCAGCAACTCTCCCCATTGTTCCAGTATGTGCCTTCTACTTCTAAAGATTAACTTTTCCACATCTGTCTCTATACTTGGGTCTCATCTCCTCCCTCATCTGTTTGTGTGTATCCTAAGATAGCTACTGAAATATTCTTTAATAACCGTTAGACGTTGACAAAAGACGGGGGGAGAATTTCTATAGACCTTCATGGCTCATCCACCCATGACCCACTGCATGCACCGTTCTGAGGACCTGAGTGCAAAGGCGGCACCCCGCAACGGGTGGGTGCATCATAATGTAAGAGAACTATCAACAGGTGCTGCTTATCTGGCAAAAAGTGAAGCACATTTTCTATCCGAGGAGAGCTTTGTTCTGTCTATGAATGACACGCATGTATATTACTGGGCGGATATTCCTCATCATTGCCAAGGTGTCAAGGCAAAGATCTCTCCGCATTGGGCTTTCCAATTTTCAATGTCACTAAGAGCTTATGAGAAGCGACATTAAATTTGACTAGATCAAGCGGCGTTGTTTTTCAAACATGTTTCACATAGTTCAACCATTGACATATGTTTCACACTGTTTAGCCATTCAAAGATGTTCCACACACTGTAGCTATTATCCAGCATGTTTCACACTTCCTAACCATTCAGATATGTATCACATTGTTTAATTAAAATCCTAGTTGCTGTCCTTCTAATAGTTTCTTGCGTTTTATTCATACGTCTTTCTCACAGATTCATCTTGTTTATAAATCCTGGTCGCTGCAGTTTATAACAAAAGAAAAACTTGTCATGAAAGCTTTCATTAATTTGGCAGTACGAGTATGGATGCCCGCTTTTGTATTGTGTTTTGTCATTTGTGCATGAACTGTGAAACGAAACTTATGACCTCTGACAAATCTCTAGGCCACTCTCATGTAACCCATACTCTTCTCACTTTCTACTACAATACTAAATTAAGCACTTTCTACTACAATATTAAATTAAGCACTTTCTACTACAATACTAGATTAAGCATTTTTTACTACAATACTAAATTAAGCACTTTTTACTACAATTCTAAATTAAGCACTTTTTACTACAATACTGAATTAAGCATTTTCTACTACAATACTAAATTAAGCACTTCCTACTACAATACTAAATTACCTTCTTGAAAGAAAATAGTATTATTTTATAAATTATACCGAAACGCGAACAAGAGTAAAGGTGGGTCATTGCTATAGGCCTGTGCTTGAGCTAGGGGTCATTCATTTCGCTTTTCTTTGACCTGGTGCCGATCTTGTGTATGCGTAAAGAAGTTGAAAACTGTTACTTTGTTTTCCTCCACCAAGATCGGTATCAGGCTACAAGAAAGTCAGACGAATGACCTCTAGCGAAAGCAGAGACCTACGGCAATGACCTGCCTTTACTTTAGTACCACCGATATTTTGTAGAAGTTAATGGTAGGAGATCTTCATTCCTTCCTCCCTCCTTACCATTCCTTTACGCGATATCATTGTCAGGATCTTCATTGCCGTAGCTATGTAAATCCATTTTGCCAACAGGTGCTCCACGCTGTTCGTAAATAGCCCGTGTGTACTTTACACTTAAGTTACATAATATAATAATCAGGACCAAAAAAAAAATCATAAAACCGTATGGGACAACCCCACCAAACCCCGCGCCGCTGACACCTCTTTTCAATCTTCTCTTTCACCCAAGCTCCAAGACATTTTCATACTTCGTCCCTCCTCCCGGCTTGCATTGAAGAGCGTGTGATTCTTCTGGCCGCTTGGCGTGGGGGTATTGGCCCGGTCGCCCGTTAAACGTGTAGGCGCAAGGCTGAAACCTATATCCGCAAAAAGATTTTTAAGTCGAAGTTTCTCATAGATTGTGTATGTGAATATTAAAGTGTGTCATGTTCTTCTTTCTTGTGGATCATTTGTGATTTTTGGTGTGCAGATTGAAGTTCTGTGCTGGAATATTAAATCTGTGACCCATGTAAGAGTTACCGGTACTTTTGGTAGTAATTTACTGTGCTCTGATATATTTCCCTGACTGCTTTATATTGGATGATTTGCATTTTGCAGGTAGGCATACAATATAGTCTAGTGTGTATAATCGATCCAAACTATTTTGTGTCTTTCCCACTTCGGGGTGTATTTAGGTATGCTATGTGGAGAAAACTTTGCGATAGTCTTTCTGGATATCCTATCACTACAAGAATATTGCGATCTTTCTAAGTTTTCTATAAGCAATAGGCATTGTGCGCTGTACACGATACGTTCGGATATAATAAATCATGCATACGCGGCATGAGTGGAGGTTCTTGGGATTATAATAATAAACAACGACTTCGCATGGCATCAAATAGCATCATAAATCTTGAAATGCTATCATAGATCATGATTTGTTCGGCGTTTCTGTTAATATGTGGGAAGTAATCCAGGAGTTTACCCTTAACCAAGAGTGAGTCTGTACGTTTCGTTACAAAGTAAATGATAATTCTGTAAGGAATAGGACTCTTATAACTGTCCTTTATCTGATGTAAATCGGCAGCGAATGTGCACAAGACTAATAATTGCAACTATCAGAGTTAAGTGGTAAGATAAAAGATTTATAGGTTGATCTTGCTCAGGATATGATTTGCATTAAGTGTGGGATTTCCTAATTTACCGCTCTATAATTTTTTCGATGTCTCTGCCCTCTACTTTATTAGTTTCCTTTCAAAACACTTGGCAAGTTCAAAGAACTCAATGGATTTGTTGGTACAGTGCAGTGCAGAAGATAGGATAGGTGGCATAGCGTTTATGAAGGGAAATTACAAATACCATAGGACCCCACGAACTCCCATACCAGGCATGAGTTGAGGTTATGTTATTGGGGTCCGTAGTTTCGGGTTTGTGAGGTGTTAGAGTTAGTGAATGAATTTGATAATAGAGTATAAGAAATAAGAGATACGGTACCAAGGCGTGACATGTCAAGGGGTGCACAGTGTTTTTCTATGCATAGAGGTGCATGTCACAGGGGCTGTCGTCTCACGCTTAATCGTAATCCGGCTAATGACAACTATTACTTACCGGCAGCATTCCTCACCAAACAAAATATTTTTTTTTCAATAAAAGTTATTTGATAATCGCAACTCGTTTTAACTGCAACTTTATCTTTGCTTCCGAGGAGCTGCAGGTAAGGGGAGTAGACTGATTTTCTTGAATCGGAATACCAGTGTGCCGTGTTTGTTATTTTAGTTGTGCATGAGGTCCAGTGCGATATGGAAGGTATGCTTACAAGTGTCTAAAATTGCTCAGTGAGAGGAGGCTAGCTCTGCCCCCCGCATGTGTATGGATCGTTCTGCACTGCTGCTCTAGACTAGTATAATATAAAGAATATCATTATGTTAGAAAATGTCATCAGGGTTTTATGGTTTGTTACTAGCTGATTCATTGATAATAGCTGGTATAATGTTATGGAGCCGAACTCTGTGGTAAGTCAATACGATTCACACTACAGTGCCATTCTGGGACATTCCTTGTTTAGAGTTTAAATGAAAAAAAAAATGGAAATGAAGATACGACATCTATTTACCGCTAGGGGGATTGGTTTTCGATGTCATACGATGTTATACATGTCATTCATAATACAATCAGATAGAGCAATACACATAATATATGTAAATACATAATATTATAAATGAATACAGAATACAGTCATTGCTGTTTTCCGCAAAACAGCGCCCTGGTCCCCCTCCTCCCCCCAGATCTAAAGCCAGGTACTCATTTACACCTCATTCATACTCATTTAAAGTTTTGTCGTCTGAATATCTTAACTGTCTTTGGTGACCCGAAACACGATGGCACACAATTCTCACGCATATTAAATGTTAGAGAATTTAAGCGCAAAACGATGAGAAGAATAAACACAGTGTAAAGCGCAGGACATAATATCCTGTAACGAGTGATAAAGATCCGCCGATCTCAAGAAGCTTGTTAGCAGTTTGTGAAGTATTAGATCTAGTCTATTTTATGTGGTTCATAAAGCGGTGGTGCTTTTCCACTAAGTATTTACAGTACTCTGGGGTAAGTGTTGACAGTGCTAGAATTAACCTAAGATACAGAGCGTTTCGGTCCGTGGGACTTACTTGTATTGTACTGGGTGCTTATGTTTTATCGCTGTTCAACCTCGTATTCGTTGTTTCCTGTACTATCTCCTCCGAGTTTTTATATTTGCTATTTAGCAGGTGCAGGATCGCAATCTCACTGCCACCCGGATAGTTCAGGTCACACCGCCGAGAGGAAGGCGAGGGTTAGTGAGCTACAAAGCTGAAGGAAGGATAATCAAGTAAACACTATCAAAAGATATAATGATCTTCATTTTCACCGGAAAACGCGGCTCATCCAAAATTAATAGATACAGGACGACGTGATGAAAGGGATGATTATTTTTTTCCTCAATGATTTTTTTTTTCCTTTCGTAGAATGAAGTTACCATAAAAGTGCCTCCATGCCGTCTTAATGAGCTCGACTTCAAACTCAGGGATGTGGAAACTTACAGAAATCTCTGGCCAAGGCCATTTATCGCGATTTTCCATTACCTTCTGACTTTTATAGTTTGGTTTTGCACCCTCAGCAATGCTGCCCCACCATAGTCCCGAAATGCATAGCAACAAAAGTCGCATCCACCCACCCTCTGCAGTGAAATGTGTCCATTTTATTATGAAAATGTCCATTCCCTTTCCAAATCCACTCAAAGCGATCCACTTAAATTATGTCGATAATATTCTTTGGCTTGCAGCGTTTGTGTTTTGCACACTCAGCATTGGTGCCCTATCATTGCCCCAGACACTGAAAGCTTCTGCCGAAGTGTGTACAGCGAAAGTCGCAACGACCCATCCACTTGCCACAGCACTAAAATGTGTCCGTTTCATTATGAAAATGTCCCCTTCTCTCTCCCCTCCCCAACCCCGCCAAAACAGCCTAGTCTAGTTAGATTGCGTTGAGTACATTCTGGCTTGCACATTTTGGTTTCGCACTTTCAGCAACCCTACCCTATCATAGCTCCAGAGGCTGAAAGCTTCGGTCGAAATGTCGACAATAAATCTCACACGCACCCACCCACCTCCCACAGTACTAAAACATGTCTATTTTATTATGAAGCTTCCCCACCCTCCCCTCCCTTCCCCAACCCAACCACACACTGTCCTACTATTGCCCCGAAGACTGAAAGATTCTGCCGAAGTATATGCAGTGAAAGTCGGACGTGCCCACCTACCTACCACAGCACTGAAATGTGCCCATTTTATTATGAAGATTCCCCACCCCCTCATCCCTCCTCAACCCACCTAAACCCTCCCAGTTTGAATGCATCGGTGATTATCGAAACGATTTCTGCTTTCTGTTTTTTCTTCTTTTTGTCGCACATGTACATGGACCAAGTGCTATATCGATAATCGTTACCGCACTAAATGCTTATGATTGCATATTTCTGTTTCTCTTTCTTATTTCTGTTTCCACCCGAGTGGTAATATATAGTGCATAAGGTTCAGTGATAACGATTTACCTGCTATTTCCATCATCAGAAATCATCATGGACCAGTGTTAGTTTACATTAATTTATATTCTGCACTGTCTAAATCGTGCAGGCAAATGCCGTCATCAGTGCAGCCAGGTTTAATAAATCGTTACGCTTATTCCGCACTTGCCAAAGTGGGTTTTTTTCTTTCGATGATTTGGGTTGTTTATGTTATTATAGTCTTCCATTTATTTTCTTTTCCCCAATTAAAAAAAAATGTGGAGTTTTTACCCGTTATTATATCCCAATTTTACAAACTAAACCACATCTGCCTCATTGTTTTGCTGTGAGCAACAGGCTGAGAGCGTTACATTTCTCATAACCTCAAAAACAAAAAAAACCTCACACGAATGTGAAATGAGCGTGGCGATATATCTTTACCTAATATCACGGTCAATCCAACATTTTAAGCAACATTAGTAATGAGAAGACATCTGGAATATCTGATTACAATTATTGTGAAAAAAAAACAACTAACCGGTAAACGAAGCAGATGCAGACAAAAGGAGAAAATTCAGGCTAGAATGGCACGTTTGAGAAGGGCACAAAGTAATAATGAAATGTTAAAGTGTATAGCAGGCAGATGGGATTAAAGGTCTATGACTGCCTATGCCTCTTGGTATGGTATTTGAAAAAGAATGTTCATTTTCTACCGTGAAAGGCTAATTTTATAAAAAAGATCTAATTCCTGTCTGTCTGTCTGTCTGTCTGTCTGTCTGTCTGTCTGTCTGTCGGTCGGTCGGTNCTCTCTGTCTGTCTGTCTCTCTGTCTGTCTGTCTGTCTGTCTGTCTGTCTGTCTGTCTGTCTGTCGATAGGGGGAAGCGTGTTCAGAAACCAGATGGTCATCATAATTATTTCTTGTATTTAACTGGGTGACAGGGATATACTGACAGAAAGAGTAAGAAATGTAGTAAGAAAAGTGAGATAGAGAGACTGGAGAGAGAGGGAGGAGAGAGAAAGAAAGAAAGAGGGAAAAGAGAGAGAGAGAGAGAGAGAAAGAGAAAGAGGGGTGGGGAGTATCCGTTGGCATCATGGGCCGTGCATAAGCGTATCGCTGAACTGCACATCATCATTATGTAGACTAGCCCAGGCTGGTGAATGCTACACTATATCAAGTTCTGTTTTCGTATTTTGATTTGCCATGTCTGCTGTTGGTTACAGACCCGTAATGGGTTTGGAACCTTTTTTCCTCTATGGGCCATATTCACATTTTGAGCTGCCCTCTGAACCCAAAGTTTTAGCTTTCACCCAGACTCATAACAGATTGAAGCCCATTATGTGGCCCAAATTTTAAGTCTGACCCAACCCTAGCAAGCCCATTGAAATTTTGAGGTTGATTGCTATTTGTAAACGGAGCCTACTTTTTTTACTGGTCAACGCCAAACCCTCCTCTTCCGCCTGAGCATACCCTTGACCTGGCAGTTCCAGCCCAGGACTAAATAGTGCCTGGTAAAATAAAGTAAAAGGACACAGTTTCCCATGATATCAACATTTGCCTCCTGGAACCCTTATCACTGGAAGCAGGGCATGCCAAAAGAGGGGAAAGGGGAGATGAAATATAACTCCCTAAGTAGTAGGGCCCAATAGTGGTAGGACAATTACAGGCCTGTAACCTGTTATACTTTGTGTATACCCATCTACTGTCCTTCAGTCTGGGCTAATAAAATTAATCATACTCAGCATCAGCGAAGTTCGACAGTGATTCCAATCACCACCAGGCTTGTCTCAATGGACGATCAATAGTAATTGCCATCCTGTAGTATGTAGTGATCATTAATTGCGATAACCGGTTGTTGCACCCACATCTATGTCCATGATCATAGACCATCACCGTTATTGATATTTTCAACAACTATAGGAGACTGGATCTTTACGGTTCACCGGTCTTTATGCTCAGTAAACATCTCGTCGGCTTTCACGTAGATAGAAAACTCACCTTACTTGGAGAGCGAGGCAATAGAAGATCTTTAGAGGAAGATATCCCTGTCTAGCAAGTGTTTCGATCCTTTGACTTCGTGACTTTGTAACTGAGGCTTGGCCACATGTGGACAGTGACTCCCAGATGTCCCTCTGTTGACTTCATATATTTTACATGCCAGACGTTTGCAGAGAAACTAGATCATCATTTAATTGCAGCTTTTTTATTGTCACAAAGGGATTCAAATTCTTATAACATTGTTACATAGTTGAATTCTAATGCTCTTACATGAATATGGATACTGTCATCAGAACCGGTCCCAAATTCTGAACAAGATAATACCAGATTTAGATTTCACCTAATTTGCGGACACCCCTTTTTTTTTTTGTTAACATATCTGATTACCTACTCTCAAAAGACCGTTGCTTTCCCTTTTGGTCCACACCGTCAAAGGCAATATCTGTCGCTTCATCCCTACCAACTGTTACTATTGCCACTCGTTTCATATCAGTTGAATTAATGTCAGCGAAAGGGTAGATCTAGAAAAATGTCACCTTAAATCTTTCCGCAACTGTGTTTTCCATTCTTACTTACGTACTTTGTCGATAAAATGGTCGAGAAAGTTACGTCATTAGCTGGTCCTCTTCCGATGATTCTTAAAAACTTAAAAAAACAGCGATCACTTCCTAGTTTATCTTGTCATGTTTAAGGGTTGAAGGAACCCTAAACCCTCCCCTCCACCCC